>OU015496.1:148762274-148827274 GCA_907164885.2 Dolomedes plantarius
GGGGGGGGGGGGGGGGGGGGGGGGGGGGGGGGGGGGGGGGGGGGGGGGGGGGGGGGGCACGTGCCCCTCCAACTTAACTTGAAATAAATTAAAACGTTAATAGAAGTTCAGTTAAAATCGAAAAATTGTAGAAAACTTCTATGAAAGTTGGGTTTTTTTTCCGCTTTTTCAACCTGTGAGACTAAAATTCCGATTATGTCTTTAGCCTTAACATAGTTTTTAACAATATGATCCATAGCGAAAATTCGATGCTATATTACTATATTTTTTTCTCATTTAATTTATATTATATTTATTTTTCTCATTGTATAACTTTTGAATACGACTCAAACATCAATTCTATTGTTATTCAATTTTTAAAAAATCATAATATTTCATATTTTAAGGACCGTCCGGCAGTCAATGTGAGGAGGGCCCTAACTGAATTCAGTTCTTGCCCCCCCCCCCCCCAAAAAAAAAAAAAAAAAAAAAAAGTTAGAAGCACGCTACGCCTATGGGTGGGACATCGACATACATGAATCAACTGCTGCAATCGACTTGCAAGCTGAGAAGAGATTCTGCGATAGACTAAAATTGTACGAGCATATGCTTACTTGTAACAAACAGAATAATGTTTAGTAGGTTATTAGTAGAAAATATCTCTCCCAATCCGCACATTGTTAAAACACGAATCATTTTCAGTGCTAAGCATGAAAGTTTAACGATTTCCAACTAAAATATTTCGATAACTATTTAAGTTTCAACGAAAATTTTCCATGGGGAAAAAAATGTGAGCATTCAGTGTTTTCTCTAGCCTTAAAAATAAATAAATAAATAAATCCAAATCTAATATTTTTACTTACACACAGTTAATTCTTCTACTAGTGTGCATTCGCAGATTTGGCTTTCACGTTTACATCTTCCCATTGTTTGAATACAGTAATAACAATAAGCCCCCAAAATATTTGATCAAAACAAAGAAAGTTGAAGAATCATTGTGTAGACAGTGGGTAGCTCTTCAAGAGGTGCATTAACAGACGCGGCAGATCTTCAGTGACCATGTTAGGAAATGAGGAATTTTCCTTTCAATAGTTTCCTAATCACAGATTAGCTTATATATATCTGGGGTTTGGTACAAGAAGTCAGTTTTTTTCAAGATGACTTTGTTTGCTTAGGACTCTTAAAAAAAATATTATTTTCAATGTAAGAAGTACCCAAGTCTGTCCGAAGCTTTAAAAGTGTTTTCTAAACCATTGTACAGACTTGAGTACTTCTTACATTTAAAAAAAATATTTTTTTAAAGAGACTTAAACAAACAAAGTCATCTTGGAAAAAACTGACTTCTTGTACCAAACCACAGATATATATATATATATATATATATATATATATATATATATATATATATATGTATATATATATATATAAGACATACTTGAAAGTGAAAAAAACAGCATAAGCTATATTACACTATGCAGTGTGAAACTAAAAACATGGAAAGATCAGAATTAAAAATGTTTTTGACAGCATGCCTTCATCAGCGGGGCCGATACTGTCTAAAAACCAATGGATTGTTTCTGATCGGTATGATCTATCCAATAAACATACCTAGACACCGAACTATCCATACGTAACCAGAAGAAATGTATGAAATGTTGCTATCCAAACATACAACACCAAGCCTGGCGCTAGACAATGTTGAAGTTAAGAGTATTCACCCGCAAGGAGACTGACGTGGCAAACCTTGCAACTATGGAGTTACGGGAAAATATAGATGCAGACTTACAAAGGAGATAGTGGTAATGGACATATAAACCAAAATTAATATTGTATTATTATTTATTATTATAACTTAAGAATAAAAATATTATATATTATTATAATTTAAGAATAAAAATAATTATACAATATAAACTTATATGAATATACATTATAATTACATTTTAATGCATAAATAAGTGCAACAGTTTAAGCTATTCATTAAAACTAAAACAACCAATTATGTGTTTAGAAAGACTATCGGGGTAATGATTATGTTTTAGCACACCAAACAATTCTATAATATGTTTATTCCTATTGTGTTTTGAACAAAGCCTATTTATACGTACAAGCTGATTTACTATAATGTTATTAAATACAGATTTATGTAAACAGGTTTGGTAATTTTGAAATTTAACAATATCAAATTCATCTTCTGATCTTTTATCATATATGTCAAAAGTAAAATTACTATGAGAATTAACTTTGATGTTAATATCTAAAAAGTTTACATTAATATTATTATGGCTACTTTGTATTAGTTCCAGATTATGAGGATATTAATTTAAGGCTATATTATTACTACTTTTATTAATAGCTATTATATCATCTATATATCTATATACTTTGTAATTGCTATTATCAATACTGTCAACTTCAGAATAATGTAAATATAAATTGGAAAGCATACTAGAAGGATTTCCACCTTGTGTCACACCTTTAGTCTGTATGTATATATTATTATTGTGTATGATATAATTATGTTTAGTAATAAAATCTCAAAGTTTAATAAAATGAGTAAGATTAAAATGATTGCTTATTTACTGAATATTATTTTTTACTAACTTAATAATTACACTTTTTAAATCATTTATATTGATGCTATTAAATAAATCTTTAAAATCAAAAATAACTAATGATTTACAATCACAATTAGATTTCTAATAAGACTAAAGCTATTATCTATGATACCACAAACACCAGAAGTTATTATTTTATAAATTAATTTGAGGTAATTTAATAATAGAACACTTGCTTTAGTAGCATAAGTATTGTGACCACAGGTTACTATACTTACGCTATATATATAGAGTAACCACCGCTTATAGTGATCAGTGATTATAAGAATCAACCGTTTAAAAGAATCAATATCGCGAAAACAAAAACAAATGTATTATTTCCATGTTAAAATTTTCGCTTTAAAGAATCAATCCACCGGTTTTAAGAATTAGTTTACACTTCGCTTTCCTTTCATTTTCCCAAAAAAGCCACTTAAACCCTCAAAAGGCACGAAGTTCGTTCTTTCTTTTTTTTAAAGAAAGATTGATAAAATGGGATGGAATGTATTCATTAAATTCATCCCTTTCTTTGTTAGACATAACATAATAGTTTCCCCCTAAACGCTTTAGCACAACACTGTCCTATTAGCTTGACCCAGGGGCATCTTTACCCGTCCGGGTCCGATTTCACTTTTCTTCACTGACAAACAAAAATAGGGACTCTTTTTTCCCACCTCTCACATCCTGGTTGCGGCTTCCTGGATCCTGAAACACATAAATCTTCGGCGAAGTGTCTACTATCACTTAGGCAAACGTGACATTAGTAGATTCAGCACGTTATCAAACCGCGAAACGGTAGCTAGAAGGTGAATCTTTGTCTGAGACTATTAGGATTGAAAAAGGTACAAACAGCCTCCTGAAAACTTCATTACGTCAAACTACCGTAGGAAACTTTTTCTTGCTCCCTTCCTGTAGTTGAAATGTTAAAAAACTGTTAAGCAGGTATGTTGTAACAAATATTGGATTTTTTCTTCTCTTACTATAATCATGTGTATCTACTTATAAGTCTAAAAATTAAGTTGTAATTTTAAAATTATAAAAAATAATTTTAATAAAAGATAATTAACGTAAATTAAAGAGTATTTTAGGGTAAATTATCTAATATATGTATAGATGGGTGTGTGTGTGCCCGTCCAAAAAACAAAATTTCGGCTATAAGAATCAACCGCTTATAAGAATCAAAAACAGTAATAACATATGTGATTCTTATAAGCGGAAATCACTGTATATATATATATATATATATATATATATATATATATATATATAGTGAAACTTCTCTAGCCGGACACCTCGTTAAATGGACATATTTTGTTAAAAGCCGATTAAATGCACTCCATCGGGCCAATGTTATCTTTACCCCCTTTTCCGCGGCCACCCTTCAAAACGGCCACTTTTTTACTTTTTTTCGGTATCATGTCTGGCTGCCATAAAGAAGTTTCACTGAGCGTGTCTGTATGTGTATATATATATATATATATATATATATATATATTATATATATATATTATATATTTTATTTATTTATTTATTTATTTATTTCGGAAACTCTCCCAATAGCATAACACTGGCATTGAAGATCTGCGATGTCAACTCATGCACTGCCTTAAATTGAAAATGTAAAATTCTACTGTAGTTCGGATCGGCCTTCTAAAATATCAATGTTCATGAAAATCACGAAACAAAACTGATATTCTCGAAAAAAATCTTCGCAAATCCACGTAATTATGAATAATTTTGTGCATGTGAAATAAATAAGGTTGTACGTTCCAAATTTTCATCTCTAATAAAAGGCATCCCAAAGGAACCCTAGTTGGGACGTCATGTATCGCACTCCTTATCTGTAGTGTTTTTTAAGCAAGTCGAATACCACTTTTTATAAACTCTAATCGCGTACCGAGAATTTGTATACTTTTTCTTCTGTGTTCGTGGGTTTTCATGGTTATTAAAAAGTTAATATATTTTTGTGTTAATAATAATTGTGATATTAATGATTTTTTGAGCAATAAAATTATTGATTTTTCAAATAAACTAGCTTTTAATAATCGTCACTTAGTTATAATTTAATTAAAATTCACAGGAAGCGCATTATTTACTCTGCGTTTGACAGGTGTGCTCGTCTTCGCTTGATTTTAATTAACCTTGCAGATGCATATTTTAAACTCAGAATTCCACGGTTAGAGGATTAATTATCTCTCTCTTTCTGTAAAAAATATAGTTCGTCACCATTTTTCATTTACTTATGAATTTTCATCAGAAAATGCTACTATTCAGAATTTATGACCAGACATATTGGAACCTAGCTTAACATCATGGCTTTTAAAATGTCGTTAAGAGATTTTTTTTTTAGGGGGAAGGCGTGGTAAAATATATTATTGCACGGGGCAGCAAAATTACTACGGCCGGGAATGATTGTCCGTAAGCATAAAATATACTTAAATATATAAAGTTAATCACTTTTTATTTCAAGATTAAAAATACTTCGCAAAATCAATACATAATAAAAACTCTGAGTTTGCCGGTTAATAATTTAATTCAGCCAAACTAGCGTACAATAGTGCTACATGTGTAAGAATGCGGTAGCCCTGAAAGGAATTGAAATTTAATAAGACAAGTTTCGTTGAAATCTAGTCAGAGGTAGCTGAGTTATACGTATTTCAATTGTATTTCACTGTCTAATAATCATTAAATTTAGGCGAAAGAGTGGGCTATTTCACATTTCATAGCTGCCATCTGTCGGCTAAAAGAGAAAGAACCATTGGATTATGTCAATTGGATTATGACCATTGGATTATGTCTTAAAAAGAACATCGATGCTTACTCGGCAATAGCATTCTAAGTCGAGGGAAAAAAAGAATATATGTTAGTGTGCTTTAGAAAGAAGGAAAAATAACCGAAAATGTTGTCATCATGAAGAATTCTTTATTAAACACGGTAAAATTATTTTTAAAAAATACTAAAGTATACACATTTGTGTTTCCTTAATTGAGGATTACGAGACTGGGTTGAAAGGATAATTTATCTGAGAGAAAAAAATAAAATAACTTCATACCATTGCAGTATTTGAAATTACCTTGAATTTTCCGTAAGCTGTGAACTGATAAAAATATCCGCCACATTCATAATTTCACAATTCCCGTCCTTTTTCTTTGAAGTAATTAATACATATGGTAATATTTCAGCTATCCATATTCATATTCCGTAAGGTTTTGCTTTAATTTTCTAATTTGGGGACATAATCTCTACATATAAAACAGTTCCGTGACTGACTGACTAACAGATAACGCACAGACCAAACCTCTGGACCTAAAGGATTGAAATTTTTCATGGCGATCCTTCTTATAGTGTAGGGGTGCACTAAGAAAGATTTTTGAAAAATTCTTAGATTTTTTTAAAATTAAATTTTTAAGCTGTTTTTTAAAATTTTTTACGTTTGCATTTAAAATAATACATTGAGGGTTATAAAATTTATATCACAAGAAAGATCATAAAAATTCCTTCAAAATGAAATTTTTTTCGAATTTTTACCTCTATTTCCTGATTTTTGGTGAATTTTTAAAGATTAATTTTTAGAATTTAATTTATTAAATGCTGATCACGTGATTTCTTTTTCTGGTACTTTTTTTTAAAGTTTGCATTTAAAATAATAATCTGAGAGTTATAAAATTTATATCACGAGAAAGATCATAAAAATTCCTTTAAAATGAAATCTTTTTCGAATCTTTAGTTCCATTTTCTGATATTTGGTGAATTTTTAAAAATTAATTTTTAAAATTTAATTTATTAAATGCTGATCACGAGATTTCTTTTCTTTTTGTGATACATTAAATTAATTTTGAATCACGTGCATAACGACGAAATAAATTGACAAAAAAATATTAAAATTCAGTAACAGATAAAAATTAACCACTAGACTAATGAGATTAATGAGATGGAAGTTTTTTAAGGAATTTAATTCAAATTAGTATGTTTTATGGATATTAAATTAAACCTATATATAAAACAATTCCGTGACTGACAGACTTCGCACAGACCAAACCGCTGGACCTAAAGGGCTGAAATTTTGACAGTCGATAGACACTGTCTGTAACTCAGATGACGCCTTTAACTATCCAGTAGAGTTTTTAAATTCCCTTAAACCACCGGGTCTTTCATAAGCTCTCTTTGCGGAAGGGTACACCCGTAATGCTCCTTCGAAATTTAAAACCATCGAAATTGCGTAATGGCACTAGACTACAAGCCGTGCATAAAAATTTAATCGAAGCCATTATTTTAACCGGGTGGGCTCAAGGAGAAAAAGTGTTCGTGCCACGCATTCCTCTACTACCCAATGACCTTCCCTTTGACTTTAAGAGACTGCAATTTCCCCTCAAAGTATGCTTAGCCATGACGATAAGTAAGTCTCAAGGTCAAACTTTAAAATACGCTGGAATAGATTTAAGCGAAAATTGTGTCTCCCACGGTCAGTTTTACGTAGCTTGCTCACGCGTAAGTTCGCGGACGAACCTGGTAATATTAGTTCCTCCCAAGGAAGGAAAAAATATTGTTTATAAGGAAATCCTCTAAAACGCAATTTCATTATTTTTTTCATTGTAATTATCCTAAAATGTACTCCGTAGCGAAGCACGGGTGTTCAGCTAGTATAATCCATATAAACAAACTGTGGACGTAAAGAATTGTCATTTGGTCCATATAATTAGTAAATATTATGTACGAAAGCTGAAAATTTCTATGTTAAGTTGTTAGAGGTATATTCAGATTTCATAAAGAATAATATATTCCTGTTCTGTAACGGAAATTTTATTTTCTATATACCTTGACAAACACCCTAACTGAGTATTGCAACCTATAATTTATATTGCATCGACAACCAGCTATTAATAAAACTCATCTCCATCGTCCTTTTTTATCACTTGAGTTAATTTTAAATCAGTTTTACGTGAGCCAATAAGAAACGTAGACAGTTATTTATTTATTTATTCATTTATTTTCTTTTCTTTTAAAATTTATTCGCTCTTCGTAAAGAAGCGTTGAATAGAGTTGGATGAAAAACACGAAAAGCCTAGGTCTTATGTTGTGTTAATTATAATGATTGTACCAAAAAATAAAAAGAAAGAAAGAAAGAAACGCATGCACATCAGTCAACAGTTGATAGCCCATCTATGATATTAAAGCGGTGACGTGGTAGATATGAAAGTTTTCGACATGGCAACTGCTGATTTTCGTGGATGTAGAAAAATTAAACCTTGCAAAATTGTCTATTCTTATGAGTCATTTATAGTGTCTGTTGATTAAATAAACAGACCATAAAATATAATTTGAAGTCCCTTAACCTGCATAATGAAATTACCACATAGATGTTAATGAGATGAACAGAGATAGATCTTAAATATTATGATATGCACAAAAAATGTTAGGGCAAAAACTGATTTCTTCAAATAAATTTCTTCAAATCGCCAACGTGATTATATATATATATATATATATATATGTGTGTGTGTGTGTGTGTGTGTGTATATGCAGTAAAATTTCTCTAGCGGCCACCCCTCAAGACGGCCACTTTTTCTCCGGAACCATGATTGGGCACCTTGAAGATGAATCACTGTGTGTGTGTATATATATATATATATATATATATATATATATATATATATATATATATATATATATATATATATATATATATATATATATATTGGTTGTTTTTGTTTTAATGAATAGTTTGTTCTGTTGCATTAATAAGTTAAACATAACAATAGGTTAAAATAAAAATAATAACCACTACTAAATAAACAAAGGAATAATAGTCTTAAAATAGGGTAACCTAAGTAAGTCTGTAACTGAGTATCCACTACCTCAATGGCTGCAAGTTTTATGACGTCAGTCATCTTGCGGTTACAAGTTATTAACTTCCTCTCTGACTAGCGCCAGGCTTGGTGTTCTTTGGTTAAGTACTTTTATTCAAACTTAATTCATTTATTATTCAATTTTTCTGTTAATAATGGATTGTACGGTGTCTGAGTGTGTTTATTTGATAGATCATACTCATCAGAAACAATCCATTGGTTTTTAGACAGTATTGACACCGCTGATGAAGAAATGCTGTCAAAAACCTTATTCATACTTTTCTTTACTTGTTGGATGTTCCTGGCTTCAAGTAGCTTTAGAGCTATTACTGGTTTTCTCTTTCATCTTATTCTTATTTATATATATATATATATATATATATATATATATATATATATATATATATATATATATATATATATATTTATTTATTTATTTATTAAGCCCCAAAATATTCTATCTTCTTATATCTAAATGTGGCCTGGGAGCTGGATAATTTACGATTGCTGCTCTGGCAATATTCCGAGAACCCCAAAATCACAACAATGCAATATATCAAAGGAATAAAAAAATACATATATCGTTCGTGGGTGTAATAAAAATCGAGAGTTAAAACATCTCTGTCTTTCTAAAAAAGCGTCGAGAAGTTAAAAAAAACAAACTTCGGATCGCTTCGAACGTCACACATACGCATCACCAACAAAATCGTTTGCCCTTGAACGCTAGAGATCAAGATCAAGGTTGCAGCTACGCAGTTTTCGTTCGCTTATTCGGTTTTGGCAACGCAGTTCATTGCGTGCTGCTTTCAAGGTCCCACGTTAAATATGAGGAGAATTTAATGCCTGTGGATTTCGGAAAAAGCTGGAACGCTACACAGGTTGAGTAGGAACTTGAAATTTAAAAAACAGAACGAAACAAAAATCAAACCTGTGATAGTACGATCTTGAAGTTTGAATTGCCTAGTGATGGAGATATTTGTGTATGTTGTGAAATTAGCGTTCTCAGCTGCTGTGTAGTTTGTTACTATTTTTTTTTTTTAAAGGAGTAGCTGGCGTAGGTAGAATCTTACAATTTGCAGCTCACTACATATTTATTTAAGTTCTTTCATGTGGTCAGAGAGATGGGGGAAGGTGCGAGCCCATCGGATGTCGTCTTTTGGGTTGCTTGCAGGACCTAATTTTCCATTAGGCCCGGTAGGCCCAGGCCTAGGGACCCCCGAATGTTGCCCCCCCCCAAAAAAAAATTAATTTTAAAAGAAAACAAGAAAAAATTCCCAATTCAAATTTTTTAATTTTACCTTTTTTAATAGCAATTTTTTTATATATCCTTTCAAATTTGATTGATTGTTTGGTTCATTATATGTATAGTTATATGTATACTATACATATAACTATATGAACTATACATTGTATAGTTCATCATATGTATGTTATAGTGTATATAAGGGATTAATAAGTTTTTCTGGTTGCAGTGTATTGGTGTTTTAATGATGAAGTTAATATGTTGTATTGTTTTTTGTTATTTGATTATGTTTTAGGCTTCTACGCTTCAAATAGCCAATTCTCGGTAAAATGGTACCTTTGCAACGATTCATGATTATTTTTTTTGTGTGTCAATTTTGGAAATTTTACGCCCACATCAGTGTTAGGGTGTCTCCCCCCCCCCCCCATCCCGAGTTGTGCCTATAGTCAAGAATTTTCTAAATCGGGCTCTGGTTGCTTCGTCAAAATTGAGGTGACACCAGGTATTTAATGTTGACTCACCTGTGCAGTGCTCGAAGATCAGTCGACAATTTCGACGTATAAGTGTGAATGTCTCACGAAAATTCCTCCGCATTAAAAGCAAAAAGAAAAAAAAAAAAAAAAAAAAAAAAAAAAAAGCTATTTTAGAGACGTTTGGCGTTATAACAGCGTTGCAAAAAGTAGTTAAAATATATCGTCATCAGTAGTCACTACAACTTAAGAACATCAGCCCTCAATTGTTACAAAACTTCCCACATCGTAGCAGCGCCGGTGATCTGCCGCTGCCAGTTCCTTATTCTATTTGAGTGCATTTATTTGAAGTGGCAACAGCAATTTGTTTCGAAGCTTGTTCAGTTTGTAGGTGACACCGAGACGGTGATGGTTTTCCTTCGTTTTATTTTTCATCTTCTGCAGCAATGAATGATCACAAGGATATTACTAGTAATATCTCTTCGGAAACACAATGCTTTTGAAGTAGCTACTGAAACATTGATTCATATTTTCATCCAAATTCGTAGGTCTGTTAGTTAATAATTTAATAGGAGGAAATATATATATATATATATATATATATATATATATATATATATATATATATATATATATATATATATATATATATATATATATATATATATATAAAAGAGCTTGTCTGTTTGTTTGTCCGCTATAGAATCATAGACTGTTTCACCCACCGGGACCAAATTCGGCACAGTTAATGTTTTGGACCCGAGAAACAATTAAATCAGGAAAAACGAAATTTGGGGCTCAATTAGTTTTTTTAAATTAATTTTTTAATGTTTTTTGTGCCCGATAGAGGTGCGTCTACCCCCTGTGGTTTTCCCTCAACCAGCTGCGTAAGAGGGGTGGTTTGAGAATGACGGGTGGGGGGGGGGATTCCAATGTGCGGGAGAAAGAGGGTTGGGAATGACCTTAAAATCAGACGAAGGTCCGCAGGCTCAAAGTTTCTTTTTTTCTTATTGTTTGTATATCATTTCAGTAGAAACGTGCTAAGCGCATTCTGTCTGGCCAGATGAACATGAAGAGCGGGAGTAGCAGCCCAGTATTTTTTTGATGGAATGCATGAAATATTTTATATCTATATATATACCCGGGCAACGCCGGGTAATAATGCTAGTGTATATATATATATACATATATATATATATATATATATATATATATATATATATATATATATATATATTGTCTGTTTGTTTGTCCGCTATAGAATCATAGACTGTTTCACCCAACGGGACCAAATTCGGCACAGTTAATGTTTAGGACCCGAGAAACTTAAATCAGGAAAAACGAAATTTGGGGCTCAATTAGTTTTTTTAAATTAATTTTTTAATGTTTTTTGTGCCCGATAGAGGTGCGTCTACCCCCTGTGGTTTTCCCTCAACCAGCTGCGTAAGAGGGGTGGTTTGAGAATGACGGGTGGGGGGGGGGGATTCCAATGTGCGGGAGAAAGAGGGTTGGGAATGACCTTAAAATCAGACGAAGGTCCGCAGGCTCAAAGTTTCTTTTTTTCTTATTGTTTGTATATCATTTCAGTAGAAACGTGCTAAGCGCATTCTGTCTGGCCAGATGAACATGAAGAGCGGGAGTAGCAGCCCAGTATTTTTTTGATGGAATGCATGAAATATTTTATATCTATATATATACCCGGGCAACGCCGGGCAATAATGCTAGTGTATATATATATATACATATATATATATATATATATATA
Source organism: Dolomedes plantarius (assembly GCA_907164885.2). Taxonomy (NCBI): domain Eukaryota; kingdom Metazoa; phylum Arthropoda; class Arachnida; order Araneae; family Dolomedidae; genus Dolomedes; species Dolomedes plantarius. The sequence goes on from OU015496.1 coordinate 148,774,175, forward strand.
TATATATATATATATATATATATATTGTCTGTTTGTTTGTCCGCTATAGAATCATAGACTGTTTCACCCACCGGGACCAAATTCGGCACAGTTAATGTTTAGGACCCGAGAAACTTAAATCAGGAAAAACGAAATTTGGGCCTCAATTAGTTTTTTTAAAATTAATTTTTTAATGATTTTTGTACCTCTAATAGGTGCGTGACCACCTGTGGAGCCCCTTCACCACAACCAGCTGCGTTTAGAGAGATGGTTTGGGGGGTGACGGTGGGGGGGGGGGTCAAATTCCAATGCGCGGGAGGAAGAGGGTTAGGAATGACCTTTGGCCCTGTCTCCCCAAATAAATACAACTAGCTAGATGAACATGAAGAGAGGGGGTGCAGCCCAGTATTTTTTTGATGGAATGCATGAAAAATTTTATATCTATATATCTACCCGGGCAACGCCGGGTAATAATGCTAGTATATATATATATATATATATATATATATATATATATATGTGTGTGTGTGTGTGTGTGTGTGTGTGTGTGTGTCGGTTGATCTAACATTTCATTACAAGCTGGTTTCATTTTCTGCATGATTTTAGCGTTCTATTCCAAAAAAATCTGATTGTTCTCGATTGAAAGACTCAGACATTCGTTCCCATGCTTTCATTTGTGACCTTACTTTGTTGCTCTTTTGCAGCTGGTTCCGAGTACTGTGTAAATAGTTTGGCTGCCAGGGGTTGCAACGACAAGATGTTTCACTGCATGTATAGTTTTTCCACGTAAACTAAAAATGGCGATGGATATTTCTTCCAGTATTTTTCTTCTTAATTTTAATTAGCTCGATATGTAACCACAAAGGTATTACTTGTAATATCTCTTCAGACACACTGTGATATTGTTTCTTGTGCTCATACAATGGTTACTCACTACTCAAAGCGATATATGAGTGAAGACTTTTTTTAATTGTTATACACACTATCTGTCTTCAATTGTTCACAAATATAGTGTTAAGCATATTGATTGGCTATTAATTCAATTACTTACACACACGCACATGCGTATATACATAAATAAATAAATAAATAAATAAATAAATATATATATATACTAGCTGAAAACCCGCGCTTTGCTACGGAGTACATTCAAATTAAATACAACGGTCAATGTATGCAATTAATGCCAATATATATATATATATATATATATATATATATATATATATATATATATATATATATATATATATATATATATATTTATAAAAAAATCGTAAGGGATATTTATTTTTTTTGGATAATATCCAATCGTCTGCTGCATTAGAAAGAAAAAGAATATCATTTTTGTCTATTTAGTTGTTATGCACGTGACGATAAATTTATTTAAAGTACCAGAAAAAGAAATCACGTGATCAACATTTAATAAATAAAATTCTAGAAATTAATCTTTAAAAATTCATCAAAAATCAGAAAATCAAGGTAAAGGTTCGAAAAAGATTTCATTTTGAAGGAATTTTTATGATCTTTCTCGTGATATAAATTTTATAATCCGCAATGTATTATTTTAAATGCAAACGTAAAAAAAGTTTAAAAAACAGCTTAAAAATTTAATTTAAAAAAATCTAAGAAGAATTTTAGAAAAATCTTTCTTAGTGCACCCCTACACTATTAGAAGAATCGCCATGCAAAATTTTAGCCTTTTAGGTCCAGCGGTTTGGTCTGTGCGTTGTATGTCAGTCAGTCAGTGAATGAATGAATGAATGAATGAGTCAGTTACGGAACTGTTTTATATATATATATCTGTAGCTTGGTACAAGAAGTGCCTAAGTGAGCTTTCTCCAAGATGATTTTATTTGCTTATGTCTCTTTTAAAAAATATTATTTTCACTGAAAATAATATTTTTTAAAGAGATATAAGCAAACAAAGTCATCTTGAAGAAAACTGACTTAGGCACTTCTTGTATCAAGCCACAGATATATATATATATATATATATATATATATATATATATATATATATATATATATATATATATATATATATATATATATATATATATATATATACAGTGAAATTTCTCTAGTCGGCCACCCCGCAAAACGGCCACATTTCTTTTCGGAACCATGACTTGCCCTAGAGAAGTTTTACTGTAAATACATAAGAGTATGTATTTACCCCAAAGTTACACCCAGAGGTGCAGTCATATACGGATTTACTCACTAGATTTAATCACTCCCCTCATGTGTTTCAAAAGTCGTTTGGTAAACGGTAATTCTAATATTAATTTACTCCAACTACCTCAGATATCAAAATCCTTCCCCCATAATGGGCGACAGTGGCGAACCCACGATTTTTTCTTGGGGGAGCCAAGATGAATGGATAAAAATATTTATAATGCATGGGGGGGGGGGGCGAGATGAACGAATAAAAATATTTATAATGCAAAATCAATATTTCTACTTCTTTGGGGGGGGGGGGCAGGGCCCCCTGGGCCCCCCCCTGGGTGCACCACTGATGGGCGCGCATCTTAGAAAGGATTTCTAGAAGTTCTGATGTATGCATACTTTGGCGTGGGAATTAATACATTGAATCTGTGAGATTTATATGTTCTTTGGTATTTACAGAAGCAACTTTTAGTATTATGGTTTTATTATACTGCGTTTTTCTTCCACTAGGGAGAAAAAAATGTCCTGTTGTATGTTAACTGTCGGGCGTTTCGTGTATCTAGCTCGTGGATTCGAACAATGCGTAGCAAAGGACCTTGGGTACGTCCGTTCTGGAGGACAATTGGCTCGTCATAGTGCCTGCGATCCTAGATAAGGATCTGGCTCTGATACGGTGGCGACACTGTTTGGCGAGAGGAGTCCTTGGAGCACAACGCTATGGTTCCTACTATCGCCGGATGCTAGGCGTACGCGCTTTATTGTTGCAGCAAGGAAGTGATTATCTTCTATTGGAACTCCAGCGAAAGCGCCCAACAAAGCAACTTTTGCTCTCGCCCGTGCAAACCTATTCTCGGCACATTGGCGACATTAGCATAGATTTGCAGGTAGGTGTAGAGATGGCATTTTTGCATCTGGGTATTTCACTGGAAGAGAGGCAAGAACGGAAAAATTTACCGAGGACAAGGGCAATATTTAATTGTAATGCATATAGATCTTAAAATGCGCCCAGCTGAATACAAAACGTTCTGGAGCACAAACATTCTCCCAGGAGCTGCCCACATGGTATAGTCGTTGGCGCCGTGAGCTTACCAGCAGTGGGCTTGGGTTCAAATACCGAGTAAAGTTTGGACGTTCCCGTGTTGTCCCCTTTCATAGGGAGCCATGTTGGCAGTGCAGGATTTACGTATAAGCTACACAAGCTATAGCTTAGGGCCCCCAAGAAAGTAGGCCCCCCCCCCAAAAAAAAAAAAATTGTCCGAATGAGCAATTGTCATATATACTTAAATATACTGCAGCATTATTTGTCCCAATGCCGCACGTCCGGGACGTCCCATAGACAATATTTTAGTTTAATATAATTCCTTAATCCGTACAACATGTTTCAAGAGATTAGATAATAAGCCTTTGTAAATTGTGCGTTATAAAAGAACTTTTGTTTCTTTTTACCAGAGTTTGCATTTTTAAGTTTGTTATGAATAAAAATGATTTTAAGTTAAATATTTATTATTTCACTATCTATATACTTCTTAATTGTATTTCAGTTTAACCCTCTAGGTATCCGAAAATCATATTCGGCGCTGACATAGAATATCTGGACTTATAAAGGGCCCCATATCTCAAATAGCTTAGGGCCTTATCAAGTGTAAATCCGGCCTGCATGTTGGCTCTCCTAAATGGTGTTCCCATAATTAAGTAGCCAACAAGATTTCGGGGTGTTAATGGGTGAATGCCTCCTTATTAGAGAAAGGTTTGGTTTGGTTTTGAGCGCAACGGTCAATTTTTTTTCCTACAGGAGGGATAATTAAATCAGGACCTAATATATATATATATATATATATATATATATATATATATATATATATATATATATATATATATATATACTGCTTAAAGCCGAATCCGAACGGGTACAAACGTCCATGCCAAGAGTGAGACTCGAACCCTCAGACTTTGGTGCCGAAAGCCAGAGCCCTAGCCATTCGGCCATCGTTCGGCTGCATTAGAGAGAGGAGACATTCTCCCGTGATGTTCTCACACATCCTGGACACAATATTTTTAACATTCCTGGGAGGTAGGATTGAGGTAGTAAGCATTTAAAGCGTACACTTAATATCTGTAATGAGATACATAACTCGTGGTCTTGTGAAAGCTGATTCATTTACAGCAGTTATTACTTTTACTGTAGAGGCAACAATTTGCTGTTGTTTACCGACTTTTGCCCCTACAGTATTCATACGAACCAAGAAACTAGCAAATCACTTCGGAGATTTCTTGAAGATCGGAGATTTTTTGACTTAAGCTATCAAACACAGATCCCCGAACGATATAAATAATAAAAAATTGAAAATGGTATAAGCAGTTATGCAAATACAATATCACGAGCTTAAGTTCACGTTCAAGAAAGATTTCTTTTTCTTCTTTTATCAATAAAAAATTGGAGGAAATTAGGAATTGGCATTTTCACAATAGAAAACGTACATATACAAGGTACTTCCATTTCCTATTGGGTCGAATCCTAAAAATAGAATTGACAGCAATACCTTCACAGAAATTTAAAACAACCGTTAGCCTCTATGTAACGTAATCATTTCTTTTTTTTTTTATTACAAAAAATAGACCACAAAAGAGCGTGTTGTCAAATTTTCTTCCATGTCATCTGTAGTTATCTATTAACAAACGGCCATTTTTAAACCGTGACAACCGTTCAAAAGTTCTAGAAGGTGATGAACAATAATTAAAGGCTCTCTTACATTTAATGCGATTCAACTGGTACGTGAATCTAAAATTCCTAAGCAATTCACTAGGAAAAAAAATTACACCTAAATTACTTGTTAACTGGTGCTGGTGAGTTACTAGTCTTCTGTTAACCTGAGTTGGTGTCTTTTTGTCCTCATAAAGTAACCACAATTCGAAATATATCCGTTGCTTTCTAATTTTAGCCAAGCGTTCTAAATATTTTTTTAAAAATAGTGTCTCGTTTAGGTATTGTAAAAACAGACTGTCAAAAATAATTTTATTCCAGGGATGCTAGATATTAAAAAAAAAAAAATAATGTAACCTTTCTCTCGATTCTGATAACAATATTTATTATTTTTATTAATGAGTCCGGCAAGTTTAGGAACGCTTGCTTTATGTGTATACTTCTTTCTTTAAATCAAGCTTAATATGAAAATATGTTTTCCTATAAGGCATATCAATACATGTATCATTAATGAAATACTGTTGCTCCTAACTATGGATTTTTGAAAGAAAAAAAATATATCTTTTTTTTTTACCTTGGGGAGGGGGGGGGGGTGCTAGATGTCTGTGACTATTTTCCTGCCTCATATAGGCCATATTGATTGATTTATCTATACTTCTTTGTCGCATTTCCAAAGCAGGGCTTTCTCGACGGATTACATTTTTTCTGTAGAATTAATGTTTTTATTATTATTTTTAATCCTCTGCAAGACTAGTTTCGGATTGATTTTTTCAGCATACCTTTTAAAACCTAATTTTTGTTCAGCGAGGGTTCCCGTGTAAGAGGTTTCAAATGAAAGAGAGCCGGCAGTCATTAAAGGAGTTTGAGAACAGCACAGCTTCGGATGCAAGCAGTGTTTGTATTGGGTGAGACTCCGTCCCTTTAAATCTCAGAGGACTTGACCTTCAGAAACCAGTTTCTCTACTCGCTTGTAGTAGAAAGCGAGGGGAAGTGAAGTTGAAGTCTCCGTTCCCTCTGTAATAACCTTTCAAGATAGATGAGAGAAAAAAGAGAAAAATTCACCTTTTGATTACGACCTGATCAGGATGCGGAACACGCTCGACAGGGGAGCACACCGTGCTTACCCCTCTCTCTTTCTCACACATACACGCACATTTGAGTCATTTCTGCCTCCGCAGAACTTTTCATATTTATACACATAGTAATTATATTTATTGCCTTTCCTCGTGAATCTAGACCCCACCCGACTTCCTGAACTAGAACCAACAATTTTTTAAAGAACCGCTCTGCACGCATAGCTGGCATACGTATATAAATGCAGTGAAACTTCTCCATCCGGCCTCCCCACTGAACGGCCCTATTTTGTTCAGAACCGATTAAAGACTCCATAGAATGTTATGGAAGGAACCTTTTTTCGACGGCCACCCCTCAAACCGGCCACTTTTTTTTCGGAACCATGACTGACCGACATAGAGAAATTTCACTATCTATCTATCTATCTATATATATATATATATATATATATATAAATAAATAAATAAATAAATAAATATATATATATATATATATATATATAAATATATATATATATATATATATATATATATATATATATATATATATATATATATATATATATATAATGCATACATACATACACACAATGGAACCTCAATTTATCGTTTTTCAAGGGATTAATTGCACTGAACGATAAATACGGGTAAACTCTGAATGCGGGAACATGAGAAAGAAATATTACCATCGTGGTTGGATGAAATAAACGACACATACAGGAAAACGATGATTCGGGGAACGATCGATCGAAGCTGCTCCCCTCTCTCTCTCTGTCTCTTTATATATATATATATATATATATATATATATATATATATATATATATATAACTGTGGCTTGGTACAAGAAGTGCCTAAGTTAGTTTTCTCCAAGATGACTTTTTTTTCTTATGCCTCTTAAAAAAAAAATTATATTCAATGTAAGAAGTACCTAAGTCTGTACAATGGTTTAGAAAACACTTTTAAAGCATCGGACAGATTTAGGTACTTCTTACATTGAAAAAAAAATTTTTTTTAGAAAGACATAAGCAAGCAAAGTCATCTCGGAGAAAACTGACTAAAGCACTTCTTGTACCAAGCCACACACACACACACACACATATATATATATATTGAATACTGAAATTCTGTATTATGCTTTCTACATATATATATATATATATATGTTTTACATGAATATAAGTAAAAGCCCTAAATCTGAAAATTTCTAGCTAATTTGACGATATCTGCCAACCTTTATGGACGTATTTAAAGGGAAGCCATGGAGATTAACGATCTGGGTGCATTTTTTTTTTTACTTTTTTTTTTTTTTTTTTTGCTTTAGCGTCTTGAAATGTTCGTGATATTTTCCTCGCTTCAGGATAATGACGATCCGGTGTATTTAAGTATCTACCGAATGCCATCTGGCTTGTCATGTCCAGGGGGCATTCGTACGTACCACTTTGCCAGTAAGTTTTCAGTCTTGTCAAGTAGCTCGTGTCATGAATGGAACTTTGGAGTCGAACCGACCACAGTTGCAGGTGTCTCTTAAAAGTTGTTATCATATAGATTTTTTTCTTACTTTTTTTTTGTGTGTGTTGAATTTTGGGCCCTCCAGAGTACTAAGTAGTTTGGGCTGCGACGCTGGAACGACAGTGAAAGAAATTTCAATATTTGTGCGAATTAAGACACAAAACTTAATGCCGGTAGTTTGTCAGTTAGTTCGTGGTTAGATTTTCCCCAAAATTATTTCAGGTCGTGCAGCGCAAATCTTCAATGCCAGTGTTAAAGCTGCTGTGTACTAACCTTATTGGATTCGCTCAGCTCAATGTTAACCTATGGAGCAAATGTATCTACTATTTACAGCTATATAATGCTGATAATCAAATGAAAATGGTATTTTCAGATAGCCTGAACTTTCCTGCACCTTGCAAGAGGATTCATTTTATAAATTTCGTCCACCAAAGGAATTTAGGAGGGCTTGAAACACACTATACCAAATTTTCCCCCCGAATAATTTAGATTAAAAAATATTATTTGCATTATTTTTAAAAAACGAAAAATATCCCAAGATGTAAAATTTCTTTCTCTATTTCGGAGTACAATTTTAAAAAAAAATCTTTAAATCCAAGTCGGAAATCCTTGGGCAAATTTTCTTCATAGGTTAACATCGAGGTGAGCGAATTTCATAGTGTTAGTATACAGCAGCCTTAAGCTGCAGCCAAGTGTAGGAAATGCATGTATTTGAACTTTTTTTTCTTGTACATAAAAGAAGACCCCAAAAACCATTTCATATAAAATTAATTTTCTCCTAAACATGTTCAATTTTGTAGCAATAAGACGTCAATAATTTCATGTCCTGAAATAAATGCAATACAGAAAAATCCAAAATTTAAAAAACAACGCCATCAACGTCTACCCTCATATGTAGATAATAGAACCCAAAAACATGCATTTGCTAATCTGTGCTTAGAAAAACATCGAGCGGGATTTTTTCCATATCTAATATCGGGATTGGTGCTTCGCAATGTCAACTGAAGCACCGCTGTAAAGCGAAATTCATGTGTAACGAAGCGGAATTCATGTGTAACGAAGAGAAATTCATGTGAAAAATTGAATATGATTTCTACTCGAAGCCTGTTGAACTCAAAAACATGCATTTGCTAATACGTGATTAGAAAAACACCGAGTGGGAGTTTCTCCATAGCTAACTAACATCGGGATGGATGATTTGCAATGTCAACTGAAGCACCGCCGTAAAGTAAAGAAGCGAAATTCATGTGGCAAACTGAATATGATTTCTACTCGAGGCCTGTTGATACTCGAAGCCTGTTGAACTCAAAAACATGGATTTGCTAATATATGATTAGAAAAACACCGCGTGGAAATTTGTCCATAGCTAACTAACATCAGGATTGGGGATTTGCAGTGTCAACTGAAGCACCGTAAAGTAAAGAAGCGAAATTCATGTGGCAAACTGAATATGATTTCTACTCGAGGCCTGTTGATACTCGAAGCCTGTTGAACTCAAAAACATGCATTTGCTAATATATGATTAGAAAAACACCGCGTGGAAATTTGTCCATAGCTAACTAACATCAGGATTGGGGATTTGCAGTGTCAACTGAAGCACCGTAAAGTAAAGAAGCGAAATTCATGTGGCAAACTGAATATGATTTCTACTCGAGGCCTGTTGATACTCGAAGCTTGTTGAACTCAAAAACATGCATTTGCTAATATGTGATTAGAAAAACACCGAGTGGAAATTTGTCCATAGCTAACTAACATCAGGATTGAGGATTTGCAGTGTCAACTGAAGCACCGCCGTAAAGTAACGAAGCGAAATTCATGTGAAAAATTGAATATGATTTCTACTCGAGGCCAGTTGAACTCAAAAACATGCATTTGCTAATTTGTGATTATAAAAACACACAGAGGGAATTTCTCCATAGCTAACATCGGGCTTGATGATTTGCAATGTCAACTGACGCACCGCCGCAAAGTAATGGAAGCGAAATTCATGTGAAAAATTGAATATGATTTCTACACGTGCCATGTTTGATAGAAAAATAAGTATAGGCCTTGGGAAATGGTGTCAGAAACGAGTCCAAGCACAAGACAAAAAAATGTGATATGTTTAACCGGTTAGTTTCTTTCCGCCGATTATTTACGGCACTTATATCATGTTAACTATTGTCAGGAATCAAATAGTTCCGACAGCATCTTACCTAATCAGGTCAGCCAACTCAACGATCTTCCTCTGAACTTGCCGAATTTTCGCTGAATCGATCTATGCATCTTTATATTTTAAATCTATATTTACTCTGAGAAGTTGGTAGTAAGTACTTTTTTTTTCTTGAGTTAAGCTTCTCAAATGATTTTTAATGAACAAGGACTTATCCGTGTCTTTTTGTTACTATTACCGCGTTATTATCAACTTTAAATATGATAATCCTGTGTCCAGACCTGATTTATACTGAACAGTGCAACTGTATACGCTGCTCGAACTCTCGCGTTTCCCAAAATGCTGTTGAGAAACGAAAAATGAAAAGCTACGAGACGTGTTTCATAGTAACATTTCCTTTTTACCCGAGTCGTCATTATCGGTAACAGAGGAAAGAACACGCTGGAAAATTGTAGCGGTCCTTTCATCCATGACAATAAGAAGGCGAAGATTTCCCAACAACTAATGACAGTCGAACAGATACATGACTATCCCGTGACTCAAAATATCGAGGGAGTTTTGTAATAGTTAAAGTGACATGGAAAACATGCGTTCCCTATTAGTCACGTAGTACTAATTCCTCAAATTCGAGAAGAAAAAAATTCTGATTAGTTTTTCTCTGGGAAGTGGTGTTATAAATAAGATTTTAACAAAAACTGATATTCCACTGAGACCCCTGTAAGAGCTGACATGCCGTGGTTTTCGGAACCGGAGTATGCGGGTTCAAGCCCCTCTTTCCGTAGTGTGTAGCGAAAATATAGTCGTGGAGCTTCAAAACTCAACCTATCAATAGCTGACATATCTGAACTGTAACTGAGGCATACCTATTCCATGCCGGCTCCTTCATTTTATGTCTTATAACGCCCTCCTTCAAAATAATACGTATAGAAAATTGAGGGTGGAAAATGATGGCTACGGAGAAATTATCATTACATACACCAAAGGCCTTAAAATCTCGGGGCATACGAAAATTTCATCGCGCGAAAATGGCGCCATCATGACGTATGTTCGTAAAATTTGCCATTGAGCATTAATATCGATTAATGAATGTACGTCAAGATGACGTCATTTTCGCACGGCGTCATTGTGACGTATATTTGTGAAATTTACCAGAGGGCATTAATGTTGATTAAGAATATACGTCATGATGACGTCATTTTCCCAAAGCATTTTACTGCCTCAAACCCTACCCTGGATTCAGAAAATACGTACATTCTCACGAGAAGAAGTTTCAAATTAGTGGTCTCTTATTTTCACGTAGTGTATCACTTAACAAGCGGAATAAGCTTATAACAAATGCGTTTTATGATATCGGGGGGGGGGGGGGGCTTAATCACTGAGTGACAAATGTTGAATAGAGAACGTAAAACTAATAACTAAAGAACGCAACAGAAAACTCTTCAACTTTTTTACATAAGGGCGGACTCAATTTATGGTAAACTGAGGCATTTTGTCACCAAGGGATCACTTTAAGAACCGCAGTACAAATGCCAAAATTCAGTCATTCATTGACTGTACTTTACATACCTCAATAAAGATACCAAAGAACATTCTAAGCAGTTTATTGATTTATATCAATTAAAATATTGACTATAAGGGTTGTGGGTTTGTATTTTCATTCCATTCATATGGCACGTTTAAAGAAAATCTGAGAAACGCGTGAAGAAATTACCCTTCGATGGCGGATTTTAGGAGTTTCTTTCCGTCTATATAAAGTATCAACCATCTCCACGTAGGCCCTCTTGAATTCTAGTCATATGTTTTAACACAAATCTTTATACTTAGTGGATAGACAAGTAAAGAGAAATTTTGAGCAATTAGAATGCTTAGAAAATTATACATGGGCTCTTACACACAGCTATTCTGGTCGAAGGAGTCTTTCAGAATAACGAAAACACTGACCGTTCCTGCGGAACTTTTAAATAAACTGTAAGCCCGGCTCACCTTTTGCATATAAAACAGCATGAGGATGGAGTGATCTGTACATAGGATATGGGAATCTGTTGCCATTTATCCTAACAATTCCAACTGTTCGATTAATGCTGTAGAGGGAGAACGAGATCGACTCTTTCTCCCTAACTGTTCCTATAAATTTTCAATAACGTTAAGGTCAGACGACTAAGGTGGTCAGGATAGATGCTGCACCTCATGCTCTTGCTCTTCAATTCACGTCTCACAGGATGCGTTGCGTTATCGTCTTGGACTGTTATTTGGTGACAACGCCTGCACCACAGGATGCATGTGGTTCCCAAAATGGCGCCGTAGACTTCTGATGTCACAGGGAACAATAAAATTTTCTGAAGAACAATAAAATTTTCTAGAGAATGCCAAAGGATAGCATCCCACACCATCAGAGAGCCACCACCACGTTTGATAGTAGGCACCAAGCAGTCGGAACGATATGTTTTGGAAAGTAATCGCCAAACCTACACTCTACTAGTGCTCGGAAATTATGTGAAATTCGTTTCATCCAACCCGATGATATTTTGCCAATCGTTTAAAGTCCAGTTTTTTATGTTCGATCTAGCATCTGACACGTTTTCTTCCATTGGTACCAGTAATGAGTGGCTTCTAGAATGATAAATACCAGTTTTATGCAGTTCCCGACGTACTGTCATAACTGAAACAGGGTCATTACGACTCGAATCCACCTGTGTTGTTATTTGTTGATCTGTAATCTTAGGTTTTCGTCGTACAATCTGTACCAAGACCCTCCTTTTCCTCCCTGACATCTTCAGGTGACATCCACTTTTTGTGCTTAGAGGCATCCCTTTTGTTCCTATCACGTACCGTGTCATAACCTATGATTCTGTGCCTCGTGATACAGCGATAATTTCTGCCGTTTTCGTTTCAGTAGCAAGCCTCGTGCCAGTTCCTCGTTCAGTACCAAGCCTCGTTATATCTTACCTTTCTGCAAGTCATTCAGATTCGACATTTTGCGCATTAATTTTAGAGCAGCTAATTCTCCATCAATTGTACTACTGCAACGTGAAAGTTGAAACTGTTCAGCGTGCTATACACCTCTGCGCTCCTATGACTCGTCGTTATAATTTGCATAGACCGAAGCATACGCGCCCTTTTTAAGCGATGTTAGCATTATTTTGATAACTTCCTGCACGCCTATGAGACTTTTGCATGGGAGTTTTTGACTTCTGCAGAAACACCTGGGTAGAAAAAAATTTGATTGCGTGTCCTTTCTTAGGAAATTATGTCGCGTGATCTGAGACAACTTGCCAGGCCAGTTGAAGGGAAGTAACTCATATTTTATTTTTGCGTATACTATGAAGATTTAAAAAAATGACTTACCGATATATTCGAACTATTGCACTATTGAGTTTTTAAAAGTTAAAATCAGATAGTAAATAATGGTGTATAAAATTGTTTATAATATGTATAATGTGGCAAGAAAAAATATTATTTCCTGTGTAGCAGACATATTATGTTACCATTTTGAGTAATATTTCTACCACATTTCCATAACTGTATCGTCTGAATATTTATTTCCGTTTTATAAATACAAGGCACGTTCAAGAATTTCTGGCACTTCTGGAAAAATTTAATACTTATCAAATTAAGATGGATCTCTTCCATGCAATGTAACTATTTCTTTTTCCAATCCTATTAAAAGTATTAATATAATCTTCTGTCTTCTCTCAAAGGAGCCGGGACACAAAGTTTTACTCTTTTTATTGCGATACATTTTGTAATGTTTTTATTTTACTCAAATGTGAATAATAAAAATATAACTGAACATATAAAAAACACTAAAGAAAACAGAGATTTTGTTAAAAAATTTAAAGCTTGTCATGTGTTATACACAGTCCAGTTACATTAATGTGACCACCTGTCAAAATCCAGAATAATCACCTTTCGCAGAGCGGACCTCTGCGTGACGTGCAGGAAGAGAGTCAATTAGGTTCCTGAAGGTGTTCACTGGGATGTTGAGCTAGGGATGCGACATCGACAACAAAACATCGATGTTTCGAAACATCGATATTCAATATTAAAACATCGATGCTAATAAAACATAGCCCCCCAAAACCATCGATGTTTTGAAACATCGATGTTTATGAACTTTCATTTTTTAAGACTTGTTTAGTAACGTCTAAGATTAATGTTACTTCGGTTAGTCATGGAGGGGGGGGGGGGGTATTTTACTCTCAGGTTGGGCTGACACAAATGACAAAATCCAAAAGATAATCCGTCCTTCCCGAAGGTATACGGATGATTTTGAGAGACGACAAATTTCGCAATGGCAATCAGCTTGACTAGGATTATACAATACAAATAAATACATGCAATGTTACACAATTATAAAAACCGAAACAAACAAACAACAAAATTATCAATGACCCAAAAAAGGGTAATGAAAGTCCATAAGGTCTTTCATCACAGCCAAAATGAATTTTCTACAATAATAGTCATTATAGAATTTATGTGGTGACCATTCAGTAATATCCCTCGGGAAACTCGACCGCAAATCTCTCCATGTTACACAATTAAATAAACAATGTTCTATTGTCTGGACCTCTCCGCATGCACAGGTGTCACTCTTCCCAAAAAATCTTCTTTGATATGAGCCCACGCTTCCGTGTTGAGTGATAGCTTGATTTATATAGAAATTCGATATTAATCTTTCTAAGGAAACATGAGGGTAGATTTTATGAACCGGCCTCCCCAATTCACTATCGGCCCACCTTTCTTGCCAGACTTTCATTCCATATGAAAAAATCAAGGAATATATCACAAATGACAAAAACTTGGTTGCTAGAGTCAGCGCATATCGCAGAATTTCCACTACACATTTTATTACTTTTACCAGAAAATTGAGGAAGAAATTATTGCAATTTATTAACAAATCTTTTATTTTCAAATTAAATAATACAAAAGAAAATTACATAGATTTACACCAATTTGAAGTACTGGTGCAAAACCAACGTATGGGGGAAAACTGAACAAGCTTATTTTTTATTTACTGTAAATAATAATTATTGGGGTTATTGGGGCATTTAATTATTATTCATTGGTTGTTCATTGCCATTTGTCTCTAACTGTTCTTCCTTTTGTATTCGTCCTTTTCAGAATTCAGATTTACATTTACTCAGTGGGAAAATTATGCTACATGGTTAATTTTTTAGTTTATTATGGTACATTTTCGTTTTAAAAAAACATCGAGACAACGTAAAACATCGATCACAAAACATCAATGTTAAAAAAAATCGGCTTCAATAAATCGATGTTTAAAACATCGACATCGATGTCGCATCCCTATGTTGAGCCATGCCGACTCCAGTGCCGTGGCCATCTGCGCTAGGTTACGCGGATGAGGATCCATGGTGCGAACAACCCGATCGAGGTGGTCCCACAGATTCTCGATTGGGTTCAAGTCCGGGGAATTTGCTGGCCAAGAGAGTACGGTAAACTCATCCTGGTGCTCTTCGAACCACGCACGTACACTGCGAGTTTTATGACACATCGCATTGTCCTACTGGTAGATGCCATCATCCTGAGGAAAAACAATTCGCACGTAGGGGTGAACATGGTCCGCAAGGATAGATGCATACTTGTGTTGATCCATCGTGTCTTTGTGGAGACGAAAATTGTGTTAGGGTAATTAAAATTAATTTAATCATTACTAATTAAAGTTAGGATAACTCTTAACAAACATTTACTTCAATTTACAGTTAATATCTAGTTTCAATTAAATTTAACTTTTATCATTAGCCATAGTGGTTAGTACATTTATGTAGATGGTAAAGTTTTGCGTTGTGTTTTTATTTAATGCAATAACCTATAAATATATATCATTAAAATTTACCCTAGGTTCGACTTACTGTTTGCACCACTGTGGTGGTTTATGAGCCAAAAGGAGAATGCAATTAATTCAACTAAAATTACTTATCTAACATTGGAGCACACCTAAAAGAAAACTCAAGAAAATCAAATCTGCTGAAATAAAAAAACCTAAAGCTGAAAATCAGAAAATTAACTCAAAGGCAAAGACCGACATGACACAACAATATACATTAACAAAAAAAATTTATTCATTTCGATCTCCTTCACAATATTACACTATACCTTAAAAAAATGGTTTAACCACCTGAGGATTCCAACATCTCCTCCCAATAAACTCATATTAATCACAAAAACATCTTGAATATTTGCAACACAATTTTCTATTAATATAACCTTTACTATCATGGTGGCTGGTGAGAAAAAAAAACTTGTTACTCTAATTGTAATTGCTAACTTTAAATAATGAAATAAAAGTAAAATAAAATAAAATGAGTCTTAAGGACCCGCTGCAGCATTCAAAATAAAGAGAAATTAAGGATAGAATTTAAAGAACAGAAAAGAAAGGAAAAGAAAGAATTTCACCCCTGGCCAGTTCATCATTCTCCGGGATCGGGCAACTTGCATCGTCCCGAGGCCAGGAGCCTCACGGCCCCAAGCTTGGGTCTTACGCCCCCTCGCCACCAGTCCAGAATCCTTTTCAAACTCTCCCGCGCTCCCGAGTCAGCCCCTGTCACCACTTGCATCTTTCGCGTAAATACAGCTTCCAACGAAGTAGTCCATCGGCGCGCCGTGAATTGCAGATGGTAAAAATGAGGGCGAAGGTTACAGGTTGCATTCTTGAACTCTGCAAATCGTTATACAATTTATTTTTCACCCCTCATCTCATTCTTGTTGATTAAATTTAATTCACGGCGCCCTGGTCATCCACTTAATGATGTATTCTTGCGCACATTCCATTTTCCTGTTATTCTGAGATTCTCCCCCGCTCAAAAATGGCGCGAAACGGATGTATCGGGTTACAGACAGCGGCCAGCACAGGGTAGCGATAAAATCTTGTTACCAAGCACAGATTCAGGTGTTTTTTTTTTTTTTTTGAAAGAAAGAAAATCAAGGAATATATCAAAAACTTTTACTATTTATCTAAATTTCTTCAACCTTTGAAGTAAAGTTTACCAGCCAAAAATGCGTACCAGCCACCTCACAATTATTTCAAAATAAGGCTTATTAATTTATCAATATTTTAACAATAAGGTATAACATGTGGTGATCTCCTTCAATTTGATTCTTCATAATGTCAAAACATTTAGAGAAACTTGCGCACGCTTCTTCAAATGCGATGACATTAATCAAATAAATTAATATTTGATCACCACAAGTTTAACCATCAAGTATATTTAGCAGAGGCTTAATAAATTTATAACAAAGCACAACCGTTACTAATATTTAATTGTTTACTTTACTTAAACTTAATTACTCCAAAACCAAGGATTAAAATAAACATTAATTATTTAAAACTATTAATTATCATCACATCTTCCACATTTATGTGTGAACCCAGAGAATACCACGAAAACATTCCCCAGAACATAATGCTCCCTCCGCCAGCTTGGACCCTTCCGGCAATTGCTGTAGGGTGTTTGCTTTCAGACGTGTGACGCCGTATACGCCAACGTGCATCTGTCCTATGGAGCATAGAACGTGATTCATCTGCAAAAGCCACCTTTCTTCACTCAGTGGAAGTCCAGTTGCGGTACTGGCGTGCAAATTCCAGCCTTCGTCGCCGATGAACGGCAGTCAGCATAGGTGCATTAACCGAGCGTTTGCTGCGGATTCCCATACGCAGCAACGTTCGCTGAACCGTCGTTGTGGAGACACTGTTGGTAGCCCCTTGGTTCATCTGGACGGTCAGTTGCTCGACGGTTGCACGTCAATTCGCCAGAACGCATCTCAGCAGCCGTCATTCAGCTCTGCCATCTATGGCCCGTGGTGCACCACATTTGCCACGTCGCTGATTTTGGATAATGCCATTTTGCCATGCACGGTATACTTTTACCACGGCGGCCCGCGAACAGTTTACAAAATTAACCGTTTCCGAAATGCTTCCACCCTTGGCCCGAAAGCCAATGATCATGCCCTTTTGGACGTCGGATAAATCGCTCCGTTTCTGCATGACTGCAAGAACTGAAATGTTTTTCGAATGCCTACAACACACTTTATATATCCACCAAATTTGCTGATAACACGTGCTTTCTGTGATTAGTTATTTAACGTTGACGTCAAAAGTAGGCGGTGGTCACATTAATATGACTGGACTGTGTATATATGTACTGAAACCAATTACTACTTTTGCATTTTTTTCCCCACTTTCATTCACAACAGTAGTTCAAGATAGAGAGTTCTTAAGATTTATAAAATTTTTACTCATAATATTTTTAACCATTTTAATTTAATTTTTTCCCAGCTATTTGTTTTTCAAAGAATTTTTGCTTCAGCGAAAACCTTTTTAGAATTGCTTCTCTGTATTAAAGATGCTGAAGGGAGTTGAATGGAAATAAAACAAAGAAAATTTGTACAAAATTTCGTAGTGAGACGATCACATCATATTATTGTCGTTAGCATAGCAAGCTCCCGAAGCGAGGCCTGAGGCTCGAATCCTGGCTAAGCCATGGACGTTCCTATGCTATCCTCTCACAGGGAGTAGTGTTGTCTCACCTATAGGGTACTGTAACGACTCCCGTACAATAGCGAATATTTTGTGCTTTGAAATTTCTGGAAGACCAACCACTGTTCGGTTTCTGCACATAATTGATTTAGACAGCTTGAGACAGACAGTCTTGGCGACGTAAAGACCGGAAGTGCTACCGACAGCTCGAGGAACAGTTCGTCAGCTACAAAAGGGAAGTTGCCGAACGGAGGAGCCTTGTCGTCTGGAAACAATAACTAAATAAAGAAAGGAGGCTTTTTCCAGACCTTTCGAGAACGCTCTGCGAAAGTATATAAAGTCGCCGAACGCGAGTTAAAAAAAAAGTCAGTGGTTCAGAGATTAAGTTGTTCAGAGTGACGCTGGAGCCGAAGACAAGGAGATACTGTTGGGCCTAGATAGACTTGAATGAGCGCAGCGACAACTCAAGTCTGACCTTCCTCGTCGAGGCCGTGACCCACGAATTTAATCTTTATATATATATATATATATATATATATATATATATATATATATATATATATATATATATATATATATATATTGTAGATAGCCTGTATTTAGTCGAGAAATGGAATTAAAGCATTAAATACAAAAGGGCTGGCAGTCTTTCATTTAAGGCAAAGTCCTTACAGTACGCTCATAAAACTGTGTGTCCGGAAAATAATAGAGGAGTTTTAAATGATTATAGCTTCAGAACAAAGCATTGTAGAGAGAAGAAGTATACGTCAAATCGAAGAGAAAATCTCTAAGTTTTTTACCTGTTCAGAAGACTTCGATCTGTGTTTCCTTAGTTGTCCTGCAGACGTGAAGACGATGTTCAGTCTCTTCCCATACACGACAGAGAGCATCCGGCGTGATAGACGAAACAACTTTAGTGATCCTTTCTTTTAAACAGTCCAGATTTCGAACTTGAATGGAATACACTTGCGTTTTTACATAACCCCAAGAATAGAAATCCATGGGGGTAAGATCTGGAGACCGTGGGGGCTAGGCAATCCACCCTTCTCGTCCTACCCATCGCCGAGGAAATGTTTCGTTAAGAAATACCTGCACGATTGTGGCAAAATGTGGAAGAGCTCCGTCTAACTGGAAAATGGAATTATCCGGAATTTTCCGGAGCTAGTCCCGGAGTCTGTTGAAATCTGCATGTAAACTTTCGTACACATAAACTTAGGGTGTTTCTCTTTCATATGACGTAGGACTTGTGCTTACAACATGATTTCTTGCACAGTTATAACCATTTGGAACCCCACCATTATTTAATGGACACACTGTAGAGAAGACAGCAAAATGGATAGGCGAATGTCGCCAGGACAAGTGCCTACTGGTTTGGAGGGAAAAAAATTGTACAGTGATACATTATAGGGAATTTTGGATATATTCTATGAAAGATAGATATATTTATTCTATGGCAAAGAAAAATGAAAATTTTCATTCCGAGGTAAATAAATTCCAGAAGTACAGCAGGGTATGCACAGCGTAAAAAAAACTGTATCATTGTAGAAACGTGGTTCGCGATATTTTGTTGCAAAAGCTCTGCATTGTATTTTAAGCCTGATCTAAAATTCTGCGACTCGGACCCCTTTAAATACAAAAAATTTCCACCGTTTCTCCTTGTTTACCTTTTTCACAAGGTCGTACCTACCAGTTTGTCTGCCGCCACCCTCAGCCATTTTTTTTTTCAACCGCAAAAACCGATTAAAAGTTTTAAAACTACATAAACTATATTTGCCAGACTTTCGTTCATATTTCAAGCATTTCATTTGGTCTTTTATTGAAGTCGAGGCAGACTTTGATAAATATCCGCTGCATTCTCATTTTTGGCCGAACTTTTGCTGCAATTAAATTATGTTGCGTTGCTTAGGTTGTATAAAAGCCGGATTATTGGTAATAGTTCTGTTGGTGGGTAGCCAAGTATAAAAAAAAATCACATATATAGACTTGTTCATCATTTCTATTTTAATAATGTACATTTCTGAACAGTCTCGAAATTTTTCATTTTACATACTTTATATATATACTAGCTGAATACCCGTGCTTCGCCACGGAGTACATTCAAATTAAATACAACGGTCAATGTATGCAATTAATGCCAAAATAAATAAATAAATAAATACGCAAAAAAAACAAAAAAAATATAAAAAATCGTAAGGGATATTTTTATAGACAAAATAATGTAGAAGAAAATATTCGAATTAAATCTAATAGGACATACTAAAGAATATAGTGCAGTTAATACAGTACAGTTTGAGGAACACATCTTTTACTGTATTTTAATATATTTTTGGATAATGTCCAAACGTCTGCCGCATTACCAAGAAAAAAATATTTTTTTTGTCTATTTCGGTGTTATGAACGTGACGAAAAATTTATTTAAAGTACCAGAAAAAGAAATCACGTGATCAGCATTTAATAAATTAAATTCTAAAAATTAATCTTTAAAAATTTCCCCAAAAATCAGAAAATGGAGGTAAAGATTCGAAAAAGATTTCATTTTAAAGGAATTTTTATTATCTTTCTCGTGATATACATTTTATAACCCTCAGATTATTATTTTAAATGCAAACTCTAAAAAAGTTACTAAAACAGCTTAAAAATTTAATTTTAAAAAATCTAAGAAGAATTTTTCAAAAATCTTTCTTAGTGCACCCCTACACCATAAGAAGAATCGCCATGCAAAATTTCAGCCCTTTAGGTCCAGCGGTTTGGTCTGTGCGTTGTATGTCAGTGAGTCAGTCAGTTACGGAACTGTTTTATATACTATATAGATTACTTGAAAAATGAATCTAAACCACTGAAAATTTACACAAGTACGCGTTTACGTCCTTTTTGTTTGGACGTTCAGTATTCTTCCCCCACAATTCATTTAAAATAACTAAAAAAGCATTAATATTGCTTTCATTAGAGATACTCATCATTTTTCCGTTCGGCATAATATTTTTAATAGCCTCATTTCGAATTCTATATTATGCTCATCCATATACATTTCGTTGAATATTCCGCACCACCATCGAAGATAAATTTTAAGTCGTGAATTAATTTCATCTTCGGCAACATTTGAGTCATAGCGAATATGAAATTGTGATGCTTCCACTGCGATCCGCGGCTGACCTGTCAAGGACAAAAATCTAGGTAGAATGCAGTTGAGCGATGCTATTTAATTTACGTGCAATCATTCATTTTCCAATTCATCATAAGTTTTAAAAAGAAGGAAACGAATTCGATTATGCTGAGTGATATTGTTGTGATCTGGGAACCGATTCCGAATCCATTAACTCTATTATTTACCGTATTTTTCGGAACATAATACATACCTTTTTTTTACATAAAAACACATCGGCTTAAAATTGGGATGCGTCTTATGGTCCGAAGGTTCTAACGTAGGATTACGTTCCTCAATAACGGTCCTCCGGAAAGAAAAAATTCAGAGTCCGTCGCGAGTTATGATTTTGGCAGCTCGCCAAACCCACTAGCAGTAAACAATTAAACAGAAAAGTACCAAAATGCGTCAAAAAAGAAAAAAAATATATAGAAAAGAGATAAGCACTGATAAGTAATCCTACATTAATAACCCGCGGTAGTTTCGTTAGAAGAGACTACCTGAAATATTTTTTTCTTTTTTTTTTTTCAAATGTGGCACTTGTCGCTAGACATTCGCCTGTATGTACACCGCGGGACTGCTGGCCATTCATTTAAGGGCGCACTGTATAGGTGGCCAGAACTACCGCCTGCAAGCCAGTCCCGTAATTTAGAACCGAGTCAAGTGACGAAACCGGTACACTTGACCCCGCACCTCCAGAAGTTAATTTGAGAACTTGGAGAAGATTGCAGCCACGACAGATTTTTCGTGCACCAGCCGCCATTAGTATACACGGCGGTGGATTTGTCAGCGACGGGTATTGAACTGGTGGCGGTCCGAAGGTAACATTAAAATAAAATTAATCCTTTATTATATATATTTATTATATACATATATATTATATATATGGGCTTGTGGCGGGCCTGTGGTACAGCGCGCTGGTTTCCAGTGCTGAGGGTGCTCTGATCGAATCCCGGCGCCACGCCATGAAATAGGCCTCCGTTTGTGTACTCTCTTCATAAGGGTAATGGTGCCCCCATAATAAAATGGACATTAAACTGCGGCGTAGTATAGGCGAATGTTTGACGACAAGTGCCTTCACTTTAAATAAATAAATAAATAAAAATATATACATACACACACAGTCGATTCCGGTTAATCAGACCACATCGGGATGCAATCAATTTGGTCCTAATAACTGGATGGTCCGATTAACCGGATTCGACTCTGTATATATATATATATATATATATATATATATTAACATATATATATATATATATATTTATCTTTATTAAGTAAGAAATTGAAAACATCTTTATGTACCTAACAAAATACAAAACAGTCTTTTCTAAAAATCCTCCCATGAATTTGACGTGCGTCTTATCGTCCGGTGCGTCATATGTTCTGAAAAATATGGTAGCTTAAGTCTAGGATATTTTTATGATCGGATTTTTGTCAGTAATGTTTTGGCCTATTACATTTTGATAAAAAACGAATATACATGTAATACGAAAAATACAAATCACTAAAGCACCGTGGTAATACTGAAAGTAAGAGAGGAAAAAAAAGTATTTCAAGCAGACTTCCTAGATTAAAAACCTCAAAGCTCTATTGTACACGGCAGGATGATTCTCTGCAAATAAACAGTCATAATGAGAACAATTAAGACCGAAAGACGCCTTTTATCTTTGTTGTTACGGGTACAGAACATCTGTGTCTGACAAACAAACGTGATTCGTTGCTAATTCTTCAAGGAAAATTCACTAACAAACGAATGCACAGTTCGTCGCGCATCGCCAGACGGCAGGAAAATATGGCTTCTTTTCTGATCAAAGCGCAGGTAGGGGGTGTTAATCAAGACGTGTTATCTTTAAGAATAGTTAGGGGGAAAAAACAGTCAGTTTTTCCCGAAGCAATAGTTCTGTGGAAGGAATAATCGTTTATAACTAACTAACTACACGCGCGCTTTCCTATCTAAGTATCCGCTTATCGAGCCGGCGTCTGACGTAGGCAATAATGAGTGCCGTAAAAGTGGGGCTTAATTGTTTTGTTTTTCATCCGGATCAGTGGACTGCGTATGAGGAATGGCGTGATGAACTGTTTTTTGAGATTAGAAGTTGGAAATGGATGTGTTATCTAGTCCAGCGGAACTAGCAGCGCTTTGCTTTGATGAAAACATCACACTTCCGCGGTGGTTTTTACTTCCCCTCAGCTCAGGTCGGCATGACCACTGCTGGGATGTATTATATTTACTGCTAACGAGATGGACTGTTTAACTCGGATCCCTTTCACAGTCCGAAAAGAATGCATGTGACCAGGTTTCACCCTCGTTAATGGAATGTCCAGTTCGCCGAATTGAGTTTAATTAAAAAATTAATTCGCGTCTGCCATTGCATTATTTAGCGAGTATTTTTCTGGGGAATAAGCGAGAGGTGCATGTTTTATAACATTTTAAGGTTCTTGTATATTAACTCTATAGTGGATTCGCTCACCTCAGTGTTAACCTATGGAGAAAATGTGTCCAAAAATTGCCGACTTGGACTGAATTAAAAAAAAAAAAAATTTTTATTATTTTTACATTGTACTCCGTATTAGAGAAAGAAATTTTACACCTTGGGGCATTTTCATCTATATATTTAAGTTGGGAAGCCGATTCTGTGGGCAGTCCAAAGAATCGGCTGAAAATCGGCCGATCGGCTGAGTGAGAGAAAACCACTGCATCAATTTACTTCATTTTGGTCTTGAACGAAAGATTTTAATCTATGGATATGTCAAATTTGGTTTTTGTAACCGCATTTTCTATTAATTAGCGATCATTTACAATCAACAAAATTGGTTTCTGCGCATGTTCAGGGACATGTTTAAATATGGCTTTAGATACTTGCTAAGCACAAGGCCACATAAACACATTAATTTGTTTCTGCGCATGCTCAGTGACATGTTTAAATTTGGCTTTAGATACTTACCAAGCACGAGGCCGCATACACACGTTAATTTGTTTATTCCGAAGAATCTCTCCAGCTCTCTATCTGCCATTTTTATTTGTGAGATATAGAGTTAAGCCTGACGGAAATTGTTTATTTCGCGCTGTTGAGTAACCCTATCTCCCTTTATTGGATTCAATAGCAATTATTTAGAGTATATTTCTCTGTTTTTAATATTATGACTTTCAACATTTGGCAATGACGTATTGATTATAATTTGTGCATTAGTACATTTATTTACTATCCAGCCGTCATGTTTTGACGGGTACCATCTAATTTTTTATTTTTTTTTCAAATGTAAACCATATTTTTAACTTTAAAATATTCGGGAAATAAATCCGGTATAGTGTGTTTCAAATGCGCATCAATTCCTTTGGTGGACGAAATTTATAACAAGAATCCTGTTGCAAGGTGCAGGAAAGTCCAGGTTTTCAGAAAATACCATTTTTATTGGATTATCGGTATTTATGTAGCTGTAAATAGTAGACACATTTTCTCCATAGATAAATATTGAGGTGAGCGAATCCAACAGGGTTTGCACATTGCAGCATTAAGAGGCTGTGACATTTTTAGATACGTAGAAGATGCACGATGCATTGCTCGGTTTAACCGTTAGGGCCTGTTCACATAGGAGTCCGTTGCGATGCGTTAAGGAAAAGATGACGTTGAGACGAAAATAAACCAATCATAGGCCTCAAAACGATTAGAAATGAAATTTTTAACGCCTATGATTGGTTTATTTTCGTCTCAACGTCATCTTTTCCTTAACGCTACGCAACGGACTCCTATGTGAACAGGCCCTTATCGTGTCATAAAGTGCGCGAGAGGTGCATTTTTATGCATGATGTAGTTAGGACGATATGAAATGTGCAAGACACCGTATTACATGATTTAACGACCCTATTATCATTTAAATCGCGAAAAATGTATGTTTATTGCATTTAGTGCATATATGATGATATGAAACACGCTAGAGGTTAAGATTTTATTGCATTTAACGGCTGCGTCACTGTAAAATTTGCAAGAGGTGCGCGTTTCATTGCATTGTTTAGGATCATGCAATGATGAAATACGCGAGATAAGAATTTTTAATCCATTTACAGACTATGATGGTAAGAAATACGCAAATGATGCATCATGTCTGCACGTTTATTGCAGGATTTTACGACAATATTATTAAAAAAATTCGCGAGAGATGCATTTACGTCAATATGAAATATGCAAGAGGCGTATGTTTTATTGCATTTAGTGGCTATTTTGTCATTTTTTATAATACTCGAGAGATGCCTGTTTCATGATTCTGTCAATATTGAATACGCATATTTTATTGCATTGTTTAGTGAGTGGGTCGTCATGAAATACTCGAGGGATGCATGTTTTACTGTATTTAGTGGTTACTAGACCACTTGCACGCCGCTGGCTCACAGTCTCTTCATGGGTTATATTATATATATAATCAAATATTTTTCTTTTTCCCACGAATTATAGCCACATAGTGCACCATTACCTGCTTACCCACACTTTTCTGAACATAATACCATACTTCCGTAAACAAAAGATTTTCCTCTCAGCCAGCTGGAGGTCTAACAAAGAAATTTTAAATGGATCCGCGCTATCTTTTATCTAAACTCAACGATGAACATCTTTAAGAAATATAATTAAATACTCATAACTCGGTTTCCCATGGTCCAATTTTTGCTTCATTCTGTTCATATTAATTAATACTATCATTAATACGAACACAGCTTTACTGAGCAACTTTTATTTACTGAATTACAGACATACGAGTTAAGAGATTTAGTATCGTACAGATGCCATCGGGAAGTACCCGATAGATGCATGTTTCGATGTATTCAGAAGCCATATTCTGCGATGAAATAGCTTCTCTTTCCACTGACGTCACATTAATTAAAATCTAGCATTCAGTTAACCTTCAATAGTTATCTAGCACTCTAACAACATTTTTAGCCTAATGATTTAACTTATTAAGAGAAACGATATTGATTAATATATTACTTCAGTTTTGCGCACTGCAAATAGAAGAGATTGGTATCGTTTGCGTCATTTCCTCACGCCATCAGTAATGAAATGACGCAAATTCGATAATTGCGAAATCGTTCAAGTACTGGAATTTCCTTCGAATCAGCTCGTTAGAGAAGCTCTTAACAGCGATGTACATAGAACATTTTACAGAGATTATTTTTGTATTTTTATAATTTTAGATATACTACAGCAGATGCTTAAGACTACTGTGTACTAACTCTGTTGGATTCGCTCACCTCAATGTTAACCTATGGAGAGAATGTCTGCTATTTACAGCTACCTAAATGCTGATAATCCAATAAAAATGATATTTTCGGATAGCCTGAACTTTTTAGGACCTTGTAACAGGATTCATTTTATAAATTTCATACACCAAAGGAATTTAGGAACGTTTAAAACACACTACACCAGATATTTTCCCCGAATAATTTTAATTTTAAAATACAGGGTTTTTACAATGCGAACTGCTTTATAAATCATTTTGTTTCCAGGAGGATGTATCAACTTTTGGCTCCATAAACTTCTCCCATGTCCATCCAGGGAAGGGAGACTGTTCAAACTGGAATGTGTTTTTAACCGTCTATTTCCTGATAGCTGCTACTCTTTTGATACCTCGAAAACATTTACGTAGACAGTTTTTAGCGTCGGCCAAGATTTACTGCTGCTCATTTTAACTTCGGCAACCCAACACGGTAATAGTTTTCATAGCCATCAGAATTTTGACCATTCTCTGGACAGATACATAATTCCCCCAGTTGGGTGTGCCTTTTTGTTCTGTGTTATAACTTCAAGGAGGGACTCTTGATTCCATATATACAGAGTGTCCGGGCTAAATGTATCCAAAAGTCATTTTTACGGAGCTACCCATTAGAATTTAAAAAAAAAATTATTTAAAAAGAAAGAACATCGCACCAAGTTTTAATATCAATCATAGATTTCTATCACAGTATCATATATTTCGATGTGTGCACCTTTTGTAGCACGAAAAACGTCTAAATGGAAATCCAGTTCTCTCCAAGTGTTTCGTAGCATATCAGGCGTTATTAGACTTTTTTTTTTTGCTTAGGGATGCATTAAATCCGTTGTGTATAAACAAAAAATTGAAACTGTGGATGAGTTGAAGAAGCGTATCATTCAAGCAATTCGCGTAATAACTCCTGAAATGCTGCGAAACACTTGGAGAAAACTGGATTACTATTTAGACGTTTTTCGTGCTACAAAAGGTGCACACATCGAAATCTATGATTGATAATAAAATTGGGGGAGATGTTCTTTCTATTTAAATATTTAAAAAAAATTCTAATGGGTTGTTCCGTAAAAATAAGTCATGACTTTTGGATACCTTTAGCCCGGACACCCTGTATTAGTTCCATTTTTTTTAAAACTAGGGTCTTTGCCCCTAGGCTCGCTCCTCTGTTGTGGCTAGTAGCGAGATACATAGGGATGATTCTCGGGCAAGTAATAGCTTCCATCCATTTACTGTTGCCACCCTTAATGCGAAGGGCGTTTCATCACTGTTGAACTATCAGCTTTAAAATTAAATTAAAAATAGAAAATTTAAGATAGAGACTTGAAATGAGGTTTATATGAATGAGAAAGCTTTCAGCTTCCAGATGATATAAATATTTTCTTTGTAAGATGAAAACTCGAGGAGCATCGATATTACATCCACATAGGGGACGATATTTCTTGAAAAATTGTGTTTCATTTTTTGATGAAAATATTAGTCTGTTTTAAAATATTTTTAAACAAATGAGGTCAAGTTTTAAAGAAAAAAGTCTGTAGTCTTAGACTGTAAAAAGATCAAAATTCTAATCAAAATTCTATTCAAATTCTGATCAAAATTCGATCATTTTTTGGCGAGTTATCGTAATCTGAAGATGAAAAAGTCAATATTTTCCCACAAAACATAAAATAAAAAAACTTAAAGTCCGACGAAGATGAGACATGTCTTACTTTGGTCCCCCCATTTTTCTGCATCCATTGGTATCGCTCTCGACCCCATACCCTTAGCGGTTTCGGAGGAAATAGCGTGACAAGCTTTTGACAGCGGCAGCGGGAGTTACTTTTTTTTAGAATTTTTAAAAACTTAAAATGCCTTAAGTTGTAGAATTTCTTTCTCTATTACAAAGCACAATTTACCAAAAAAAAAAAAATTGTATACAAGTAGGCAATATTTGGATACATTTTCTCCATAGGTTAACATTGAAGTGAGCGAATCCAATAGGTTTATTACACCGCAGCCTTAAGAAGAAAAATTACTTTAAAAATCAAAGTTTGAAGTTTTTCTCTTATATTAGCACATCGGAGACACTCTTGATAGCAATAAACAGATCTTTCCTTATTGGAAATATTTCAGGGTTTTTATGATTTTAGGATTTCAGTCCTGGACGCTTAAAGAGTGAAATTTCATCAGAAGTCGAAGTTTGAAAATTTTCCTTTAGGTGTTTATTCTGTGGTATAAAACTACTGAAAATCAAAAATGGGTCAAGCGGTGTTTAGCCAAATATACGAATGAAAATAAGGTTGCGCATGCGCATTTCACCCCCTTTATCTAATTCTCCTTTTACCAGATGCTGCAAATAAATAACGGTGCTATGTTATATGGGATGGACGGGTCATTATAACCAGTCTTCTTTGTTTCTTTACTGACTAGTTATATTACTTTCATGAAATTTGAGCAATACAGAAAACAGGAATACACAGCTTCTTAATGTCCACAATAAAAATGAATCAATAAAACATCAATTTTATGGTGGATTAAAACAATTTTTTTCGTTTGTTTGTTTGTAATATTAAGAAGCTGCCTGTTCCTGTTTTAACCAGTTGTATAATTCGAACCATATTTTACCTTGGCACACTGACACTCTTTGACTTAAATTAAACTCTTTGAAACAGAAAAAAGAAATCTATAAAACTATTTTGAATCAATTTTCCCAGGGAAAAAAAAAGTTTTCCATTCTCTGGGTAAATGCGTGAGAATGGGTGATGTATACTTTAAATTGCGCTTCTTTTTAATGTTGGGCGCTCAAGGTGTTTCAGTCCTATCCGCGATAACGTTCTATCGCAACTAGGGATGCGACATCGATGTAGATGTTTTCAAAACATCGATGATGTTCTAGACATCGATTTATTGAAGACATCGATTTATTGAATGATGATTTACCTATCGCGACGTGGATAGAATAGCACAAAATCTCATCATTCTAAGATTGTGGCGAGCAATTTTTCGAAACATGTGATGATGAAGTCATTACATGTGAAAATCCTACTGATGAAGATATTGTGAAAGAAATTAAAATGAATCATTCTGAAATCGAAGATTCTGCTTCTGATGCTGATGAAGGGGAGCACATAAATAACGAATTCTCCACCATCTCAGATGCTGCAGCAGCGATGCGTGTCATTAATAAGTTTTTGTCTACACAAACAGTGGAAGAAAGAGTGTTGGAGTCATTTCATGTATTGGACAAAGAAATTCACAAAATGTTTTTGAAATCGGCATCCCGTCAGCAGAAGATTGCCGATTATTTCTGCATCAAAACATTGAGCAACAATTAAAGATAAAATCAATTTATTTCCATTTGTCTTCATTTTTAGTTAATTTAATAAGTACTGTATCAGTTTAATGTAATCGATTTTGGTCACTTCAATTCATTAATGATCATTTTTAATAGATTTTAATCATTCTTTCAATACATCATTATTGAATATACATATCAACTAATGAGTTATACATTTTGTGAACTCTAACATTTTTCTTAACGGTTCGGATACAGCGAACCACCGGATATAGCGAACAAAACCTTTAGTCCCTTGAAGTTCGTTATAACGGGGTTCGACTGTAGTATAAACACAAGAGCAGCCATTTAAGCTTTTGTTTTGTTCTGGTTTTATATAAGTTGACGTTAATATTATTAGTAAGATGTCTCCCAAAAGTACCGTTTGGAAATATTTTTGCAAAACCTCTGACAAATTGGCAAAATGCAATATTTGCCTTAAGTCCCTCAAAACTTCTGGCAATACCACGAATTTATCTGGGCATTTGAAGGCAAAACATGGTGATACTTACAACGAGAATTTTGAGTCATCGATGTAGCCCAAGGCAAAAGCAACCAAGTTTTTGTCATTTGTGTCAGCCCAATTACAGAGTAAAATTAAATCACCCCCCCCCCCCCCCCACGACTAACCGTAGTAACATTAATGGTACCGGTTACTAAACCAGTTTTAAAAAATGGATGTTCTAAAACATCGATATTAAAAAACATCGATAGTGTTTGGCGATGTTTTATTAGCATCGATGTTTTAATATTGAATATCGATGTTTGAAAACATCGATGTTTTTTTGTCGATGTCGCATCCCTAATCGCAACTTTTGCTGGCAGCAGAAATACGTCCAAAACCTGTTGTAGGAAAAAAAATGATACCCCGGAAAAAAAAACTGTCTCTTCTCGTAATTTATCGATTTTTTCCCGGAATGTCATCTTCCTAGAAAAGTCTGCGGGAAAAAAATTGCACTTCAGTAACAGGTGAAGGTAACAATCTTTCTCCCTTTCCGAAAAAGAAAAGGAAAAGAGACGAGGCTTAACTTTTTCATCTGGAATATATATATACTTTACATAAATTATCCGAAAAGATGATAGTATGGTGCGCAAAAAGTGCACAATGCAAGAGACATTCTTAACAGATAACAGCCAAGTGTGTCCTTAGAATGACGTAAATAAAGTCGTTATTAAAACGCTATCTCAGAAATTTATCTTGTTTTTTAGCCGAGCCTCTTATGATAGCGAAAATCGTTTGCAGATAAATTGACATTTTTATAAATGTGCCCTTTCAGTTGCAGAGGGAAATGAATTTATTTTCTCGTGGCATCCAGAGATGCGATTGTAACCCAAGCTATTTATAAATATTTCTGCGCTGTAAATTTTGGAGGGGAATGCGGGGAAATATAAAAAAATATGAATTGTTTTAAAGGCTTTGGCGGTAAAAGACACTAAAATGTATAAACATACGTTTGTAATCCAAAATCACAGAATGTAAGAATTTGCATATGTTATCGTAAAACCTAAGACAAAAGAGAAAATCTCATTTAATTTGTAAGTGGAACTCAGAATTTCTCTGTGGAAATAATCATAAAATCGCACAGAGAAAAAATAGTCGGTCAGTCGCCGGTATAAATGGGCTCTGGAACCCACTTCGCATGTGTTATTGTGAGATGTGAGTTAAACAAAACACTACCCGTGTTTTTGAACGCGGATATAAGTGAGTTAAAATACTACTGAGTTAACGGAACTGTGTTATCGAAACAAGTGTGTTAAGTAACTTATGTTATGTGAGTTTACTGATCTGAAAAACCAACTTTCAGAATATTTTCATAATTAAATGTTACATAAACTATATTCAGAGG
This sequence comes from Dolomedes plantarius, assembly GCA_907164885.2. NCBI lineage: Eukaryota > Metazoa > Arthropoda > Arachnida > Araneae > Dolomedidae > Dolomedes > Dolomedes plantarius. The sequence continues at coordinate 148,805,816 of OU015496.1, forward strand.
TTCTGAAATATTTAAGTTTGTCTGAAAATCGCACCGAGATGAACGTTCACGAGTTAATTATGTTATGTGAGTTTACTGATCTGAAAAACCAACTTTCAGAATATTTTCATAATTAAATGTTACATAAACTATATTCAGAGGTTCTGAAATATTTAAGCTTGTGTGAAAATCGCACCGAGATGAACGTTCACGAGTTAATTTAATAAAACATTTGAGTCCATTCGTGTTATTCGTGATTAATCATTCCCCATCATTCCAAGACTTCTTCGAGGGTCAACAATGAATATTTTGGATGACATTTTTGGCTGCTTTGCCATTTTTGCAAAATACTGGAGAATTGTCCTTCTTTTTAGGCTTATAGTCACACAACCGAGTCAGCGCAGCGCCCCCTTTTCTAACAATCAAACAGTTTTACTGCACATAAAAGATTATTCTTTAAGGCTGTTGTGTACTAACCCTATTGGATTCGCTGACCTCGATGTTAACCCATGGAGAAAACGTGTCTACTATTGACAGCCACATAAATGCTGATAATCCAATAAAAATGGTATTTTCAGATAGCCCGAACTTTTCTGCACCTTGCGACAGGATTCATTTTATAAATTTCGTCCAACAAAGGAATTGATAAACGTTTAAAACACACTAGATCAGATTTTTTTCCCAGAATAATTTAAATTTTAAAACATTATTCGCATTTGAAAAAAAAAATAAACAAAAAATGTCCCAAGGTGAAAATTTCTTTGTTTACTGCGGAATACAATTGAAAAAAAAATCTTTCATTCCAAGTCGGCAACACTTGACACATTTTCTCCATAGGTTAATACCGAGGTGTGCGAATCCAATAGGGTTAGTACACAGCAGTCTTAAGCTAACAGACGGCAGCTATGAAGTTTGAAATGAATCCTCATTTCGTTAATACTCAATAATGAATGTACTTAGAAATATTATTCAAAATAGTTTCATTTCCGGTTAGCTACTGTTACCATTTTTCTCACATTCGAGGGCGATTTCTCGCCATATTCGGTCTATATCGTTAATCTGGCCTTGAATAAACCTCATAATTGAGCCATCCGACATTAACGATATTCGTTTATTTTTAGGGCGATTATCAGATAGCAACTATTTATCGACCTCAAACAACAAAGCTCGCTTCACCAAAACTCGTAAAATGGCAGTTAATTAAAACTATATCCTTCAAGATACTTATAATATGGAAAGGCGTGGCTCGATTTTATCATGTTTCTAATTACATCAAGGTTTTTGATAGTCTTACAAATTTCGCGTTATAGAGTGGCTTTTTCGCTGTATGAGGGAAAAAAAGCGAAGAGATGTGGTTTTATATTTATAGATAGGTTAATAATAGTCTGATTTTAACACTTCTTTCAATTTACATGCTACTTAAGTTGCGCAGTTGATATTTTCAGGTTAAAACATAATCTGATGGGTTGTAAGGAATATTTGAGAAGAAGGTTCAAGTTGAAAAGAAAGTTCAAATTTGAGAATAAAGTTCAATGAGCGAAAGACATTTCGTTCAATTAGCAAATAAATTAACTTTGTAGAGTGATACCACTTTTAAATCCCAGTCAGCTCTCTCTCTCTCACTCACACACACACACACACTAAATTTAAGAGAAAAAAAAATCGTTTCTTTCTTTAAGAGAATGGTTCGTTTGTGTTGCATTCGATAACGTGTTTCGATATCCTTGACCAGCAACTTCGACGATTTCCTAAAAAACAGAGCTCCCACCAAAGTCTGTAACCCTACCAGACCTCCCTGGAACGTTTCTCCTAACGTTCTGCGAATTGCAGTACAAATTTATAGTGTTATTCGTTTGAATCTCAATACACTCCACTAAAAATTCCAGTGTTTCATCGCCCTTTTGCGACTGCTAGCGTAGAATGCACTCAGAAGTCGCCCCACATGCCCCGCAGTATCGAGGTCTAGTTTGGGGATTTAATGGATTTAGGGGACTCGGACCCTGAAAACTGAGCCTGAGGTCTCCTTCACTCCGGACTCGAAAGCTTTTCGGGAAGGTGTGTTTGCCATTAGAAGAACATTGTCACCATCTTTCTTAAGGAACCTCACGGACTATTTTCTAATAGGGCACATTTTTGTATGCCAAATATCCCAATTTCCTCCACCTAACCATTTGACTTAAGGCTGTTATGTACAAATCCTATTGGATTCGCTCCCCTCAATGTTAACCTATGGAGAAAATTTGTCCACGGATTGCCGACTTGGAATCAAAGATTTTTTTTTAAAAATTGTACTCCGTCATAGAGAAAGAAATTTTACATTTGTGTACCTTTTTCGTTTTTTTTAAATGCAATTAATATTTTAACATTTAAATTATTCGGGAAAAAATCTGGTATAGTGTGTTTTAAACGCTCATAAATTCCTTCAGTGGACGAAATTTATAAAATGAATCCGGTAGTGCTTTGCAGAAAAGTTCAGGCTATCTGACAATACCAATTTTATTGGATTATCAGCATTTATGTACCTATAAATAGGTGATAAAAATATATTTTAAATAAAATATTTGGGGGCAGCGCTTAACCCCCCTATAGAGAGAGAACCATTACAATACCTCAAAATGTCAAACCTAAGGGGGGTGGAATTCTCGAACTGTCAACTGGACTCCTCCCATCACAAGAATCTGCAAGAAGAGGAAAAGGGAAATACGAATTTTTTTTTAGTACTGTAACGTATTCCTGCGATTTGTGTCAAAAGCAGACACTTAGGTAGCGTCACAGGTTACGTGTAAGGTAGACAGCTTACTAAAATAGAGACTTTTAAGATAATGAGGATTTCAGTTTTATTTAATAAACACGGTTAGGCCGCGATCTCGAATAATATATATACAAAGCAGTCCGTAGAAGTTGGAGTAGGAATCGTCATCTGTCTCTCAAGGATGGAGCACACTGTCGCTAAACCGAGGCGACGAACTGCTGGTCAGGTCACAGAAAAAAGGGCCCGCACTCGTCCACTGGAAGCTAGCAGCTTCTCTGAAATAACACAATTGGGGAGATCAAGTTCCGATCGGTTTCCCCGACCTTTCTCGGTGAAAAAGGGTCTTCTCACGTAGAGGGCAGAGCCTCACAAAAAACAAGTCACTTAAAAGTGCGTGGAGCTAGGAGATCAGGTATCACTCCTAAACTCTCTAAGGAAAAACTCTCCGCACAAAACTGGTCTTCAAGCCCTCGTCGGCTTCTTTTAAAAACTTGATCCCTGGCGGAATTCTTTCTAGCCTCCTCTCTATAGCTCGCTCCGGATAGGCTGAGCGTCTAGCCGTGCGCAAAAAACGATGCCGATTATTACATCTTCATCGCTCGCTCACTCATTAGCGATCTCGTTTCAGGGCGTAAACTGTCATTGTCGGCCACTGTCAAAATATGGCGCCAGACTGTCTCCTCTTTTCATCCCAGGAATGCGTCGCGAAGAGGTGCCCATTGTGGTCCTCTTCCACTCGCGGGGTCGGCCATTCTTTAGCATCGGTTCACGGCTAGCGGCGATTTTAATGGTGTTCCTACTCGCCTCGAGGGGGGGAAATTGCCACAGTACATAGCAGCCTTAATAAGAGAGCTTTTAGATCTACTGGATTGTTAACCTGCGATGACATGTGGCAATTTTAAAGAAAGTTTTGGACAGACCCAGGATTCACTTCATACGAAACACGCCTGTCTACCATTCGTTCACTTATCGTCGGACCTCTGATGCAAAGGAAATCGTTACACCTTTATTTTCTCTTTAACGGAAGAGAGAGAGAGTCCCTCTCTGGCATCACCCTACCCACTCTGATCCCCGAGATAGATTTTACTTAGGGAGAAAGGGCATCGGAACAAATCGAAATCATTCACAACCTGGAAATGCTTTCCACCACCCTCTCACGAGTTTTCAAGACAAGGGAACAAGTCCTTGCAAGTTCGGAAAGATCCTGCACGATGGTACACGCACGACAGACGATTATGGGTGGAGAAACCACCCTCCCGTGACCCCTGTCACGAACTTTGGAATACATTCGACTGCGTCCCAAGAGTGATTATGTCAGGGGTGCTCGGTCTTCGAGGAAAGTCTTTCGCAAGCATTCCATGTCTGAGGTCCGTATTTCACCATGGACAGCGGAAAATGGGAGATATTTCTCAGAATTTATGATTTTCAAGAGGAAATCAATGAAAATCTTTTTCCTGTAGTAGCTGTCTTTCCTAGAACGATTGAACGCACTTGGCAACTGGACCGATTTCCTTTGCTCTCTCTTTTTTTTTTGTGAAAGCGTATATGATCACCCTTGTGTTAAACAGCTGATGAGTTAAAGGAGTTCAAGCAAAATTTTGTCCTCGTTGATTTCGGTACTCGATGAGTTATAGAAGCTTTGTAATGGTACTGAAAAATACACTGCTAGAGTGTAAAAAGCACACTCATCGAGAATATTTTCTAGTCGCAGAACTCAAATGTAATTCAAAAAGTAGCCGCCTTCAGATAAGCTTATTTAAGGGCTCTACTGACCAAGGTAAGAGAGACAACCTTAAAACATAGTAGAGCGAATCATCACTTGAGATTCTCATCTAAGACAAACAGAAGTTTTAAAATAAAAATGAAACATTAAATTGGTCAATCCTTCGTTTTAAGTTTGTCGCCAAATCGTAAAGTTGTGTATATAGATTGTCCTGTGTGAAAATGTTTTTATATAAATGCTCTATTTTTATTTACAAACTTTTTTTCTCCTTCAAGTTTAGAAGAATCCAAAGGATTAATGAAAGAAACAGATTACTGATTTCACTCAAACATCACAAAAGTTTTTATCTTGAGGGTCCATCTCAGAGAAACGGACCTTGATTGAAAATGAAAAAGCACACACTGTGCTATTTTAGACGAAATCAAACTTTAAATTTTATAACAAGTGCAAAAATATTCCTGATTCAGAAACATTTGATTACTTTAAGTAGCGTAGGGCAGTTTAGTGTCTGTCGCTTGCACACATTCACGCTCAAGCATCGAGTTTTGTACCTCTGTAAAAGATGTTCTTCGGGTTTTTACAACCTGTTTATTCCTAACCTGAGCTCAGCCCTCATAAATATTAAAACTTTCCTCGCTTCAAATAAATAGAAGTTTTGATAAATAGTCATCCGCGTCAGCATTTTCAATCGTATATATGAGAATGTTACTCATGGCACCTGCCAGTAATGCCATTTTTAACATTAGTAACAAGATAGTATGCAGACTGACACCGCTGATCAAAACTACTAAATATTACGCCAACATCTAAAACAACATCAGCTATCATTTGTTGCATACAAAACTAACTCTAACGTAGAACATACACGTAGGAAACTTTCTAAGTAAATACAAGTATTTGTGCATAGGTTTACCTGGCATCACAGGCTAAGTTCAACCTTATATGTTCGCCTTCACGCGTTGAACATAAAATATATTTGTTGGTCTAAACACAACTGTTAACCTTAATCTATGACCATGAAATAACTCACATATAAGATCGCCATTTCCTAATACCCCTCTCTCTTGACAGCTCGGTGCTACATTATCTTGCTGGCGGCATGTGATGTCAAACTGCCTAAAATTGTGACGGGGTGAAATCTAGAGTAGAAATAACACAAAATGAAAGCTATCTATTAAAGAAAGGAGAAAATAAGACATATCTTGAGGGTAGCGACATTACAAACTCGCCAAAAACAAAAATAAAAAAATACTGGTTTATACCATTTAACTGCAATGTTAACATTTATTATTATTATTGTTATTATTATTACTGTTAATAAATAGATACATGAAGAATTAAACATAAGTGTATCGCAATTAATGAGTATTTCCCTTGCCCATAAAAAAGACGTTCAAAATTTCTTAACTTTTCGATAGAGATATTTCTTATTGCTCAATATTACATACTATATCTGTGTTTGCAGTGTAAAGAGAGTCAAGTCCAAAATCGTAGTTTTGAGAAAAAAGGGATTGAAATAAAAACGGCTTTTGTAAAGTCAGTTTTTTTAAGTTTAATTTTTAAAATTTTTTTAAAGTAAATTTTTCTAATTTTTTTTTTTTTTTTTTTTTTTTTTTTTTATTTGAGTAAAGAGTGCTAAGTCCTTGATTGGGATATAACCCCTTTAACACTAACATGTTTGTGTTTTGTTTCACATATCCCAAATTTTCCCTGATGAATAAAAATATTTAGGAGTGGAATTGGACTTAGCTCTCTGTACCCTGCAGTAGCCCTTGATTTTTCAAACATGCCTGCTTTGATAACTCATTTTAGCCCATTTTGGACTTAACACCCTTTGCACAGCACACACACACACACACACACACACATATATATATATATATATATATATATATATATATATATACAGTGGAATCTCGATTGATCGTTTTCGGATCCATCGTTTTTCCGTATGTGTCGTTCAATTTATCCAGTCCCAACGATCATATTGCTTTGTTATGTTTCCGCATCTATCGTTTTCCCGCATTTATCGTTCATTTCAATCGGTTCCTTGGAAAACGATAGATCGAGATTCCACTGTATATATATATATATATATATATATATATATATATATATATATATATATATATATATATATAATATATATATTATTATTATTATTATTATTTTTTTTTTTTTACTTTTGGTTGCATTTAAAACTTTGACTAACACGAAAACTTTGTCACGGTAAAATTTAATTTGTCTTAAAACAAGGTAGTTTTAATTGCATCGCCAATTTACATTCAGTGCTAATAAATAAAGGAAGCAGGAACTAGTAACGTTTCAAATAATATCACCAAACTTGGCTAGGTTATGCCTTGTATCTGATAGAAAAAAATTAAGACAAGAATATCCCCTCTCCCTCCCCCCCCCCAAAAAAAAATGTAACAAATAGTCTTGTACAACTGTTGATTTATATAAAATGTATGGCCTTAGGATATCGGGGATCCAAAAGTCGGCAGTTCACTGTTCGACACGGCCCTCTAAATCCTAAATTATTCACGAACAGATGGATCCTCGGCTGTGTGTTCAGGATTGCACGCAGCGGCTATTTCCCGCCGCATGCCTACGGGATCAGGACGGTTTATATTTGTTACTTATATAAAATGTGAGGAACCTCGGAGGAGGTGAAAATTGAAGCGCAACAACCTCAAAGTTACTGCTATTCATAACAGATAATTTTTAAAGTAAGTTTTAAGGCTAATGTCCAGAATGAAAAAAAATATTAATAATATAGTTTTGGGGCTTGAGGCGGCCCTGTGGTACAACGCGCTGGTTTTCGGTGCTGAGGGTGCGCGGATCGAATCTCAGCGTCACGCCACGAAAAATGCCTCCGTTTGTGTCGTCCCTTCATACGGGTAATACTATCTACCTCTATGGTGCCCCCATAATAAAATTTGGACAGGAAACGGTGGCCTAGTATAGGCGAATGTTTGACTCCGCTTTAAAAAATATAAAAATAATAATAATAATAATACAGTTTATTAAAATTATTCTACAAATTCACAATTAATTTTAAAATATTATTTTTATTAATTAACATTTTATCATAATTATATTTTCTGCATTTCAAGAATTTATTCCTACCATGGCTAAATAAGGATATTATCATTAAATGCCGCATACAAGCAACAAAATTCAAAGTCTACTTCAAAAATGGATTTTTTTTTTTTTTTCTTGAGGAGAGGTGGTGGTCCTGTGCGTAATCTGGCAAAAAATCCGAAACACTTGAACACCTAATAGGACAAGTGTGTTCAAAATTCCCTATGAATATATTTTATGTTCACTGAGTTTTTTACACCCAATTTAAGAGGTCCACAGCGAAATACAAAATTTTATTTACGGCCGTGTTTCGTAATGAAATCTTTCACTAAATGAGCCGTTATATGAAAATTACTATAAACATAAAAACACTTGAAGAGTTTGAAAATCTGCGTAAAAAATTAAATTATAAAGTTTAAAGTAAGTTTAGTTTTTGATATATCCCCTAGGCCATTAGCAGAGGAAAGTCCTGTTTACACAGGAGTCTGGTAGCGGAAGCGTAAAAGGAAAGATGGCACTGAGACGGAAATAAACCAATCATACGCATTAAAAATTTCGTTGCTATTCGTTTGGAGGTTTGGCATTGGTTAAATATATTTCAATACTTTAACGTTTCCACCACCGGGCTCCTATGTGAACAGGACCTTAAGCATTGTTTACATTGCTTTCGGAGCATCAGCTTTACTCGCTTCGGAATATTTTTAACCAATCAAAGACCTCCAAACAATTAGCCGCGAAACTGTGAAGGCTGCTGTGTGCTAACCCTATTGGTTTCTTTCACAGCAATGTTAACCTATGGAGAAAATGTGTCCAAGGATTGCCGACTTGGATTGAAAGATCTTTTTAAAAATTGTACTCCGTAAAAGAGAAAGAAATCTTACATCTTAGGGCATTTTTCTTTTAAAAAAAATAAATGCAAATAATATTATTTTTAAAATTTAAATTATTCGGAGGAAAAATCTGGTGTAGTGTGTTTTATACGCTCCTAAATTCCTTTGGTGGACGAAATTTATAAAATGAATCCTGTTGCAAGGTGCAGAAAAGCTCAGGCTCTCTGAAAATACCATTTTTATTGGATTATCCGCATTTATGCAGCTGAAAATAGTGGACACATTTTCTCCATAGGTTAACATTGAGGTGAGCGAATCCATTAGGGGTAGTACACAGAAGCCTTAAGACTTAATCACATTGCTTCCAAAGTGAAGCTTTAGGGTTACTAGTATCAAAATATTTTTAACTAATCAATGACCTCCAACCGATTAGTTACGAAACTGTAAAAGTCTGAAAATGATTAAAAAAATTTCGATACGAGTAACACTGACGCTCTGCTCTGCTCCGGAAGCATTGTGATCAAGGCCGTATGCAATCTATGTGCGTCACTTTCGCACTTTTGTGATTAAGAAAAGTCGTCAGAGTATATTAAAAAAAATTATTTGAAAATGATTTTAAATAATTTTTAGTACAAAAAAATTTCTCTTTATTTACAGAATCATCTTTATTTTCGAGGAAAACATCTTAAGAACTTTTAATCAAATCAAAAGATGTTTAAACAATGGAACGTTGTATAAATTTCGAGGCACTTTACAAGATATTTTAGATGTATCCTTTTAAAAGGTGACAAATCACGAAACATTCCATCTCGAAATAGACAGACCAAAAGTACAGATGTGAAGCAAGATACCCATAGATAGTACAGCTTAAAATTGTTATGCCTTTTAATGTAATCATCGACCTGCGAATTACTAAAATCCTACGAATTGTGTTATATCCTTCTATAAGCCTCACATACGTCTTAAACAAAGAAAATAAATTAGCGCTTCGAGAATTTTGTGTCACGGCCGCCCATAAAATTTATTGCATAAATACTTGCCACTCTTGCTCGTATTTTCCCTTCATAATGTTCAAAATTTGCATTCAGTAGATGAGGAAAACCACGTGAGAAACTCACGAGGTTTATGAAGAGGAAATTAAAAGATTTTTTTTTCGTTTTGTCTTTCACTTTCCTTGAACACGTTTAAATTATTCATTTCACCAATCAGTTAGCACCTTATTGATTCCCATTTTCCTCCCACCTTCTTATATATATATATATATATATATATATATATATATATATATATATATATATATATATATTATTTTTTTTGTGAGACGAATAGGACGTGAGACTGACAGCGTGAAATATCATTTTTGGTCGAAAATGTGTACATCGGGAAAAGCAACACTGAATAACAGTCGGTAAACAAAGTAATCAGATAGGTAAACGATTAAAAAAGTACGAAGTGCCTGTTCACATACAATCCGTAAGCGTCGGCATTAGGGCCTGTTCACATAGGAGTCCGGTAGCGGAAGCTTAAAAGGATAGAAGGCGCTGATACGGAAATAAACCAATCATGGACGTTAAAAATTTCGTGGCTAATCGTTTGGAGGTTTGTCATTGGTTAAATATATTTCAATACTTTAACGCTTCCGCTACCGGACTCCTATGTGAACAGGCCCTTTCTCGTACTGAAATATATTTAGCCAATTACAAACCTCCAAACGATTAGCCACGAAATTGTTAAGGTCAGTGATTGGTTTACAATATGTCAATACGAGTAACGTTGAAGCTGACGGATTCTATGTGAACAGGCCCTAAGATGTAATGGACGCTTTGTATGATGCTAACAGAATGCAGTTACGCAAAGGAGGACACTGCTGAATGTTCACCAATTCTTCGGCTTTTACTTCTCTGGATATTTATTCCGTAAGGAAATCTTTTATCCAGAGTACTTGAAGATCTCCCGGGTCCATGACTGGTACTTTGGTGTCTGCCCTGGCAGAGCTCTTACCTTCACTGCAATGATGAGCGAAAAGGCACGGGGCCTGCGTAAGTCAGGAGATTTGGTCTTATCTTCGGATTCTGACCTATCGACTGCAGCCTTGTTAGGTTAGCTGGGCCTTCCTTGTGTTGGTCCAACCCTAAAGGTCACGGTCCTCGTCATTGGAGTGGTGTCCATGGCGATTACAGGACATGCTGGCTCACGAAGGTTCCGCAGGGTGGGTTGCACAGCAACGATGAGGTTCTTACCATGTTGCTGGTTTTGCGCCCAGGGTTGCGACTGTTCCCTCTCAAAATCGGCCATTCCCAATTTAGGCCTAGTCGTCTCCTGTCCGGGATTTGCAACGCTGCCGTCTTTCTGTTTTTTTATTTCTTTGAGTCATCTTGCCAGTAATTTTTGGTGGATCCTTAATTTCCTAGTTAAGTTCGCTCGCGTTTCGCTCACTCATTAATTCTGTGCTGTCGTTCGTTTGGGTTTTCCTACTAGTTTTGCCAACCACTTTTTTTAATTATTAGCTTTACAAAGTGTGTTGGCTTGTGTGAGTGTCCTCCGGCAGAGTACTTTTCTTCAAATTTTTTTTTAATTTTTCTATTTATTGGCCTTTCCGTCTGTTCTGCCTGGAGTCCGCTTGTGCCTTTCTTTGTGGGGCTTGTCCTGGGGTTGACGTGGCGGGGCTTGTCTGGGCCGTGCGGGGAGTGGTTCCCTGCTGTGGGTCTGTTCGCACAGCCGGGATTTACCCAGTGGGGCCTTTGGCCAGGTCGGGCCCAGCTTGTGCTTTGTGGGAGCTCTTACCTTCAAGGATGATAGAGGTGAGCAGACTGCAATCTCTAGGTCTGCCAGTGGCCACTTGAGGTACCTAAAATTTGATCGACAAAACAAAACTTTTCCCACTTTCAAAAGGCCAGGTGATGGCCAAATGGCTTAGGGCGCTGGCATTCGGCTCAGATCCTGTGGGTTCGAGTCCCATTGTTGGCATGGATGTTTGTAGCCGTTGGAATCGACTTTAAGTGGTAGGTCCCGGACTAATTAGTCTTCGTAGCAAAAAGTTGACCGTAACGCTCCAAAACAAACATAAACCTAAACCCACTTGCAAACAGTGTAATAATGAGCAGGCGACATCCTAACTTGCTTAAATTTATCTAGGGAGGACTTTATTACCGATCCTCGCCTGTTGATGAACCTCCTGAAGATTTACGGGCTCGTGGACGTGGTCTAGCGCCGCTAGACCAGGAGGGATTACAAACAACAACTGCAACAGAATCCAGGTACTAACTCGGGTGTCCTAACTTACATACTGAAACTATACCAACTGAAAGGAACGCTAATTTTTCGAATTCTGCGTTCCTTAAAGATCGTTCGAAATAAAACAAGTGCATATAATAGTGCTGATCCGTGCAAATAACGCCTCGCCAATTACTCTACCTAGAGAAAGTTTACAACTTTTTGTCGGGTTTGCATGAGAACAGAAAAAAAATCTCGTAATGTTGTAATATTTAAAATATTCATTTTAGAGTACAGCGACGGTTATAAACTATTACTACGTTACTCAAATTATTTGAAGTTCATTGAAAAATACAAAGGTCAAACTTTCGCTGTCCTGGGGACTCACCCAATTCCCCAGTGCATTTGTCCACTCAGACAGTCACCTGTAGTGCAATTATTAGTTTGACACTACGTCATGGAGTAAAGAAGGGAAGATTAACAATAAGTATCACTTGCGAGATCGAAGATAATGTAGCTTAATGCTGATGGACGTTTAGTATGTTTACCTTAATATTTAATATGGAAATTAGATATTTTTTGGGGAAAAGTAAGTCATGCATGTTTTGATAAATGAAGATTGAAACTCGGGACTTAGTGACAACCTCATTAAGAAGACGAAGACAAGATAGGAAATATTTTCCCCAGCACCATGGAGAAGGCGAGAAAAGAAAAAATAATTCTACTCTAGGTTCTCACCCTTTAAACAGTTTTTTTTTTTTAACTTAGTATCAAACTTCCCGTAACATATTCTACTCTTCTCATCCGGATCAAACTATCACCGTTTCTTAATGGAAGGATTAATCTCTTGACGTCACATATTTCCGTCACAGTGACGTCAGCGTTTTTATCATTATGAACTCGCTCTTCCGCGGATTCGAAACGCAACTCTTTTCTGAGACCTTGCCTCGATGCAAGACAAGAGAATGAAAATGATCTCCGTAACCTTCTTACAACCGAAAATCATTCGAATCGGGAACGTTTCGGTGAGCCCCTGGAGGCACAAATTATCTTTTCCACATCAGATACGAAAGCGGAGATCGAAGGAAAGTCTGGGGCCGAGATTAGATATTTATCTGCTTACATTCAACTGATATTTCATCGAGGAGGCCTTTGTTTTCGAGTCCGCAGTGAATTGATGCGATAATAGATAGGGATAAGGTGACAGGAGGGAATATTGATAAGCACACCTGTTGGAGAGTAAAAGCTTATAAGAATAAAGGTGATACAATATAAAATGCACATAGATTATTCTGTTTAAGGTTGCATTAGAATGGCAATAAAAAAACAGAGGCATAGTGATACAGCGAAAGTCGGATTTCCACTGGACCTCTGGAGAATTCAGTTTCAGTCAGATTTTCAGATCTAGCAGGTTCCACAATTCTCTACCCGAGTACATCGACATTAAAAATGTCCGTAAAGGGTTTTCGTAAGCTTGAAAAAGCAGGCAGTAGCAGTTGAAAATCGTTAATATTATGAAATGCAGGTTAATGATATATTTAATAGCCTTAACTCATATGCGGCCTTACATGCGAAAAAGAAAACAAGGAAATACCCCTTTTTTTCATAAAATACAAAAAAATGATGTATATATGAAAAAAAAAACATCATTTTTTATCATATATACATTATTTTTTTTTCGGGGAGAAGCACACTTTATCATACCATACTGCTGCATATGTGTATAGAAGAAAGTTATAAAAGGTATAATATTTACCACTTATAGTGGAAACCGCTGAATTAAAAACAGCTTTAGGTATCCCAGCTAAAATGTCGATATACTGGTGTAAGTCTTCTCTTAAGTCAACGCTTAGTTAGGGACATCAACAGTTCTTTCAAAGCTTCCAGCGTTAGATGATTAAATCTTTCCTGACACAAACTTCAAACGAGGATTCAAATGATTAACTTTCGTCAAAGGGTGAAGAATTTCCTTTATGTATTAATATAAAAAAAGTGTTCTATGACGGAAACTTCAAACGAGGCTTAAAATGACTCACTTCAATCGCTGGGAGAAGAGTCTCTTTTATATAATTTAAAAAAGAATAAATGAAAGGAGCATTTTGCATTACCTTCTTTTGCTTGTTTTCTTTTTAAGATGCCATGTTTGATTTCTGACTATGACCAAGAAGATACATTAATTCATGCAAAACGTAGTTTTGATACATGCGTTGACATTTCGCTTTAACCACTGATTATAACAGTCTTAAGAAATTTTTAAACCCCTTTAACGCCGATTCACCTTGAAAGGATATGAAAATTTTTCTGAAAGTTGTGTAGCTAATGGTTCATTGTGGATCTCAAGGGAAAGATTTAAAAAAGAAATCCGTTTCAAATATCAGTGGATTTCTTTTCTCTTCCTTTTAGTCTTACTTTTAAACAACGACAATTACATCCAGTATCTAACCTAAAAGAAGATGGAAAAACAACGAAAACTTAAACTAAGGTTTTTGTTGAATTAGTATCAATATGACTTACGCGTTATCGATTAAAGGACCACCAAATTCGGTTATGCCCCCCCTCCCCCCCCCAAAAAAAAACATGGCAAGTATTTTGTCTCGAGGACATTTACCCATCTACACATTTGTTGGCTTCTTGATTATGGAAGCACAATCTAGTTGAGCCAGCACCGTTCCCTACCAGGGAACAGCACAGATACTCCATGCCTTATCCGGGATTGGAGCCCGAGCCCTCTTCTTCGGACGCCACGCGCCAGTCAACCCATCCTGACGACAAAAAATCGTAAGTCGGACCAACACATGTCGGGCATTACATGTGTATGCATATAAATGGTATTATCAATTATATTGAAGGGCAAATCGTTAATGTATAACCTTACTTTATCAGTTTGTACTTTAAGTGAACTTATTTATCATTGACTATTTATTATAAAATGCATCAACTTTTATATTGCTCTGAATACTTGCAAAAATAATACTACGGTTTTATAAAAGCAGACAGATATAATTATTTTTAATAATTTAACATTCTTTAATTGAATTATAGATCTGAACTAATTTATGTCTATTCAATATTTAATTGATTTACTTGTAAATTACTTTCAGTTCCATATGTTTGTCTGCGATCAATATTTGTCGCATGAATCTCTTTCAGCAGTAATTAATTTAGCATTTAATTAATTTGTACTTTTCACGAGCTTATTTAATATCAGATGCTTGTCATAAAAAAGCTATCAGTTATTATAGATTTCTGAATACTCTTTTTCAAATAATGCAACCGTTTTTCAGCGACGCTTTCATAATATTTCTTTAAATTGTAACCATCTTTGATCGAAATGTATTTCTTAATCTAATCAACATCAGTTCAACGGTTAGATAATTTACCTGTCAATTACATTTAATTCGATATTTATCAACCGTTACCGTTTGTCAGTTACATGTAATTTAAAATTTAATCTATTTTAACTTTCTGGGAACTTATTTCACATCGACTGTTTGTAGTAAAAGTACATCTTTTATTATATAACTCTGAATACTTATCACAGAGACTACCGTGGTTTTACAGGAACAAGTTGGTGCTATTATTTTAATTCATTACATTGCTTAATTCAATAATATATCGGACCTAATTTATAGGAATTCAGTGTTTAGATAATATACTTACCAGTTATATTTAACTGGTTTACATACCAGTTCAATAAAATTTTCGTCAAGACTGCTGTGTACTAACCCTATTGGATTCTCCCACCTCAATGTTAACCTACGGAGAAAATGTATCCAAAGATTACCGACCTAGATTTAAAGATTTTAATGTAGGATTACGTTCCTCAATAACGGTCCTTCGGAGAGAAAAAAATTGTCCGGCGTCGCGAGTTATAATTTTGGCAACGCGCCAAACCCAGTAGGAGTAAACAACTAAACAGAAAAGTACCAAAATGCGTAAAAATAAATAAATAAATAATAAAAAAAGAGGTAAGCAAACGATAAGTAATCCTACGTTAATATCCCGCGGTAGTTTCGTTAGAGGAGAGTACCTGAAATATTTTTTTCAACAAAATTGTACTCCGTAATAGAGAATGAAATTTTACACCTTGGAGCAGTTTTTCGTTTTTTAAAAAAAAGATGCAAATAAATTTTAAAATTTAAATTGTTCGGGGGAAAATATGGTACACTGTGTATTAAACACTCTTAAACTCCTTTGGTGGACGAAATTTATAAAATGAATCCTGTTGCAAGTTGCAGAAAAGTTCAGGTTATCTGAAAATACCATTTTTATTGGATTTTCCGCATTTATGGAGCTGTAAATAGTAAACACATTTGCTCCGTAGGTTAACATTGAGGTGAGCGAATCCAATAGGGTTAGTACACAGCAGTTTTAAACATCTCTTGGACCAGTCAGTATGCGTCCTTTATATAAATATTTCGATCTAGACCTTTATGTAAATAGATCCTTTTGTATAAATAATTCGATTAGCCATTTTATTTAATTTCCTTTTAACAAAAATCGTATGATTTTTTTTTCATCGTGGTAAGTTTAACTAGTATGATCAGATTAGCATGTTTACAGCATTTATGAATAAAACTATTCACTTATTATTTATCTGCAAACACAAAAACTCACTCTTTCTCTATCTCTTTCCTTTTTTTTCTTTTTTTTTACAATTTTGAATTGTAGAGGATCAAATGACAAGTATGGCTTTCAAAATTTATGTATATAAGTAATAAAATCACATAAAAACAGATACCACTTTATATAAATATGTTTATACAATATGCTTCAGTCTTATTCTAAACAACTCACTTACTAATGCAGCGAAATTACAGCAATGCTCACTTAGGATAGACTTACTCTTGCTGAAAGATTTGAAATGACGGAAACAAATACTTTCCCTTAGCGGAAGCAAATATACCTTTGCGTTGATTATGAATGATCGACCACAAATCGGCTCTTTTTCTTTTTAACCTTCCTCGAACAAGTGAATTTGAATCCTGGGCGGATGTCAAGAAAAAGGAATTTTTCTAAAATTAGGTAACGTCAAAATAATCTGTCTTTATTTAGCAGTTGTTTTCTGCTTGTTCGTACCTCTACGCTAAGATGGTTTTAGAAAAGAAGGAAATTAACATTTTGACTTTTCCTACGTTACAGGAGGTAAAATCGTTTAGGAAAGTTATATCTGGACTTGATATGTCAGCTTTAAAAATGAAAAGTTTGAACGGGGAGCCCTTTTTTTAGACGCTGGCAGTGTCCTATTCGTCAGTCGTTAGCATCTTCTGAAAAGTTTTGCATTGCTTCTCGTCCTTTCGCAAAAACTGATCTAATACTTTGGGAAAACCTAAGGCGAAAAAAAAAGTAGGCAGGAAATCCAGGCGTCTGATAACTCGCACCTTATTGTAATCAAAAATTGTTTTTAGTTATTGCTTTCAATTATTTTATGTGCTTCATTGGCAAGATCAAAGTAAAATAAGAGAAATTACACCATTTTATTTGATATATATATATATATATATATATATATATATATGAGGCGGTGAAAGGTAAAGTGGTGTAAGTGCAAAGCGTTTTACTGCAAAAACTACAAAAAATTCCACTATAAATTGAACAAATTATAATCCATAATAATTATTATAATATTGCAAATAATAATTATTTGCAATTCCACTATAAATTGAACATGGAGATTACACTTTTGCCGTCAAATAAAAAAAGTTGAAAATGTGACTTATACCACTTTGTCTTTCACCGCCTCATATGTGTGTGTGTGTGTATTTGTAGGGTATGTATAATGTTACACAAAAATCCCGAGCCTCATATTTAACTTTAAATACTACTCCTGACTTAGAAATGACTCTTTTTAACTAAAATAGCTGCCCATAAGTTCTATCCTTGAAACGCACATGTGAACGGATTTCGTTAAGGCGCGGGGATTTCTACTCCCCCGAGTCTTTCTTAGGACAACCCATTTTTGAACATAGCGGATTACCAGCCAAAATTGACGTTGGTGTAGTAATTTGGTCAAGGAAGGACTCTTTGATGCAGACACGACACACGGTGTAAATTGCGTGAAGTTAAAGGAGGATCAATATTGGATTTATTATGAACTTAATATGTTGGGATTTTCCCCGACCACTGCTACGAAGTAACTACGGACATGATTGTAGTTCCTCACAAACACACACATATGCGTGTGGGCATGTAACCCTATGAGCACACATTCGCGAAACAGAGCGAAGTGTAGGGGAAAGCAGTGATTTATTGGTCCCGTCGCGAAGAGGACGTTTTATGGCATCCATCGTGCCTTTGAAGATCTGTACTAGACCGCCCCGGTCAGCGGTTTTAAGACGAATGTTCAAAGCGACGAAATACTTCCCCCCACGTTGGGGGGGGGGGGGACTAATCGACTCCAAAATGTGTCAAGAGGCGACGGGGGGGGGGGAGATCTGATTCGCTTGTGTGTAGATGCGCCTTAATACAGATATTCCTCGAATTACGACCGAGAAAGGGACCGAGACATTGGTCGTAAGTCGAGTTTCAAACAATTTTTTTTCCGTATATGTACATACACATATTTTTTACTTTCATACATACATACCTATTTTAAAATATATTTTAATTAGAAGACATAAATTATTCTTCGTCATCACTTACTTATTATGCTAGTACAATCCATTGGTTCAGAATTTGCGACAGAAGATACGTTTTTTTAACAAAGTTATCCAAGGTAGTTTGAACAGTTTGCGCCTTCTTTTCCTTGTGTATATTGTCTGGTAGTAAGCCAGATTTTCCTGACTACGACTATTTGCTCTTGCGAATCTTTCTTCATTTGGATCCATTGCTTCTAATTGTTGTTGTCTTTTATTAATATAATGTAAAGCTGAAGCCATTTCCGAAGCCCATGAAGGTTTATTTGATTTATCGTGTGGATATCGAAACTATTGCATCATACATTTTTATTATTGCGTCTTAAAACTTTGCAGTATTGCACAATATTGCATCATATTTTTTAATAATTATGTAGGTATGTCCTGTACATTCGAGGAACTTTTTTTTTTTAATTTAAAAATTTCGGTCGCAAGTGCGAGTGATCGTAAGTCGAGCGGTCGTAAGTCGAGGAATACCTGTTCATATATTTAAAGGTAAAACCATTGCACTTTGTCATAGATTAATCTTTGCTGAGATTTATGTACACGGTATTTCAGTTTTGTTTACATTAATATCTTTATTTCTTTTTCTCACTTACGAAATGACGTTTTAAAGTTAGTTCATTGATTATTTCATATTGAAAACTTTATATTTTTATAGGTTTAATTTTTACTACTTCTAAACTATCCTGCTGTTTAAATACAGGCTTCAATCATTGATCCTTGGAGCTAGCTATAGCTCTGAGCAAGTTTAAAAGGTCTTCCAACTTTCAACCCCAAACAGATTTAGAAATTTCACAACGGATAAACCCTTTGTGCCTGGTTACTGCTGAGCTCTCCTGACACAATGTTATTTATTTGTCGTACCTGCCCCATTAGCTTGTCTATGACTGCCTATTAGCTATTTTTGCCTTAGGCATTTTCAGAGTTCCGAGGAAAATTAATCCATCATGGTCAAATTATGCTGGCTAATGTTAAAAAGGAGGAAGAGTTGTGCAGTCCACTTTAAAATGATTAACTGTTTGGATTTTTTTTAAATACACAGCTTTATTTATTCTTTTTTTTAAAAAGTATTTCGCTTCCTATGGACGAAATATCTTTACAAAGACTGTATGCATATACCTGTTACTCAGTGCAACAAGAACGGGAATACAACTGCGTCACATTTCAAGATTACTATATCCTAAATATGAGTACAAACATAATGAAACAAAGTCGTTCATATTTACGTCTACTCCTTTCAACGATAAAAGAAAGAAGTATTTTGTAGAAGAACAAGCCGAAAGGAAAATAAAATGTACGCAGTTTGTCCTTAGAACATTAAGTTCACGTTCTTTTTCCGGCCATTTTCTTTTTTTCGGCCGAAATTAATTCTATTTTTGTCCGCGATCACGGTTATAGAAAAGCGTCACCTGATAGGAATAAATTACGCGATTCGACTCAAAGAAAAATCATAAACGATCCATTCACGCTTTCTGATCGTGGCAGCGCCTTTTTTTTTTCCTGAAATCGTATTATGGCCCTTTTACGGCAGTTAAGAACGATGGCACGAATAATGAGATAAAATAACAAAATGGGTTAAAAAAGGTAATATCATTAGAATATGTATTTCTTAAATTTAATTTATCGATTCTTGTACACATTCAAAAAGAAATCTCATCTATATAATCATGTTTTATTTATTTTTTTAAAATTTATTTTTATTTATTTATTTATTTTTTCCCAGCAAGTTGTTCGTACTGGGACGGCTACTGAAAATAGAATTCTTAAAAAACTTGATGTCGCATAAACTCTGATATTTTTCTTTTTTACCTCGTTAAATAAACTGCGACGCATCAGTTGACATCGCAGGTGTTTAATACCCGTGTTAAGCAATGGGGAGTTTTCTTCTCAGTATTTTTTCCACACACTGATTAGCAAATGCATCTTTTTGAATTCTGTTTCCTACATTTGAAAATAGATCTTTAAATACAATTGTTATGTTCATAAAAAATCTTTTCATTCAATTTTTTTTTTTACTCAGAAAAACGATGTTAATTTTCAAGGAAGTAAACTCATGGCCTTTTAATAATTTATTACCAATTAATGTAATACACGCAAAAGGAATTTAGCAGTTTCAGCAGCTTACAAATCGAAGCCATTTTTGTCACTCTAAAATGAATATATTTAATATTGTAAACCACAATAATTTTTCAATTCTTATTTTAATCTCAATGACAATCCGTCAGTCCTTTCATCTGAAACCCGTTTAAATTCTATTATGGACAGTTTCGTAAAAGAAAAGAAAAAAAAAATTATATAATATTTCTTGAAAGGATAAAATGAAACAAACTCAAATACACACTAAAAAAAAATAAAAATAAAAATAAAAATAAATAAATATCAGGGAAATTCAGCCTAACCGTTGTTGATGACTTCTGTCACCATGGTTTAACCTTAGAATATCTGAAAAGATTAATTACTTTGTTCCCACATGAGTTTAAAGCATGAAAAAAATAGATATCATTTCAATGACCTCATAAACTGGTGGCAACTTGGTTACCATGGTGAGTAACTTGGTGACATTGGCGACAGGTTATATTACTTCGGCTAGAAGCAAAAAATTCAGGCATCGAATTAATTTTCGTTGATGTTGGGCGAAATACATAATAGCACTATAATAATATTGATCAAAGGAAAGTAAGTTTCCTACAGCAGTTTTAGCCTGAGGCATGAAATTGATTATTAACAACAACAACAAAAAAAAACATTTCCCATCTTCAACGAGAAAATGTCACTCTTTTCAATTCTGCTGACTCACGGTTTTTGTGTTTAAGTCACAATGATGAATCCTGAATATCTACAGTCTGACGGGATAAAGATCACCCTTTAAATAATCAATAACGCTCGGAACACGGAAATTGGGGAAACGAAGTTAACCAGCCAAAGACTGTATATCGTGGAAAAATGTCAAAAACAGATTTTTAATTTGTTTGACATGTGATAACATAAGAGACTCGTTCTTGTCCAAAAATAAAAAGTTGACAACACAGAAGCAGCATTGCACAATTACCTGACAAAAAAAAATTGCACGCAAATTCATACTCATAAAAAAAAAGTTCACGCTTTTGGGCGACCATCTTTGTGACAGTCCTTTCGCAATTGTCAGCCATGTTGGCAAGCGTCACCTCTATGCAGTTCACATGCTCAGTGGTTGCACAAACGATCAGCTGACGAACCAGGGGAAACGGGGACGCTGATTCA
>OU015496.1:148832274-149164774 GCA_907164885.2 Dolomedes plantarius
ATAGGCGTATAGCTACCATGACTGTTCACTGCACAACTTCAAGAAGCAAAACACCAACATTTCGCAAAATAGTCAAGGATCTAAATCTACATGTAAAGACAGCATGGAAGAAATAAGCATTCCTAATGCTCTAAAACTGAATTAGGTATTTTAGTACTTTGTCTTACACAATAATATCTCGAAGCTTTATGAGAAACCACTTTTAAAAATTATTAACCATCAGTTCCATTTCGTAAAAATTATTTTCCATGTGTTAGAAGAAAAGTTTCATGACTTTAGCTACACATCATATGAAATATAGAGTAAGTCTATTCTAAATTCTGTCCTATGATTGAATTAAAATTTACTCAACGTTAAGATGTGTTGACTATTAAGATGAAAACTAAGCTGACAAAGAATTCAAGTAATTTCAAACATTCGGCATACAATTTTAAGAGAAGTAAGAAGCTCATATGGGTTAACATGAGGAAAAAAATAACTTTATAACGGTAATTCACCGCTGATGTTTCAAGCTTCAAGGTCAAAATTTTATTAAGACTCCATTATCACCATTTTTGAACCAGCTGTTTCGTTATATTCTAAAAAGATACTTTCTGATATTTAAACAGCAATATATGTTCATGCAATGAAAATTTAATATTTTCTCATTTATTTTGGGATATTTTTCGAGCTGTTTGGCCGCACCTTCTCAGCTTCAAACTCACAAAAGAAACGCAGAAATTTAGGAATAACTACAATATAAGTAGTCATATACTATTAATATATGTAAGTATATATTAAAAATAACTTATTCTAAGTTTAGAATTAAGATAATATTACAGAAAATTTGATTGCATTATTTTTAATAGAGATAATTATAACGAAAAAATTTGCTGTGGAATGAATAATTTTCGAATGACATATAAATATTAATTTTGGAATAAAAATCTGTATATTTGCTACAGTACAGTTTTTTTTTCCCCTATGCGTAGTGCGACTACTCTTTCCTGGTGCTACGTTCATCTATTACATCGTTCCGGTGGTAGACGATAAAAACAAACCCGCACTCAAGTGAACTGAACCGACAACTTAGAACAGGATAATAACGCTATCAAAAAATGGCTTACGGGCGAACGCATGAATAAGACGAATAAAAAAATAAATGGCGAACAATAAACAGGAGTGAAGCTAAAAAAACTCGAAAAGAGCCGCATGGAACTGGTTTCGAACATCGGTTTCGGGCTTGTTGCTATGGGCTCGCTGCAAAGTGGAAGTTGTTGATAGAAGGTATTTATTTTCAGAGATACTGAGAAAAGTTATCGCGGGGTGAATCTCGTTGTAATAAGACATATGGCTCTGGGAACACAAACATGATTTCTTTTAATTTAAATCCTGCAGATAAATGCAAACTTCTGAGCAGATATGACTGTACCGTATCTTTCTGGGAAATTATCAAATTGAAATGATTTAAAGAAACGAACAGCATTTTTAAAAATGTCAACTCTCTGATAGGAGGATCTTAAAACAGCAGATGTTATAAAAACATCCGTATTTTAGGGTTCGTTCTTTTTTCGTTTCTCTCTGCATTTGTACAAGTTTTAAGAAGGTACTAATGACGAACTTTGTGAGAGTGATACATCAAGTAACTTAAACACGTATTTCCCTCAAAAGTAACCACCAATGTAAATTATTTTTTAAGAAATCCTTTACATTTCTCGATCTGAGTTTGGCAAAAAATATTTTGAAATTATTCCCAAGGCCTATTATATTACGTCGTTGACAAATAAAAATAAATGTGTAAATTTCTAGACACAAATGACTTCTTCAATCTTACGTCAACCTTAAATAGATGGAAATTCAAAGAATCAAGTGTGAATATGGTTTTCAAATTTAAAACGTGTATAGTGTAAACTGTAGGTACGAAACAGTGATTACCCTGTACAGCGATGGACACACGGACCGATTGTGATCCAGGAATGCATTTCTTGACCTGTGTGATACAAACCTATGATTCCGTGAAGCGAGAAAACGTATTTGATTTTGCGAAAAATCGCGAAGACCCGAATTCTTAATCGAATGAATTCAGTAACAAGTAAACTATTAATCACAGCAACTGTTTCTTGACACCTGAAAGCAAGAGTTCTATAAACCCTCGTCAAAATTGAGTTTTACCAGTTCTGATACGTGGCGCATACAGATTTATTTCCATGTTTGTTTCGTCTTAGCATATGCGAACAAGTGTCTGGATGTCATGTTACGAAGTTCAAATGAATAATGTTAAGAACAGACTGACAGATGAGTAATTTTCTTGTATACAGACATTTTTAACCAGAATATGATAATCTTTTAAATACCCGTTTCCATTTTTATTTTTTTATTTTTTATTTTTTTTTTTTTGGGGGGGGGGGGGTCTGTCTTACACACCATTATGCCATCAGATGACCCACTGTATACGATTATGTACAAAATATGGGCATGAAATGAAGCATCCTATGGCTGAATGACTGCGGCGATAGGATCCGAAAGAGGTGTAAGCGGGTTCGAGTCCCGCGATATAGACTCTTGTTCCTAAAAATCCATTAGGAATCGGCATTAAGGCTGTGTATTATCTGCGATCACCAAACCTCATGTTAATCTATGGGGATTCTTTTCTCCAGGTATTATTTTAAACCGAGATACTAATATTTTTAGGATTCTGTTTCATGCAAATGAAAATCAAGGGCGTGTAGATTTAAAACTTTTAAACTTTCCAATCGTTACTTTTTCACAGGGAATGTAACTATGGATGTCTATCGTGAAAAAATTAAAACTATTTTTGAAACTATTAAATTAAAAGAAAAAAAATTCAGGTAGTCTCCTCTAACGAAACTACCGCGGATTATTAACGTAGGATTACTTATCGTTGCTTACCTCTTTTTTTTTTTAACGTAGGATTACGCTCGTCAATAACGGTCCTTCGGAGAGAAAACAATTGTGCTGCATCGCGAGTTATAATTTTGGCAGCGCGCCAAACCGAGTAGCAGTAAACAGTTAAACATAAAAGTACCAAAATGAGTGTTGCCCCCCCCCCCCAAAAAAAAAAAAAAATAAATAAAAAGAGGTAAGCAAACGATAAGTATCTTACGTTAATAACTCGCGGTAATTTCGTTAGAGGAGACTATCTGAATTTTTTCTTCTTTTTTTTACAATAAAATTCCTACGTACGAAGAGAAGGAGGAGTGATAACCCTATGCAGAATAGGTCGATGGTCAGAAAAATAAGTTACATATGTCTACTCTGCCACTCTTGATTTTTAACTCGCGACGACCGTTTTAGCGTCATAAAGTTTGCTTTACCGCGGACCATTATGGAGGAACGCAATCCTACGTTAAAAAATTTCGAAATACACGAGAATTGCATCTTAAGACCTATTTTTAAACAGCTGAAAACAGAATTATAAAAACATGCATCTGCCAATCTGTAATTTAAAAAAGAAATTCAGTTAGTCTCTTCTAACGAAACTACCGCGGGTTATTAACTTAGGAATACTTATCGTTGCTTACCTCTTTTGTATGTATATATGTATATATATATATATATATATATATATATGTCAAAATTTTGACGCATCTTGGTACTTTTCTGTTTAACTTGTCCAAGCGATAGACTGGGTTTGGCGCTCTGCCAAAATTATAACTTGCGAGGACGGACGGACGAACGGTGTTAGCGTCTGAAATTTTCCTTTCCGCGGGACCGTTATGGAGGAACGTTAAAAAGAAAAAAAAACACCAACAGGGAAATTTCTCATATCTTAACAACTGGGTTGAAGATTTGCAATGTCAACTGACGTACCGCCTTAAAGCCAATTCCGAATAGCTTACTAGACTCTGGAAAACTCTTCCGAATGGGCCACTTCTGTCTGGTATAATAAAACCTTCAGCGAGCTTGATACTCGTAAACTATTCCTCGTATTCGTCGATTTCGTTTATACTATCTTTAGTTTATAAACTAAATAAATATAATATATATAATTAATAAAATAAAAAAAAATTAAGACATCTAAACGAATACTGGATATGTCGCTATTTGGGATCTAAGCCAATAATAAGCATAGATTTTGTTATTCACATATCGATTCCCGAGTAGGTTTTGCCTTTATTGAAATGGGTGCTCCCATTCCGTAGTCCATGCCCCCAAATCATGACGTAGTATTTAATCTAAATACGTTTTATTTTTCGTCCGTGAATCGAAATAGAAACAGCGGCTCTGTTTCATGAAGAAACCATCTTCTGAGAAGAAGTAAAAAAAAAAAAAGAAAATAGAATTTTATTTTATTTTTTTAGAGGTTAACCACACGGAATAATTTAACACGGTCGACAAAAATGACTTTAGATCACCCAGTCTTGTAAAACGCTGTCTAAAATATTCAGAACTTGAAATTATTTAAATTTTCTTTGTGGGAGTATTTTTTTTTTTATCTGCTTTGATTCTCACACGGTGGGCTACTTGCTCAAATCTTGAAGGGTTTTACACGGAGAAAACAATCGGAATATTCTAATACGTAGTAGATTTGAATAAACAGCGTGTACGAGTGTGCACCCTTCGAGGGTTAAAACTTGGCGTCCTTGAAGACGAAAAGGTTGCTAACCTTTGATTTTGGCTGATTTTGATTCTAGTCCAAACTTTAGAAACTTACAATGGATCTAGAACATTGACGAAAATGTTGGAAATCAACCATGGCTTAGGGGGTAAGACGCAATGGTGAAGAACAATGAAAAACAGAGTGCTGAAGAACAAAGAATTGCGTATAAAAATAAAAGATTCTGCACGCATACACTACTAACTGCAGAAATAACTGTATAGTACAAAAGGAATAGTAATTTACAAACCGATTATTTTTTTTTTCTAAAAATAAGATAAAATATATTTACAAACAAGTATCGAACATATTTAGGTACGTTCTTAGACTTTTTTCGGGTACCCCAGAAAAGAAAGAATAGAAATTCTTAAGTCTGAAAATAATCTTATCCTGTATTTACTAATTTATGTATTACAAGAACAATGGTAAAAAATAATATTTTACAAAAGTTGTTTCTGCTTGTCTCTTAAAACCAGTTTATTACTGAATCGTATTAATTTGAAAATGAATTTGCTCAAATTGTGTTTAGTGTGGTGACAGAAAATATGAATATTGTTAATAAGCTTCCATGCTGGTTTTTCATGAGTTATTTATTGCAGCAATGAAATGCAATCCAAGTAAGCTGAAAGATCTGTTGAAATACTTCCTTCTATAATTAATTAATAACTTTTAAGGCCTACAAAATTCTTGTATAAAACACATTTTTTTTTCTTGGCTTAAAACACAGTAATGATATTTTAGAAGGAAAAAGCACAAAAGGTAGGTTTCTACTATTATAACATTGGCAACATTTTTACGCTGATTTCTATGCGTGCCATGCTGTATTTCTGCACTTTATCATAGACTAGCTATTCATAACAGATTAAAAGTTTTCACGAATTGCTATTTTTAAAAGGATACATCGAACTACCTTGCAAGTTGCCTCTATGTATTTTTTATTTAGAGCAAAAACTCTTAAAAAAATTTTCCTTGGAGGAAAAATTGAATCCGAAAAAAAGATTTAAAAAAAAACTTTAGAGGGATTTTTATAAATAAAATTTATGTTAATCATGTAGACAAATTATTTACAACCGTTTCCTGGGCACAAAAGTGAAAAGTAAATTATGCAAATAGAGCTTTTGGAGTAGCAGAGACACAGAGACAGGAAGAAGTAAACAGGCTGTACATTTTGATTTTTAAAAAAAATTCGAGCAAAATTTCCTATAGTTCAAATATCTTTTATATCCAAAATTATAATAATAGAGAAATGTACTGTGTAAATAAAAAATTCTAGGGATGCCAAGGAAACAGAATAAAAGTCCCCCCCCCCCAGAACAATTGCCAGAACAATTTGAACTATCTTCATCGACAGGTAAAAGAATTATAAGTCAGAAATATTTCTTAAGAAGCTTATTAACTAATTTAAACATTGGAAAACTGTGAAAATTAGACAATTTAAAAAATAAAATAGTGTTCTTCTATCTACTGAGAAATGCTGCTTTTTAACCTAAATTATTTTCCCCTGGCACCCTAGAAGTAGGCACACCGTTTCGTACAACAACAACAAAATACTTTTTATTATTTATTATTGAACTTTTCGATAATTTTCAGTTCTGTGAGCCAAAATGACGCCACACACACAGTCCATGAAATCTTACATTCGCAGCCTCATTCGGTATTTTCTCCCCTAATCTTCTTACTGCCGGAGTCGAGTATTTGAAATGGCTTCGAATTCTGCTGTCGCGGACCACCTGACGGGACTCCGAACGAAGCAACTCAAAATAATATTTCCACATTTGAAGGAAATTTCATTGACAGTTTTTTTTTTCCATGTGAGAATGAGTAGAGATGCAACAACAAATCTCCTGATCACGCGCTATCTAAACAAAAGCCATCATTTAGACTATCGTCAGTGATCGATAAGTCGGCGCATAGGAAAAACAAATCGACCCAATCAAACGGGAAAATGATAAAAAAAAAAAAAAAAAATCCAGGAAAGTAAAAGAATGTTCTGGACTTATTGCTTAATACATCTGTCTATACCAGGCCTGCACAACTCGAAATGCGATGAGGGGCCATTTTACTTTACGGAGAGCTGCCGCGGGTCGCAAGAAAATACGATAGATGGGAAAGCGCAAAATTATTTTATCTAACAAATAACAAATTATTGATTATGTTAAAAATTAAATAAATAATAAATATTAATAAAAATTAAATAAATATTACAAAGTTTTCAAATTCGAGAGAATTTTTTTCCTTTTTAAGTCAGTACGAAATTCTTAAAGAAATCCAATGTTCCTTGTACTTGCAACACTTTTCCTTCTTTCTCATATATTTATATGTATGAATATCTGTTCAAACAGGAGTTTTATGAGTTCAAATAACTTATGGTGTAAGCGATGAAAAACTTGTACCCTTAGAAAGGAGTCTCTAAAGTTTGTTAAACAACTGCTATTTTTTTTTATTCAAAGAATACAACAATTATGAACTAGTCGGAATTAAACCTATTTCTTTCTGTTTTCTCGAAGAAACGAAGTAGCATCACGAAGAAACGAAGTAGCATAAATTGCATGCATTATCACGTCAATGTAAGTTAAGATCCTCAAAATTCATTAGAAAAATAGTCTTGCTTTCATAAAGACGTATGACATCAGTACCCTATTATGATACTTTATTATATACAGTAGCTCCCAAAAGTGTTTGTACACTTACGATTTTCAATGAAATAGAGGTCTATCCATTGATTAAAATGAATATTTCAGAATGGGTATTTAATAATAAGATCTATAATCTATTCTTAACAAAACTACATGAAATATTTTGAAAACATAGTAAAACTTTATTTTTAAGAAACCAATAATCCAAAAGTAACAAAAACTTTATCTCACAAAAGTCATCGTACACTTGTAAAATATCACTACATATTAGTATATATTGTAATTTTTCGATAAATTAATATTTAGTAGGATATCCTTTAGCATCCACAACAGCTTTTAAACGTCTGGGAATAGATTGCTTTAGTTCTTTTGTAATTTTTGCATCAATGTTCATCTATTCTTCCATCATAATTGTTTTTAGTTCGCTTTTCGTGTGAATGTCGTGTTTTCGTACTCGAACCTCCAGTTCTCTCCAAATATGTTCTATTGGGATTAAATCTGGCGATTGAGGTGGTGTTTTCAAAACTTGTGGACAGTTATAGAGACACCAGATGCGAACGTTGAGAGCCGTGTGCTTAGGATCGTTAGCTTGATAAAAAAACAAAGTTGTTTCCAATACCCAAAATTTTGAGCTGATAATTTTAAATTGTCTCTTAAAATATCTATAAAAACAGTATGATTCATTATGCCATCAATAAATACCAAATTTCGTAGTCCCGATGCTGACATGCACCCCCACACAAGGATACCTCCACCGGCATGCTTAACTGTTCCTACTAAGTTCCTGGGATTAAGTTCCTCATTTTTTTTTCTTCTCCATACAATTATACTCCCATCAGCACCAAAAATGTTCATCGGCAAATAAGACATTATTCCAATAGGTTTGGGGCTTATTTATCATTGATAGTGCGAAGGGAAGCCTAAACTTTCTGTTTTTCTCACTCACAAAAAATTTTCTATGCGCAGAACGCCCATGTAATCCAGCTGTTCTGAGAACTCGTCAAAAAATTTCAGGTGAAATTGAAGTAGAAAATGTTTCATTGAATTCTGCAGAAATTTTTACAGCACTCAAACGTGAATTTTTCACAAATTTTCTAATTATAAATCTCTGATCACGTTTTGTTAACTTTGCCGGACGGCCTTTTCTTACCTTGTTTTCGATCCAATTTTCTTCTTTAAAGTGTTTTTTCACATACTGCACAGTAGAATGAGATAAATTAAGTAGTTTAGCAATATTCCGAACTGATTTACCACTACTATGATGAAAAATAATAAATTTTCGAATGCTGTTTGTTGTTTCTTTACGACTACGAGCCATTTTTAAATAATAAATAGAATATTACGGAGTAGGCAAGCAAAAATTAAAGCCAAACGATATTTTTAATGCCACCACAATTCAAAAATAAAAATAAAGCGCCAGACAATATAATAAATATTTAATTTTAATTATGAATTTATCCGAAAATATATCAGTGTACGATGACTTTTGTGAGATAAAGTTTTTGTCACTTTTTGATTACTGGTTTCTTAAAAATAAAGTTTTACTATGTTTTCAAAATATTTCATGTAGTTTTGTTAAGAATAGATTATAGATCTTATTATTAAATATCCATTCTGAAATATTCATTTTAATTAATGGATAGTCTCCTATTTCATTGAAATTCGTAAGTGTACGAATACTTTTGGGAGCCACTGTATATATATAACACAGTTCCGTAACTGACTGATATACAACGCATAGACCAAACCGCTGGACCTAAAGGGCTGAAATTTTGCATGGCGATTCTTCTTATAGTGTAGGGGTGCACAAAGATTTTTCAAAAATTCTTCTTAGATTTTTTTAAATTAAATTTTTAAGCTGTTTTAGTAACTATTTTTAAGTTTGTATTTAAAATAATAATCTGAGGGTTATAAAATTTATATCACGAGAAAGATTATAAAAATTACTTTAAGATGAAATCTTTTTTGTATATTTACCTCCATTTTCTGATTTTTGGTGAATTTTTAAAGATTAATTTTTAGAATTTAATTTATTAAATGCTGATCACGTGATTTCTTTTTCTGGTACTTTAAATAAATTATCGCCACGTGCTTAACAACGTAATAGACAAAAAAATATTTTTTTTCTTGCTAATGCGGCAAGCGATTGGACATTACTAAAAAATATATTAAAATACAATAAATAAATGTTCTTCAAACTGTACTATATTAACTGTACTATATTCTTTAGTATGTCCTATTAGATTTAATTTAAATATTTTCTTCTACATTATTTTGTCTATGAAATATCCCTTACGATTTTTTTATAAATGTGGGTTTTTTTTACATCTATTGTATACATTCATCGTCGTATTATATATATATATATAAATAAGAATAAGATGAAAGAGAAAACCAGTAATAGCTCTAAAGCTACTTGAAGCCAGGAACATCCAACATGTAAAGAAAAGTATGAATAAGGTTTTGACAGCATTTCTTCATCAACTGTGTCAATACTGTCTAAAAACCAATGGATTGTTTCTGATGAGTATGATCTATTAAATAAACACACTCAGACACCGTACAATCCATTTTTAACAGAAGAATTGAATAATAAATGAATGAAGTTTGAATAACAGTACTTAACCAAAGAACACCAAGCCTGGCGCTAGTCAGAGTGGAAGTTAAGAACTTGTAACCGCAAGATGACTAACGTCATATAACTTGCAACCATTGAGGTAGTGGATACTCAGTTACAGACTTACTTAGGTTACCATATTTTAAGACTTTTATTCCTTTATTTATTTAGTTTTTATTATTGTTACTACTATGAGTTAATTATTTTTTATTTTTCTTATGATTTTTATTTTTGTTTTTAGTAGTTATTATTTTTATTTTAACCTATTGTTATGTTTAACTTATTAATGCAACAGAACAAACTATTCATATATATATATATATATATATATATATATATATATATATATATATATATATATATTGGCATGAATTGCATACATTGACCGTTGTATTTAATTTGAATGTACTCCGTAGCGAAATGAGGGTTTTCAGCTAGTTCATTCATATATTCCTTTCGTAATATTATCAAGGGGGCACAGGACCTTGAAGCTCGACGAAATTACTATAAATAGGGTCTAATTCTAATCACGAAAACTCAAATAATATTAGAAAAATAAATTTTCTTTCTTTATACATATAAAGTACATACCTTTAAATATGTCATATATAAAAACAGAAATTATAAATCTATAAATAATTTTAAAAGTAGCGGTTTAGAATTTTATATGATTAACTGGTGATTAAAAATCACCAAGTGCTGCGCGCATCTTAAAATTGAGATATATGCTTACAGAAAATAATTATTGGTTAGAATACACTTGTAATATATTTACCTGTAATGTAAAACCAAATAAATTGTAATAATTATTATTTAGAACAAAAATTGAGCATAAATTTAGAAAACTTCAAAAATTATCACAATTATTTGCATCATTTTCTGACATAAAAAAAAGTAATTTAGAACTGCACATTTTTCTAGTTTTAAAATGCAGAGTACCATGAAATATGAGTGTAGTTTTATCAATTTCCTATTGATAGTTTAAAAGTAATGCTGCACGCAAACTCAAAATTAACAGTTAATTATATAAAACTCTAAACTGCTAATTTGAAAATTTCTTATAGATTTATAATTTCCATTTTTATATATGACATATTTAAAGATATGTACTTATATGTATAAAGAAAGAAAATTTCTTTTTTTATTTGAGTTTTTGTGCTTAGAATTAGAGACAATATTTATAGTCATTTCGTAGAACTTCATGGTCCTGTGCCCCTTAATGTAAAAAAAATTTTTAGGAAAGAGGGAAAATTGAAACTATTTTATCTATAGCAAATAAATTACTGATTATTTCAAAAATTAAATAAATATTAATATTCACTGCTTAAATATTCCTTTTAATTAAAAAATAATATTCCGTATTTTTTAGGTTTGTAATGTTATGCGTCTTCACAAAAAGCTTCGCAGGCCACAGAGTGAGTGCTGGCGGGACGCATGTGGCCCGCCTAGTCTATACTGATTCATAATTATAGGGACAATGGAATTCAAAACGCATAGCTAAGGTATGTTTATAACTTAAACTGTTGTGAATAACTATGTATTCATACACGCATTCATGACGAACTGTTTCCAGATGTTACATTAAATTTTAGTCGGCGAATTATTCACTTAAATTTATTGATAAGTCTTAAACAGTATATTTTCAAAATTTTGTAAAATTCATTCATTATATGCTTGAAATGTTTAACTATGCATCTTTAAGTATCATATTAAACTCCAGTCGTTACTTTATGCTATATGCACAATATTAAATATTTGCCAACCAATATAGTATATACTTGTGATTCGGATGTCATAAGCCTAAAATTTTTCTTTCAGTTGGAAGTCTGTTATATAGATATATACGTATGTATGTGTGTATAAATATATAAAGATATATCGCAACCCGGCAAGAAAAGTGACATAAGTGGAAAAATGGCAATTTTGAGGTTACGTCATTGGAAAATATGTATGAAGTGCCCCATCGTGCACGAAAAGCGACACATCTCTATCTCACAATTTGTCCACCTGAGGGCAGTTGTGTCAGTTTTATTGTAATGCTAGTTCAAGCTGTATGGTGTTCTTTAAGTTGATTTTTCTCAAATGCTGCATTTTTGAATTGTGTCACTTTTCTTGCTGGGGTGCGATATACGTAAGAAGTTGCTAAGAATAGGTCTTCTCTTGTTTATTATTTTGAATAGTTATATATATATATATATATATATATATATATATATATAATAGCTTGTATCGTGCTTTTAATCATGATCACTTGTTAAAAGTTAAGTTTCAAAATCATCTGCAGAATATGAAAACCAGGCCTTTCGGTGAGAAAAGTCTATGAAACTTTCTGACTCTCGACCTATCTTCTTGCCCGCATCCAGCTAACATGACATCACGCACAGTCGTCTGTGTCCTCGACGTTAAGTGCCGAATCGGCCCCCTTTGGTCTCTTCCGCCGGTATGACTACGCTTTTGATTGTTTTCATCTCTCTCTGCCAGGCCTACCAGCAGACAGTCCTCATCATTGTCTGATTCTCGGGAACAGTTAAAGAATTACGTACGTCGTGATCGTTTCAGTTTGTCACAGACGATTTTCTTCGGGCAGCTGTCCATGACGTCATCCGCTTTCTGTCAGATCTCGAGCCGCGTTGCAAAGATTTTGAAACTAGGAGCGACATTTCATGCATCGTTTCTCGCGGCTTGCCATCTTAAAGAAGTCTTGTAATATAGCTGCCGACTTCATATTACAAGACTGCGGGATAACCGCGACTGATTGCCGGCAGGGTGGCCAACATTTTATTGAAGGGACTGGATGAAATCTATTTGGCGAGATATTTTACTAAAAGGATATGGGGATTGTCGTTGGAGTTTGAAGACTACGATCTCTCAACCTGTTTCCCTTAATCTACGCTCTGTGGAAAGAATGGAAAGGATTCTCATCAAGCTCCCAGTTAAATTTTGCTTTCTGCAGGGTCTTTTTATCGCATGGGCAAATCGGGACTTTGCCCAGGGCTCCCTGATGCTAGGGGGCCCCAAAACCCCCTTGGTGCATGCACCTAGTACTTCTAATAGTATTTATAGCTCATGGATAGTTCTTATTTTTATAAATGTTCGTAAGGGGGGGGGGCAAATAGCATCTGCTCAGGGGCCCCCAGCATTCATAATCGGGCCCTGGCTTTCTGGGATCGGGATAGGAGTTTCATTCTCTCACACACATGCTTATCCATTGAACGGCTGAGAGGCATCGCAAGCTTTTATATATACACACTAGCTGAATATCCGTGCTTCGCTACGAAGTACATTCAAATTAAATACAATGGTCAATGTATGCAATTAATGCCAAAAAAAACAAAAAAAATATATTTTTAATAAATAAAACGGTCAATGTATGCAATTAATGCAAAAAAAAAAAACAGAAAAATATACAGTCGAACCTCCCTATATCGAAGTAGTAAATTGCCGGAAAAAAATTCGATATATAGAAATTTCGATATATAGAATTGAGCTCAGTTTTATCATAATTACCCTAAAAAAAATAAAGCTAATTTTCGTATACGAAACTCCATTTTAAATTTATATGCGAATCCCATTAAATGAAAGTTAATAACTAAAAATTGAATTAATATGAAAGATTTATTGAGAACTACATACCTTTAAAATAAACAATAATCCAGACAGTGGTTACAATGATCACAGTTACATTCTTTTTAAAAAAACTACGAATATCTTGCTGAACAGCCAGTTTTGCAGAAAGTTCAAAGAAATGCTCGTATTTATTCAGTCCACTAAAAAGTTAATCAGGGACATTATCCGCGAATTGAAGTCCAAGACATATTGTTTCAAATGCCAAAAATTGGGAGATTTTATTCTAAAATGGAATAAAATCTCCCAATTTGTCTTGAAAAAAAATTCGATATATAGAGATTTTTTCGATATATAGAAACAATTTTTCTATGTAATGAACATGGAGATTTGCTGAGATTTCGAAATATAGAAAATTTCGATATGTGGAAGTTCGATACATGGAGGTTCGACTGTATTTACAAAAGAATCGTAACGGATATTTTTGTAGACATAGTAATGTAGAAGAAAATATTCAAATTAAATCTAATAGAACATACTAAAGAATATAGTACAGTTAATATAGTTCAGTTTGAGGAACATTTCTTTTACTATTTTAATATTTTTAAAATAATTTATATATTTATTTTAATATTTTTTTGGATAATGTCCAATCGTCTGCCGCATTAGAAAGAAAAAAAAATATTTTTTTTGTCAATTTATTTCGTTGTTATGCACGTGATTTAAAGTAATACAAAAAGAAAAGAAACCACGTGATCATCATTTAATAAATGAAATTCTAAAAATTAATCTTTAAAAATTCCCCAAAAATCAGAAAATGGAAGTAAAGATTCGAAAAAAATTTCATTTTAAAGGAATTTTTATGATTTTTCTCGTGATATAAATTTTATAGCCCTCAAATTATTATTTTAAATGCAAACTTAAAAAAAGTTACAAAAACAGATTAAAAATTTAATTTAAAAAAATCTAAGAAGAATTTTTCAAAAATCTTTCTTAGTGCACCCCTACACTATAAGAAAAATCGCCATGCAACATTTCAGCCCTTTAGGTCCAGCGCAGGTTTGGTCTGTGCGTTATCTGTCAGTCAGTCAGTTACGGAACTGTTTTATATATATAGATTAGTTGTTTGCCAATAGCGGGGGGTACTTGTCAATGAAGACATGCGCACATTAACCGTGATTATCGTTGGTTGCTTTCAACGGGGGCACCGTATAGGTAAACCAACACCACTCCCGATTCCTCCTCAATTTTAACCGAGCACCCCAGGGGCGACATCTGGGGAGCTCGTATCTTGTCCCACCCTCACTGACATCATAGAAGGACTTTCCGGTTCACAGATTTAACGTGCCCATATCCTACCTAGACACGATGGTATTGAATTGCGCTTGTCGGGATTCGAACTGAACACCCCCTCGTCCGAAGCCCAACGCGCTACTATTAGGCAAATATACACATAAGTTGAAACTGAAAACCTACGATGAGGGCAAACATAATCAAGATATCGGAGAAAACAGTTTAATTATAATATTTCTTCGCCAACACAGACGACATTATCATTAAACGAAGGACTGCTTCTGAAAGTCATGGTTTTCAAGACAGACTCAACTTGGCACTGAAGCCAACCCTCCAAAAAATGGCGGAAATAAAACGAACTGCTTGCGCCTTATTGTACGAGTATTTATACCAAAATCTCCTTCTTGAAATTACTTTTGTAGTTTATGCGTTAATGAATACAGTATAAATTTACCAAAGCCTTTTTTAAAAAAATTATATATATATATATATATATATATATGTGTGTGTGTGTGTGTGTGTGTGTGTGTGTGTATGTATATATCTAAGAAAATATACTAATTATAAATAAAATACTGTCATAACTGAGGGCAAATCTTTCAAGACTTACACCTCGAAACTTAACTAATCATAAATATTAAATAGGAAAGCAACTGAATGTTACTAGTATCAAAATACAACTAAAGTTACTGTCAAAATGTGACTAATGATTCATGTAACTAAATGTAACAAATGTTGTTAATGCTTAATGTAACTATATGTGCATATTATTTATGTTAAAATGCAATAGTTAATGATTAACGAATTCAATGTATCTAAAGTTTGAAACTACAGTAACCACCGCTTATAGTGATCAGTGGTTATAAGAATCAACCGTTTATAAGAATCAATATCGCAGAAA
This sequence comes from Dolomedes plantarius, assembly GCA_907164885.2. NCBI lineage: Eukaryota > Metazoa > Arthropoda > Arachnida > Araneae > Dolomedidae > Dolomedes > Dolomedes plantarius. The sequence goes on from OU015496.1 coordinate 148,847,883, forward strand.
CAAAAACAAATGTATTATTTCCATGTTAAAATTTCCGCTTTAAAGAATCAATCCACCGGTTATAAGAATCAGTTTGCAATCTTCGCCTTCCTTTCATTTTTCCAAAAAATGCCACCTGAACTCTCAAAAGGTACGAAATTCTTTCTTAATTTTTTGAAAAGAAAGATTGATAAATCTTTGGGGTGGAAAACAGTCGTAAAATACATTCCTTTAGACATAACAGAAGAGTTTCTCCTTATGCGTTTTTGCTAAACACTGTCTTATTAGCTTTACCCAGGGGCATCTAACCCACCCGGGTCCCATTTCACTTTTCTCCAGACAGGCACTCCTTTTTTCCCACCACTTAATTCCTGGTTGCGGATTTCTGGACCCTGAAACACATAAATCTTCCGCGAAGTGTCCACCATCACTTATGCAAACGAGACAGTGGATTCAGCACATCAAACCGTGAAACGTAAACGGATCCATTTTGCTGAATCAGATGAACCAGATGCTGAATCAAACGTTTCACGGTTTGATTCTGAATCAAACCGTGAAACGTAAGCTATAAAGTGAATCTTCGTCTGAGACTGTAATAAACATACGTCGCTAGTATTCACTTTAGTTTTCTAACAAAATTGCCAGTTAGTGTTAGAACTTTTTGATAGTCGATTTCAAATATGATAAAAACAAGGAAAACTCTTAGTTTTTCTGAAAAACAGAACTTGTTAATTAGATATGATGCTCTTCCAAAGTGTAGTCAAAGAGAAGCTGCCTCTTGTTGATTTTATAATCATGTGTTGTTAGTTATAGGTCTAGAAATTGAGTTATAGTATTTGTTTAGAAATTGAGTATTTTTAAAATTATAAAAAATAATTTTAATAAATGATAAATAACGTAAATTAAAGAGTATTTAATGATAAATTATGTATATATGTGCCTGTGTGTTTATATATATATGTACAAGTATATATTTGTGTATGTGTGCCTGTCCAAAGGGAAGTTTCGGTTATAAGAATCAACCGCTTATAAGAATCAAAAACAGTAATACCAAACGTGATTCTTATAAGCGGAAATCACTGTAAATGTAACTACTGCTTAATATTTTTAAATGTAACTAATGTTTAATATTTTTAAATGTAACTAATGTTTAATATTTTTAAATGTAACTAACGTTTAGTGTAACTAGTTGTACAAATTTTAGTTTATCATTTAATTTTTTTAATCTTTTATTAAGTTTTGAGTATCATGTGTTTAATATTTCCTTTTAAGCGCTCTCAGGCTCCATAATAACTGCATTTTATTTTATACTACATAATGTTTTTCTCTCCATTTTCTGATACATTGTCCTGCGACAAGGAAAGTTCATCTTCAAGATCACATCATTTAGGAACGATCCTTCCTTTAATGATAATGTCGGCACCGATTTCAAAGAGATGCTATCATTTAACACAATTACACCAAGATATTTTGTATTCGGTTTTCCTCCACGTTTTGGACTGCAGTTTCAATTTTTCAGAGTATTTTGCTTTCGTTAGAAGGCGCCACCGCAGCTAGGCACAAGCCTTACTGTGAAAGTATTTCTCACTATTACAAATAATTAATAATTAAAGTCCAGTGTAAATATTTGCATATTAAGGTGCAGATTGCAACACTTTGCTCACTGTTGAAAAAAGACGATGTATCATTAAAAATTCGTGGTTTATCCTTGTTGTATGGTTTTCTGTTACAATTTCATATATATATATATATATATATATATATATATATATATATATATATATATATATATATATATATATATACGTACATGTATGTATGCATGTAAGCACATAAGTTAAAGCTAGAACTCCAAATACGAAGGCAACTCATAGAAAGTCAAATTTAATGACACTTATTATGAGCTATGTTTGTGCTTTTTATTTTATTTTGGAACTGTTTCTGGCAACTTTTAAAGCATTTTTGATTAAAATAGCCGTTGTTCCACGATTGAACTTCCACTTCAGTTTTGATTACTTTGTACTAGAGAGAGAAAATAAAAGGGGTGATATATATATATATATATACACAGTGCTGTAACTAGCCATTCCTGTGCCCTGGGAAAGAATTTGTATTTGGGCCCTTTTATTAATTAGGTTTCGGAAAATATTAAAACAAATACAGAATTTTGGCTCCCCCCCCCGTCCAATTGGACCTTGGGCTGTTGTCCCTGTTGCCCCTGCCTAGTTACGGCACTGTGTATATATATATGTGTGTGTGTGTAGAGAGAGAGAGAGAGATTTTAATATACACCTTGAGAACATTTTCGATGAAGTACAGGTGCACAGAGTACCTGTTCTGGGTTTCGAAAATCAATCAATAAATAAAGTACATGATGTCTTGCTAGGCCCTCAGAAATCACGGGCACCAGGGAATCTTTCTGCTCCCTTTCTTGTCTAACCTGGGCATGGATACTCTTGGCGTACCAGAGTTTAAAAAAAAAGAAAGGCATCAGAGAAAAACAAAGACAAAAACCAACAATGCGAGGCAAAAAAAAAAAACAATATTCACTACCCTACGGTACATACTATGCTACTTCTACTCACACATAAATAAACACAATGAAGAAAAGAAAAAAAAATAGTGCGTGCCCGGATGTAGGGATTACCTGAGGAAAACCAGTTCTGAAACAAGAAAGAAAGATCAAAACATACCGAGAGAGAGAGAGAGGGAGAGAGAAAGAAAAAAGGAACAAAAAATTAATAGTATACGTGCAAGCAAAACACTAGCGTAAAACATAATCAAGTTTTTGCTCACATGAAATTATGCCTGCGATTTATTGCGCGAAGTCGTTTGGCGAGTTACGCCTTAGCAATGGATAAATGAAGGTCAGATGGACGGGGGGAAAAGGTCTGAAAGCTTGAGGGAAAAAAAGGACGAAATTCTATTGTTTCATACAGAAGTTTGATACTTTTTTTTTACTCAATGTGTATAATGTCTAATATCAACAGAACTAGTTGCCTGAACTTATATTTACGGAGAAATATTAACTTATCTAACAAAGTTCCCTCATCCTTCAAATTTTCTTCGATTAATTTCACAGAGTTCATCGCCAGTGTGTTTTAGTCATTTTCAGCAGTCAAAAATCGTTGTTACACTGTTAAATTCTCCTTCCTCGATATCCGCGCTGACATTTCAGGCTTTTTTCTTTTTTTTTTGTAGGGCCCATTGTCGCCAAATTAAGTATCCAATTTAACCTGATGATGATAAAAATTTTCATTGCTCCTATAATCTTTCATCAGATGGTCTTTCTTATGGCTTAAGTAAACTTGTGGGAAACTCAAACGGGAATAAACGACCGCTTAATGTCCATCCTTTAATTAAAAGGATGGCTACAGGTTTCGAGCAAATTAATAGTTCATCGTCAGGACGAGGAGCATTGGTTGTGGTTGTCACAATGAACAATTCATAAATGCTCATTTGTGAATGTGTGTTGTATCAGATTTATAAATATATAGGCTCGAAGTAAATTTGAAGTGTCGGGTTTTCGGCTTTGTTGAATTTCAGTCTAGGTTTTTACAACTATACGCCAAAAAAAAACCAAACTAATTGTGGTTCAATCCAAAATTCTGACACCATCACGCTCATCAATGAAATTAGATCTGTGGTTTTCACCCTTTTGTTGATGAGGGACCATTTGTTCAAAAAATAAATAGATAAATAAATAAGTAAAAATTAGTCGGGCCCATCTTCCAACCAACCTTTTTAGACGCAAAAATAGGTTTAATTTTAATTAGCAATTTGTGATGAACGAGTATAATAAAAAATTACAAATAAAATCAACAATAGCAAAAAACCATAAAAGCCTATGAAAACTTCCAATTAATGAGATTTTTGAGATTGCATTTGCTTCGCTAGCTATAAAATTGTTGCGACGCTAGCAACTTCGCGTCACAGAAAATATATTACGGATTTTAAAGCAAAACAGGGATTTTTTTCTTCGCTCTCGAAACGTCGGGAAACGGAAGAAATACAGGGATTTTTAGAGTTTCAACAAAAAATTCTGCCTGCACACACACACACAAAAAAAAATTTGTTCCCAATTTTATAAAATTGTTAGATTTGGAGTCGTTTTGAAACCATGAAACCAATGAAATTTTTTTTTCAATCTCTGCTAACTATACTTAATTCTCTACATTTAAGAGGAAAAATGGGCTAAATTCTAAAGCAAATTCAGCTTTCTACGCCAAGTACCAAAAAAGAGAATGCTTACGACACTGATTCTGAACCTTTTTGACCCCCACTTCCTTTAGACAACTTTCAAACCTTACCCCCCCCCGTTTATCACTGAGTTTTCGCCGAAAAGTAGTAAAAAAATACTTTTCGCATTTATTCGCTTCTATCGGCAAATTTCGGCTTTATTCGCATCCATTTCGTAAATACGAAAATTAGGTATCTAATAATACGTTCTAGACATACTTTTCGCTAACCATCCGCGCCCCCCTTAAATACCACTCACGATTCCCCCAGGGGGGGGGGAGGGGGTCCCTCCACGTTGAGAACCATTAGCCTACACAGAGAGCGAGGGCAGTTACACGCTATTAGTCTGTCACTGTGGGCTACTTCTTGGGTTCTCCCGTACCAGTGAGTTCGATTGACGTTATAATTACTCTCGTCCTTCTAATAACCTCCATGGTATCGTTACTAATATTCCACTTTCCACAAAGATCCAGAATTAGTAATTCGCGAACAAAGGAGAAGAGAAAATAGGGAGATAAAATGTCATTTTTTATCTCCGATATCTGGGTTAAACATACTGATACGCGAACAGTTCCACGATCCCGTTAATTTGGAAAAACATTTTCTCCGGTTTATCGAGATAGTGTGATGTTTCAGGTGCTCGTCACACAATTTTTCTCGTATGAAAAACAAGTTATCTGCGAATTTTGTCACTGATAAATAAAATTTATATCAGCATTTTGTAATAATCAACTGTCAGCTGGTTAGAACAATTGATTCCGTTGCTGAGAGGCAAAATTGTAGGTTTTATGGCAGACATTTTAACGTTAAAAAAGAAATTTTCAGTGATCAGGGTTATTTATAAAGAAACTAGCTGAATACCCGTGCTTCGCTACGGAGTACATTCAAATTAAATATAACGGTCAATGTAGACAGTTAATGCAAAGAAAAAAAAAAAATATATATATATATATATATATGATGCCCCGTACCTCACGCCGTGGAGGAGAGGCATAGCACTAATCGGAGGTGTAGCCGGCACGAAGGTGTGATGCAGACGGGCGCAGTGTAGATCCAGGGAAGCACTTACGAACTTTAGGCGAGAAACGCACACATGGAGCCATTGATGAAATACACAACTTCGAAGACTTGCTTTATTTATTAGAAGGCATTAGCTGCAGTGGCCACATGACTTGGCCTGACGGATTACATTACCAGACAGAAGCGGACCGCAGGTCTGACAGCAACGAGAGTTGGACACCAAGAGAGAGAAATCTTCTGTTCACGCAATAGTAAATGAGTGCTTTGCGATATTGACGCCAGAGGGCCTAAACTACTTAATATTTTAATTGGGCGACTTTCGAGTCGTGGAGTTCACGTGTCCACTTAAGTTTTCTCGGGGACTGTACTGCTAGATCCCGCGCTTGTTAGAACCTCGAACTATTGACCTGGGTGCAGGATAAGTGGCCATAAAGTTCTTATAAAGTGTGGTTTTGACGCTACAGACCCCATAAATTCAGAGTGGTTCGAGGGCTCTTCAAGAATTTTGACATTACACTGGCATTCGGAATCTCATAAACTTCCTACACTCATATCTGGAGATGTTATTGAGTTCAGCTACTTCACATGCCTGTATAATGATCTGCAGGGCTACGATAAATTATCTTATTTTACTTTTAGGTTGCAATTTTAGAAAAGAGGTCGTGCTTTATTAACAGGATAATTTTAAATACGCTTTAGATATCTAATGGTGGGCCGTTATTATCATACACACACACACACACACACACACACACACATATATATATATATATATATATTTATTTATTTATTTATAATAAATAAAACGGTCAATGCAGGCAATTAATGCCAAAAAAAAAAATATATATATAAAAAAATCGTAACTGATATTTTTATAGACAAAATAATATAGAAGAAAATACTGAAATTAAATCTAATAAAACATACTAAAGAATATAGTACAGTTAATATAGTACAGTTTGAAGAACATTTCTTTTACTGTATTTTAATATTTTTTTGGATAATGTCCAATCGTCTGCCGCATTAGAAAGAAGAAAAAAAAATTGTCAATTTATTTCGTTGTTATGCACGTGACGAAAAATTAATTTAAAGTATCACAAAAGAAAAGAAGCCACGGGATCAGCATTTAATAAATTAAATTCTAAAAATTAATCTTTAAAAATTCACCAAAAAATCAGAAAATGGAGACAAAGATTCGAAAAAGATTTCATTTTAAAGGAATTTTTAGGATATTTCTCGTGATATAAATTTTATAACCCTCGGATTATAATTTTAAATGCAAACTTTAAAAAATGTTACAAAAACAGCTTAAAAATTTAATTTAAAAAAATCTAAGAAGAATTTTTCAAGAATTTTTCTTTCTTAGTGCACCCCTACACTATAAGAAGAATCGCCATGCAACATTTCAGCCCTTTAGGTCCAGCGGTTTGGTCTGTGCGTTATCTGTCAGTCAGTCAGTCAGTCAGTCAATCAGTCAGTCAGTCAGTTACGGAACTGTTTAAAAATTTGATAACTAAAAATTTGATAACTAAACTGTAACTAAAAATTTGATATAAGGTGGAAAATAGATATCTAAAAGTAATCAGGCATCCAGAATTTCGGTAGACAGTCAGGGATTTTACTGTTATCAGACTTTTGTACAGAAAAAATTACTAATGCTTGATAGTATTAAAGCTGCTGTGTACTATAACCCTATTGGATTCACTCATCTCAATGTTAACCTACGGAGAAAATGTATCCAAGGATTGCCGACTAGGATTAAAAATTTTTTTTGTAAAAAAATTGTACTCCGTAAAAGAGAAAGAAATTTTACATCTTGGGACATTTATCGTTTTTATTTAATGCAAATAATATTTTTCAGTTTAAATTACTTGTGGGGGGGGGGGGGTAAATCTGGTGTAGTGTGTTTTAAACGCCCTTATATTCTTTTGGTGGACGAAATTTATAAAATGAATCCTGTTGCAAGGTGCAGAAAAGTCCAGGCTATCTGAAAATACCATTTTTATTGATGGATTATCAGTATTTAAGTGACTGTGAATAGTCCGACACATTGTCTCCATGGGTTAACATTGAGCTGAGTGAATCCAATAGGATTAGTACACAGCAGCCTTAAATTCTGCAGGAGAAAAATCCGGCAGCAGCGAGTCCTGTAATTAAACATTCGAAATTTTTGCATCCGAACTAGTGTAACGAAATCAGGAAATAGAAAAACCTTACTACATTTATCGTAATTAACAGTAAAAAATGCCCCAACGGTGACAGACAAATAGAGCGGTAACTGATCAGGCTTACTGTGTAGGCATTGTCTTTCTCGGCTCCTGAGGAAGATAGCTGAAATTTGCTTTAGAATTTAGCCCATTTTGCTCTAAAATGTAGAGAATTTGGTAAAGTTTTTCTCTTTCTTTTATAAATATGAAATACTAGCATTATTGCCCGGCGTTGCCCGGGTAGATATATAGATATAAAAATTTTTCATGCATTCCATCAAAAACATACTGGGCTGCACCCAAGCTCTTCATGTTCATCTGGCCAGTTGTGTTTATTTGGGGAGCCAGGGCCAAAGGTCATTCCCAACCCTCTTCCTCCCGCGCATTGGAATTTGACCCCCCCCCCCGTCACCCCCAAACCATCTCTCTTAACGCAGCTGGTTGTGGTGAAGGGGCTCCACAGGTGGTCGCGCACCTCTTAGAGGCACAAAAATCATTAAAAAATTAATTTAAAAAAAACTAATTGAGCCCCAAATTTCGTTTTTCCTGATTTAAGTTTCTCGGGTCCTAAACATTAACTGTGCCGAATTTGTTCCCGGTGGGTGAAACAGTCTATGATTCTATAGCGGACAAACAAACAGACGAGCTCTTTTATATATATATATATTTCGCACCTCTGCTAGAAGAGTGTTACATCTCAAAACAGCCGTATTTTCAGGAAGAGCCAAAGAAGATATATGTCGAAATTTCATTTCTTGTTTTATGAATGCCTATGATAATTTGGGGAAAACTTATTGTTCGAATCACTTCAGGAGGCAAAACTATATACTATTAAAGTTGTTTTCAATTTTTAAAGCATGATTTTGAATTTTAATTACAAGATACAACCCTCTTCTAGTAACCTCATTTCGTCAACGTGGACTGAAAAGCTTGAGGGAATACTGTCATATCTCTATGCTAATGCACAATCTATCTAAACTTTTCACAGTACAAAGAAAAAACCTTGATAACACGAACAGCAGGTTAGAAAAAAATACAAATTTATTTCCAAATAAAATTTAACGAACATTTTTATTACAGGAACATTTTAATACAACAACATTAGGCACTGACAAAAATCTTATTTTCATTCTTCGCGCATAAGCAAGTCCCCCCTCCTAGTTGTGGAAGAGGGTAATAAACGCCATCTAGGAGATTTTGTCGGTACTAGGCTTTTAACGTTATTCGAGAATAAGAGGCACTTCTTATGGTGCATATACATTGGTACAGAGTTCTCTGCCTGCAGATCCCCGACTCCTGTCATCACATTAGTCACGGTAACATTAGACACGGTATTTATAACCACCCCCATTCCAATGAACACGTGTCTTCCAGATATTCCCCCATTTAGAACCCCCCCATTCAAGCCGCCAAGGTCCCTCGTGTTTCTTGATCTAGTGTCCCCCGCCCCCACTGTCACCATTTGACCCCCGGGACCTCGGGTTCTTCTTTGATGCTATGTATGGGACCGCCAGAGGAGGAGATCCACGCATATACAGAGTGCAGAGAACATAAATCACTGGCAGATGCAGAGAACTCTGTACCAATCTGTATGCGCTATTATACAGCATTGTGGTGCAATTATCTCTCTTGTGTAACCCTCTTCTGGCAGAGGTGCTATTTGACAACATCGGAACACTTGACAGCTCCGAAAGAAACCAACTTTAATAATGTAGAAGCACTGTTGTCCCCCCCCCCCTCAGTTATAAAAGTCGCGCATTAAAGGATAAACTTGTCAGTTAGTCTTCCACTAGCTCTTTCATTTATATGACTTCAAAGAGAAACCGATGTTTTACATAAAATTTTGAAAAAGAGTTTCCGTCCGTCAACAAGACAGTGATTGAGAACATAATATATGTGATAAATGTTTTATTTAATCTTAACTGCTGTCAGAAGGAAACATGATATTATCCACGGCACATATATCTGGGACGATATGCTGTGCACGTCATTTGCTGACAGCCGCAAATATGGAAGCGACATGTAGAGTGCGCCGTCTCGTTTCGCCTTTTCGGTCTTTTACATAACAAACAATATAATCAATATTTTTAAAGTTTGATTTAATACTTCCTTTACTATGTTACCCTAATGTTCATTCAAACACTTAATCTAATTATTCAAAGCATTTCATGCATGTACCCTGTTTAAACATTTTATGAATATGATTTCTAGCTCGCTCTACGATGATTTGGAAACATTCGTCACGCGCGCCCTCTAATTAAATTTCCAGAAGAATTGGTTAAATATGCTGATTGAACGTGGATAAGCGAAAACGAGCTGATATCTGAGGTTCATCAAATGAAAATGCCTCAGGTCCCAGAATCGTTTAGGATTTTCTTTGAAAATGCGCACGCTAGTCTTTTTTAATAATCTTGATTGGATAAATACTAATACCCTCGTATTATGTCTAAGTTCATAAACGTAATTGTGCATGGCTGTTGACGTGTTCGTCCAGCAAAACCCTCCTAGACATCCGAGCTGATTCACAAGGCAGTTGTCTATTGTCGCCAAACGACATTTTGACGTGATAAAAAAAAAAAAAGTTCTTCTCTTTAGGGTTGATTTATACAGGCACGTGAAGGGAACGTAACGGGAACGAGCCGAGCGCGCGACAAGTCGTCGTAATCATTTCCTCCCTGTTTTTCAATGGAACTGTTTATACTGCGCCGTGACACGTCCGATTCTCGGAAGATTCCCGCCCGAGAATCGGCGCCAACGATTTCGCGCCGGAAATCGTTCACTGCTCGACCGTCTCTTGTTCATTGCAGACGCTAAAAAACGGCTATTCGAGATTTAATTTTCATACTGTTGTTTTAGTTTGATATTTAATATGGATGATGAAAAACTTATTGAGTTGGTGAGAGGGAAAGCTGTTTTGTACGATTTGGCCCATCCAAAATACATGGACCCAAAATTTAAAATGACAATTTGGAAGGAAATAGGAGGTGAAATGAACATGACAGGTAAGCTAAATACTTCTACTTTTATGTTTTCTTAATTATCCATCAAAAGTTTATGTAATTTTTTTTAAACATAGCTTAATGTTATAAATTCAATAATAAAAAAGTCATTCATTGGATCGAATCGAAAGAGCCTTCAGGCGACGAAAAAAATGTTTTAAATGCTTCTCTTACATCAAAGGATTGTCGCGCGGCGTTACCTTCTTGAAAATTTAAGTTTTCAAATGCTTGCGGGGTTTCGGTAGCAAAGTCATGTTGAGGAGGAATAAAATCGTCCTGTTGTTTTATGAAATTATGAAGAACACATGTAGCATAAATTACATAATCAACATTGGAAGGACATACTTGAATTCTCCTGTTGTAAATCCTGAACTTTTGAGAGAGAATACCAAAAGTATTCTCAACATAACGTCGGGCTAGTGTCAGACGTTGGTTGAAGGTGTTTTTAGAAGTATCGTCGAGCTGACCCTGGGGAAATGGTCTCATTAAATACTTCTTTAAGGGAAAAGCTTCGTCGCCTACTATAACAAACGGTGATAGCTGCGAAGTTCCTGGGAGAAAACTGTCAGCAGGTACATTTAGGTTTCCGTTTTCGAGCGCTTTCCCCAATTCTGAATTAGATAGAATTCCCCCATCACTGCTTTTTCCAAAAGCTCCTACATCCACTACTATGAAGTTGTAATTAGAGTCTGCTATGGCCAGCAGTACAACTGAGAATGTTTTTTTATAATTATAAAATAAAGAACCACTTTTTCCTGGAGCTTGAATAGTCACATGTTTCCCGTCGATGGCTCCTACGCAGTTTGGGAATCCTGATCTTCTCCAAAATTGAATGCTTATCTCTCTCCATTCATCGGCCGTTGGGATGCGCATAACTTCATCTTTCACTATTGCCCTGCACGTCTCGTGAACTATTTTCTGAACAGTAGTATGCCCCATTCGGTAGCTGAAGGATATGCTTCTAAACGAATCACCCGTTGCTAAAAACCTGCCAAGATAATAATACTAATAATAATAATAATAATAATAATAATAATAATAATTAGAATTAGGTATTTGATAAGATTGTTTTTACTTTCTTGTAATAGTAATATTAATACTGTAGCAAAACATTGTCAGGGTTAATTATTTTTCTCTCGTGTGTTTCAGGAACACAATGCAAAATGCGATGGGCGAATATAAGAGATCATTTCCGAAGAACTAGGCAGAAACGTAAAACTAAGTCCGGGCAAGGTGCTGAGAGTAGCAAAAAATACAAGTACGAGGATCAGTTGCAGTTCCTTCTTCCTTATTCAAGTGACAGAGACACATTGTCGAATGTTCCACCCCAACCAACAGTAGCACAAGAACCAGTGTCATCGGAAGGAACACCACCCGAGGAACCTAATGAGAGTGACAACGACGAGCCCCAGCCCCCCTCATTATATGCGGCTAAAATAACAGTAAGATCATCAAAAAAGACTATGGCTCCACCTGCTCCCCTTGTTTCACCTGCAACACCGTCTTCCCAACTAATGCAGTACATTCTGGCTAACAATAAGCCGGCTAGTGCCACTCAAGCAGATCCCATAGATACCTTTCTGGCTGGAATCGCGTCGACCATTAAAAATTTGAAACCGTATAATCAGCACATTGCTAAAGGGAAAATTTTCTCTATTGTTCACGAGTTGGAGTCGCAAGAATTACTCTATGGGGACCAACGACACAACTATGCTTTCTCTTATTCTCCGACGCAATCTGTGCATTCTCAACGTCACTCTGATACAAGTGCTTCAATAACTCCGAATTTTCCAGATATTTCGGATAGAAGCTTGTCACCACCTCCTAACTGTGTTGTTCAGGGTATTGCTGTTGTCTCAACACCTGATGTGCATTATGATGATAGTTCTCTCCCCAATGACGCCCCTTTTGTTTAACATACAAATGCAACTGGCGAATCTCTTTCTGGACATTTTAAGAGTTTTACTTAGTAATTTTATTTACACTATTTTGCCGATTTATGGCCGAATGGCTAGGGCGCTGGTTTTTGGTACCAGAATCCGTGGGTTCGAGCCCCACTGTTGTCTTGGATGTTTGTAGCCGTTCGAAATCGGCTTTAAGCAGTAGGTCCCTTTCTAATTACCCCTCGTGTAGCAAAAAATGACCGTAGTGCTCCAAACCAAAATACAATAAATACTGTAAAAAAGTACAATTTTGTAGAAAACTGTTCAAAATAAAGTTTTATAAAAATTATTATAAATTACTCTTTTCTTACCTGAGGCAAACTGCTAAACGTTCCCTCGCAGATATTGGTTCCTTCCAATTACTGTACTGCCTTTCAATGATCGGCCTGATTTTGATCAGAAGTAATTCAAATGTTGATCTGCTCATTCTAAAATATTCAAAAAACTTGCGATCATGTGATATTGTTTATAGATTTTAAATTCTCCATGTGTTTCGCGGAACTTCCATGCTGGATGCACACTCCATCTTCTGTTCATTCTATTGCACACTCCTCCTTCTGTTCTACGAGTGCTCTCCTCTTCCTCTAACAAAAGTGCGATAATGGCTAAATCTTTAACTGAAAAATTAAACCGCGCCATGACGTTACAAATCTTTCACAACTAATGAAACACGTTCCCGCCACTTTCTCCTCCCGTCTCTGTATAAATATACGCTTCCGGCGCTCGGTCTCGGCTCGTTCCCGTTACGTTCACTTCACGTCGCTATATAAACCGACCTTTAGGAGTATTTTCTTAAATTACTATTTTTTACAGAAAATCTACTTTATTGAGTTTTTAAAGTTTATTGGGGAGGGAAACCGAAAATTAAACGCCTCTCCACATCCTAAATTTCGAATTAGACTTCCGATAAAGATTTTAGGTATAAAAAATTTGCTTGAAAAGTATTTTACTTTTAATTGTACTTTGGCATTTACGTATTGCAACGATTTAACTTAGGGAAACTTTGTGCTTCTCTACTCATAATTCCAGACGTGTAATTGTTCGCAGGGCTGCCCAGAGACTTTACGGGGCCTGGGGCAAACTTTTGTTGGCGGCTCCAAGAAAAATAAAAAATGGAAAGAGACGAAAACACACGTTCAAATTAAGTTACTGATACTTAAAATTTTATTACATGAATAATTAACATAATTATTATATTTTATTGCACTGCTCTCTTTTTATATTCTCCATTGAATATAACAATATGTATAAAAAAAACTAACAATTAATTAATCTATGAACTTAGTAATTCAACAGATATTTAGATTATCATATGAGGCATTATAAATAAATGCCTCGAAATCTTTCGACTATAATAAAAGTTTACTTTAACAGAAGATGAAGTGGTAAATTTAAAACTAAAAAGAAAACTGAAAATAGTTCAATTTGAACGATTTTAAAAGTTAAAGGAGAAAAGGTATGCTGAATGTCTAAATAAATGACATTCTAATTTCTAATATAACATAAACAAATAGCTTTCACCCACGAAGCTTTTTTGCTATCTATTTTAGTACTTCTTACTGTCATCAATTTATTAGAGAGAATGTAGTTTTCTAGCATTTAGAACTAAACAGATATATTTTTCATTAAAACTAAATTGCGTATTTTTTCAGAAGACTATTTTGGAGTAAGAGAAATCTAATTAATCGATAAATATATATATATATATATATATATATATATATATATATATATATATATATATATATATATATATATATATATATATTTGTGGAGGCGGGGCATTTCTCAGGAGATTATTTTGAATTTTGAAGTACGGTACAATTTCAGAATTTTCTTTCGGCTGAAATCTAATAAATTAATTTTATAAATTTTTTTTGGGGACCCCTCCAGCAGTTAAGGGCCTGGAGCAAAGTGCCCTAGTTGCCCCCCCTTTGGGCGGCCCTGGTTGTTCGTATGTACGTGGCAGCACACATACGCAAATTCTCCTATGCAGAATTACGTCACACTGTGCACTGACTACGCGTAAAGACTCTAAAATTATATATATACTATCTGACAACCCGTACTTCGCTACGGAGTACATTCAAATTAAATACAACGGTCAATGTATGCAATTAATGCCAAAAATATGTTTAAATATATTTATAATAAATACAACGATCAATGTAGGCAATTGATGTAAAAAAAAACAAAAAAATATATTTATAAAAAAATCGTAAGGGATATTTTTATAGATAAAATAATGTAGAAGAAAATATTCAAATTAAATCTAATAGAACATACTAAAGAATATAGTGCAGTTAATATTGTACAGTTTGAGGAACATCTTTTACTGAATTTTAATATTTTTTTGGATAATGTCCAATCGTCTGCCGCATTAGCAAGAAAAAAATTTTTTTTTGTCTATTTCGTTGCTATGAACGTGACGATAAATTAATTTAAAGTACCAGAATAGAAATCACGTGATCAGCATTTAATAAATTAAATTCTAAAAATTAATCTTTAAAAATTCACCAAAAATCAGAAAATGGACGTAAAGATTCGAGAAAGGTTTCATTTTAAAGGAATTTTTAGGATTTTTCTCGTGATATAAATTTTATAACCCTCAAATTATTATTTTAAATGCAAACTTAAAAAAAGTTACAAAAACAGCTTAAAAGAATCGCCATTCAAAATTTCAGCCCTTTAGGTCCAACGGTTTGGTCTGTGCGTTGTATGTCAGTGAGTCAGTCAGTTACGGAACTGTTATATATATATATATATCATGCACAGTTACTACTTTTAGTGGCTCGCTCAACTTGTTCTTTGAGCTGAATTTGTTGTATAACCTTTTTGATCATAAGAATAAATATGTAATTTTTCTACATATTGGAGACGGGTTATTTACACCTATACCACTCTCAGGCTAAATATTCAAGTGTATTTTATTAGATTAAGTTTTGAACGTAGTATTTGTTATTTTGCCAGTTTTGTTTAGCTAAACAATTCTGTCGTTGTTCAAAACGATTTTACTTAAATATCTGATGCCTCATTAAGTTACGGAAAGTAGTTTAATCTAGTTTTTACAACACTTTTGCTTGATTTACATTTTTCTTACTTAATATCGATTTAACGAGTTTAGGAACTATAAGTCTTCGTTAATTAGAGTATGGATTACAAAATAACAGACAGGAAAAGGTGAAACCTGGGCCTTAAAAGAATAAAATGGTTGCTGACCCATTTCTTAACGCCGTGAAGTCATTCCGTTAAGATCAAAGCGGATTTGAGCAAAATTTTTTAGGCAGAATTGAGAATCTTTCTGATCATGCGTAGGATATATCGCACCCCGGCAAGAAACAAGAAGTGACACAACTCAAAAATGTAGCATTTGAGAAAAATCAACTTAAAGAACTAGCATTACAATAAAACTGATACAACTGCAATCAAGTGGACAAATTGCGGAATAGAGATGTGTCGCTTTTCATTCACGATGGGGCACTTCATTCATATTTTTCAATGACATACAGAGCCCGATTTAGAAAATTCTTGACTATAGGCACAACTCGCGATGGGGGCCCCCTAACACTAATTTGGGCTTAAAATTTCCAAAATTGACACAAACACACACACAAAAAAAACATGAATCATTGTGAAAGTACCATTTTACCAAGAATTGGCTATTTGAAGCGTAGAAGCCTAGAATATTATCAAATAACAAAAAGTAATACAACATATTAACTTCATCATTAAGACACCAATACAATGCAACCAGAAAAACATATTTAACCCTTATATACACTATAACATACATATGATGAACTATACATACAGAGGCTGTTCACACATTTTTTAGACGATGTATATTGTATTCACAAAGCTAAATTACATAAAATTCTTGTGTTTTAAATGTTCTATTTGACATCCCTTATTCTGAACTATCTTTCGACACCGCAATTTTCAGGATAATAATGCCTTTTGAAGTGTCAGAAGAGGTATTCTATCCCATTCCTCCTGAACAGCTTTCCAGAGTCCTGTAAGGGTTTTGGGACGACGTTTGGATAATGCAGATTTTAAAAGTCCGAAAGCACAAAAATCCATAGGTGATACATCGAGAGATTTAGTAGGGATATCAGTGAAGGGTATGGCCATGATACCAGTTTTGTTGTTCCATTTCTTTTAGGAAATTTACAGTGGATTTTGATGTGTGACTGCTAGCTTTGTCCTGATGGAGTCTCACAGATTGATGGCACTGTGGGTAAAGCGATGGTATTTCATTCAGAAAAATTGGCGATAAAATATGTTCCTGATAGTATTTGGAGTTAATCTTGCCATTTTTTTCCACTCTCTTTATTTTTAACTTGCCATTATAAGAAAAACCAGCAACAATCATGAATCCCTTAGAAAAACTTTCTAAGGGTTGCCGATTCTTTGAACCATGTACTTAAATTTTTTTCTCCCCTTTTATGATAATAAATGGCTCTTTTTTTGTTGCAATCATTTAAATACACCCATGATTCATCTATTGTGACAATTGTTTTCCATTTTTCTTTGGATAAGTGTTTCTCATATAGAATTCTGCAGCGTGTCCTGCGTTCAGCGATATGATTTGGAAGAAGACGATGCACATTGCGTTTTTTCGCTTTCTTAAGATTTAAATCAACGTTTATCATTTTGTTTACAGTGGACACCGAGCATTTTAATGATTTTGCAACTGTCCTTTGACTAGGGGGATTTTCTTTTAACATTAAACAACGTACCTTTGCAATAGTCGAAGATGTCCGTTTTTTCCTTGGATACTTGTTTGGAATTTTTGTCCCACTTGAGGCTCCAATTTGACGTTTTTTTTCCTTTCTTGTTGACGATATTACCTATCGACGCTTTAGATATCACAAAACCATGACTCTCACATCGTTTTTGGATTACGGAGTATGCATATTTCTCTTCGGAAAGAGCATAAATGTAGCCTTCGAACCACTGCTTTGTTAAAAACGCCATTTTGAATAAAAACAAAACTTTCAAGCCGCAGACGATAATTTTGACTTTTAAAAACATAGTACAATTGCAATTATTTCTTTTGCAGCAAACGATTTTTTATTAATGCTTACCAAAATCGTCTAAAAAAATGTGCGAACAGCCTCTGTATAACTATACATATGATGAACCAATCAATCAAATTTGAAAGGATATATAAAAAAGTGCTATAAAAAAGGTAAAATTTAAAAAATTTCAATTGGGAATTTTTTCTTTTAAAATAAAAATATTTTTAGGGGGGGGGGCAACATTTGGGGGCCCCTACCGGGCCTAATGGAAAATCAGGGCCTGATGACATAACCTCAAAATTGCTATTTTTTTACTTGTGTCACTTTTCTTGCCGGGGTGCGATATAATATGAGGTATTATTTTAGTAAATCGAATTGGAATGCGTGAAGAAGCTCTGTAAACTCTGATGGTGCGTCCAAACTTGAATCCCAACATACCTATCACGTATTGTGCATTGCATCAGATCAAGGAAAACAACAATCATACAAGGCTTTGCAGTTAATCTATCGTTATGTTCCACCATAAGGGGATAGACTACACCGTATCCATGTATTTTATCATGGCATCCTTGCAAGATCTACTTTGCCTTCGTTGCCATGTTGTGAGAAACATTTACACTATTGTATCTGTATCACTGTTTATGGGTGTTACACTGCTGTAGCTGTAAATAAATGTTTATAGGGGCATTCTCATAGCAAAATAACATGCTGTATTCAATTTAAATGTGCCTTTCTAAAAGTAGATTTGCAGTTTGCCATTGCGGGGCCGCTTGTCAATAAAGACATTCGCACGTTAACTGCGAGCATCATTGGTTGTTTTCAGCAGGGGGCACCGTATAGGTAGATTTGTAATTTTAATATATTTAATCAAAGAGAAAAGGGGGAAATAATCGTGTGTGGAGGTCGGTTCAACTAAGAAACGTTCATGTACAACACCCCCAACTAGGTCCATAAGATTCAAGAGGATAGCTTAAAAAACACTGAAAGTTGGATACACAATATAAAACTTTCCAAAAAATATTGGTTCTTTTTAAGACCTTGTATGAAGTACATGAATTAGAATTAAAGAATTTCTCGATATCTCAAACATTTTTCTTGTCGTTTAGCTTTCGCTAAATCTAAGTTCCTATGATATTCGTTTTGTGGATTCTGTATAAACTGGGTGTTCTTTTATATGCTAAACACAGTTTGAACTACTGAGATTTATTGATGAATTCTTACTACGATTTTAAGACTTTTTTCTTTTTAATACAGAAATTTCTGTCTCATCAAATAACGCCAGTCCGGGACTTTGTATCCCCATACAATGTGGGGTAGCAAATTATAATGAAATATTACCTTCTTTAGTAATTATTCTAAATCAAGCTTTCTTCGTATTTTGTTTCTACAAGGCAAATTTTTTATTAAAAAAAAATACTATTGTAAATATAACAATGCTAAATCAGGATTTTTTTTATTTTGGGAGGGCGGTGGATTGTCACATTTTATTTGTATCGATGTGACAGCGGAAAAATCTACACGTGTACGACCTTATTCATTATGATACTGACAGTGCTACATAATGAACCGTTCAAGATGAAAAGAACAAAAAAAACATAATATTTATTGTTTCAACTTTCATTGGAGCTATTCAATTCATTCATTTTTTTTATTATTATTATTATTTGTGTACCTCGATAGATACACTCCAGTAAATCAATTTATTCTAATACCTCACGTGACAGCAATGCTCGAATGTTCTACATCACGTGATCTGCCTCCGGAAACACAAATCGAACACTTACCAAAAACCTGTTCGATCCGGTTTCGAACACAACCTAAAAGCTAGCAGAACAAATCGTGTACGATTTTTTCATTTTAATTGCACGGGAAAAAAAAAAAAAGAAAAAAAATACAACTCTGTGTTGCCATTCTACCATTTTGAAATCTGTTGGTTTTACGGACGATTTCTGGGCTCAGTCAGACGATTAAAGGGCAGCTGGGAAATAAGTACTATTGTCGAATGACCGCGTAAAGGAAGAGGGAGAGATTTAGGGCAAAAAGTCGTTTGCAACTCTATGGTGAAAAGTGTTTTTGTGCGAGGAAATATGGATTTATATTTGAGCACAGCACAAAAATGGGAAACTGTAGATTTAAAGCTGCGCTTATATTACATTTGTCATGGTTCCTGGCCATGGCAAGGTCATAAGGTTTAAAAATTCTACTCCAGTAGAGGGTAAATACGGTTGCTTTTACTCGAAAAAAAAAAGTTTATGGACACTTGTTTTTGTTTTATTTTTGTTTACTTTTTTGAGGCATGTAAGGAGGAAACTTTATAAGGACAATGAACTATTCTCTCGATTTTTTTTTCTTCAAACTTGTTATTTCGTGATCCCCTGAAAAAGAAAAGTTAAGAATAGAAGAGGTGGAGTGGATAGGAATAATCGCAATACTTTATTACCCTTCATCATATACAGAGAGAATAGCACATTTCGAAACAATAGACACAGTAAAAAAAATTTAAAAAATCAAGGGTGTCAAAGCTATTTTGTAAAATTTTTAGAGAGAAGACCTTAACAAGTGTGTGGTAGTTAATTTTATCACCAATATTTTGTTCTCTTACTGAAAATAATCAAACGGCTCGAGGGAATTTTTTTTAGTCGATTTCCTCTTTTTGATATATTTTGTTCTTTGATAGTTTTCTTTTACTCCTGTTTCTTTTAAACTCTAAGTGGTAAGTTTTCTACGTGACATCAGTCTTACGCTAGTTCTCAATCTCTCTGTCGTATTAATTTTAAACTTTTTTGGGGTACGATTTTTTCATGCACGGAGAAAAAAGAAAGGAAAAAAAAAATGCATACAACTCAGTGTTGCCATCCTACGATTTTGAAATTTGTAGATTTTACGTTTTGGAATATTGTCAAATAAAATAAATATTCCGTTTACTTTTCTTTTTGATGAAATTGCATTTATGCAGTTAACATCCCGAGTAACAAATTAATTAATTAAAAAAATAAAGGAAAACAGTATTGGTATTGCAGGTTTGATGTTTGCATACATCTAGATTAACGAGTTTAAGATAATTAGTATTCACATTGTAACGAATTTTAAAATATTTTTCCTAAATTCTGTCTGATTTATAAAAATTAAATTGTGTCTTTAACATTGAGTTTCCGGTTGTTGCGAGCATTAGATAGGATAATATTAATTTTAAAGTTTTTTTCCTGATTTAAATAATATTAAAATTATATATAACTAAATATATAGATACTTAAATGTGTGTACGTGTGCATGTGTTTTGTTTTGTATATTTCTATGCACTTTCTCTATTCATTTAAGGCACAAAATATACATAATGTAAAAACTAGAAATTTCCACAATTAACTGCATTTGCAACTTATATATGCATTTATCTCCCAACGACACACACACACACACACATACTTATATATATATATATATATATATATATATATATATATATATATATATATATATATATATAAAGTTCGAATTAACCGAGTTCGAATTATCGAGCGTCCACTGTATATATATATATATATATATATATATATATATATATATATATATATATATATATATATATATATATATATATATATATATATATATATATATATATATATATATATATAGTGGATGCTCGTTAATTCGAATTCGGTTAATTCGAACTAATCCAAAGGCCCCAAAAAACTTGTATTGGAGTTAATGTTAAAAATATCTCATTAATTCGAACTAAAATTTTCTCACTTCGGTTTATTCGAACTAAACATTTGACAAAAAAAAATTCTTTTTCCTCGTTTAATAGAGAAAATACACACTGTATTTATTATTTTGTGTGTCAAAATTTCTTTTCTGTGTAAAGAGGCCCATGCCTGCATTCCTAGACTATTGCATGTCCGCTAAACGTTAGTAGCTATTGTCCTTCTTATTAGTTCTAAACGGAAAAAGCAATTTTCCTTTATTCGGATCGATTTTCATAGAATTTCAGAAAAACTAGTCTTTACTATAGATTCTAGGGAGCTGCGTCAGGTATAACTGCAGTACATACAAGTTAATGTGGACTAGTTTTTCTTCCTCGTTGTGTGGTGTGAACGTGTAAAAATTCAGGATGTCTACACGTGGAAAGTACAAAACCCTAACTTTGAAGACAAAGGTAGAAATTTTAAAGAAAGTAGAGAATGGCGAATGTAAAACAAAGTTAGAAGCTGACTACAGAATTTAAAAAAATGCCTTTTCAACTAATTTGAAAAACAAGGAGTCAATTTTAGATTCATGGGAAAAATAAAAATTTGCTAGAGGAAGGAATCGCATGGGAAATGCGTCCCAAGAAGTTCTAGAAAAAGCTCTACTGCTATGGTTCCAGGATGTTAGATCTCGAAATTTTCCGATAAATGGACCCCTAGTGCTGACGAAGGCTGATGAATTGGCAAGTCGAATGGGTATTGAAGATTTTTAAATGCAGTGATGGATGGCCTTCTCGATTTAAGTCAAGGCAAAATATTTCTTATCAAACTGTATGTGGCCAAAGCTCTGGTGTAAACGAAGACGTATGCACTAATTTCGGTAGGAAACTGCCAAGGCTTTTCTCTACTTACCTGCCGAAAGATATTTCTAATGCGGCGATAATGGTCAAAGCCATAATGGACTCTATGAAAACTCTGAAAGCATCTATTTAGATGGAACCTTCCTCTGAAAATGAATTGAAATGTTTACTTCAAATCGAGAAGCTGGCTGATCAATGTAGGTATCATAAACAGAACCAAACTTTCATTTTACGGTTTTTCCCCAAAGTGTAATTCATATTTTTAATAAAAGTTTACTTTATACTGCATATCTTCTGCTTCATTTTATGATTAATGTAAGTCTGTATTGCTTTTTAATATGTTTAACTTTAGATAACATAGTATAATATATTTTCTGGGGTTATACATACTAGGAGATTTTCTTCTTCAGTGATACACATTTAAAGTTATATATTTTCTCTTAACATCGGATAATTCAAACTTCGGATAGTTCGAACTTTTTTCTGAAAACCTTCGAGTTCGAATTAACGAGCGTCCACTGTATATATATTCAGTGAAACTACTCTAAGTTGGCCAGTCATGGTTCCAAAAAAAGTGGCCGCTTTGGGGGGTTTGGGGGGGCGGCTAGAAAAGTTTCACTATGTGTGTATGTATATATATATATATATATATATGTATATATATATATATATATATATATATATATATATATATATATATATTCAGTGAAACTACTCTAAGGTGGCCAGTCATGGTTCCGAAAAAAGTGGCCGCTTTGGGGGGGGGGGGGGGGGAGGGTAGAAAAGTTTCACTATGTGGTTGTGTATATATATATATATATATATATATATGAAAATATTAAGATTATTATTGGATGTTGAGAAATTTACAAAGTATTCATATTTGCATGGATATTAATAAAAATATTACCATGGTAACAGATTTTCTAAGAGAATGTATAAACTATTAAAAGTTGAAATTAAAATCCAAAAATGTACAGTTTTCTTATTTTCAGTGTCCAATTATAAATTGTCGTTTTCAGTAGTATCAGCATTAGCGACGAGAGAAGGATCGTTTCTATAAAGCAAAGCTAATCGCACCATGGCACAATATAGTCTCTCAAAACAAGCTGGAGGAAAATTATAACCTCAAAATCATGAAAATGAACAAAGAATATAATTTTAGTGAAACGGGCGAGCATTCGGCAAATGTCATACCATTATAAATCTCCGATAGAAAGAAATTATGTGAAAATATGGAATGCATAAGGTTATTTGGATGAATTTGAAAATTGATAATAAACTGATTTTAATGAATTTTTTTAAAAACTTCTCAGAAAACAAAATAAATATTAAAAAACCGTCCAGGTGAAAGCTTGGAATTTATAAAATGGAATGAAATTTCAAATAATATTTTAAAGGTAAAAAAAAAATTATAGCGTATAATAATTTTACAATTAAAAAGAATTTATGTTACATTTGAGTTTGGTAACATATACTCTTCAATGCAAGGGTAAAATCTTTTTATTTATTTATTTTTAAACTTAATTTAGTACCAACAATGAATGAAAAAATTTACTTTGTTATGCATTTGCTACATAAGGAGGGAGTTTTTATAAACTTTATAATGCTATATAGATCAGGGGAAGGCAATTGTTTTGGTCCGGGGGCCACTTTGTGTAAGCGGAGGTTAGCGGAGGGCCGCACCTTTTAAAATTATTGCATTTATTAGTTCACTTTGCATTTCAGAGAACGTATAAATTGTATCATAAAAATCAATAAATATAAATTAAATAAAATATTGGCAGTTTTTCTGGCTGTCTTGGAGTTTTTGGCTGTCTTTGGCAGTTTTTCTGGCTGTCCAGATTTTTCTGGGTGTCTTGGCGGGCCACAAAAAAATCTGTAGCGGGCCGCTATTTGCCCATCTCTGCTATAGATGACTAATTTTTTAACCTAAAAAAACGAATTTATGTGATGCTGAAGCATATATTGATAGTTTTTCATACGGTATTTCTTTTCAACCTACCAAAAATTTTGCCGAACGAAAATGACCTCACCATTATATTCGGCGACGTTCATTGGCACATATGCAAATAGATTTATAATTACACTTTTTCTATTACGTCTCCTATTGTATAAATAATTATCCTAAACAGTATAAAAAGAAACAGCATAGTTATGAACTTAACGGCAGCCGAGTGTGGGTTATTATTGAGTTACAGCCTTACCCTCCGTTTCCTGTGGTTTTGCTATTCCAGATAGACATTTCAGCTAATTACGTTTCTCATCGAGATTCGATTTCACATTTGTATATTTAATTATGGCGAAAGATCGTTAGATAATTTACCGCACAGCTGGTAGACATTTGTTTCAATTTGAGCTTGTGTTTTATTTGTTTATGGGTCATGCATGCATGGTTGATTCGCACCTCAAGGTTGTAAGACTTAAAAAGTTTCCTCCAACAGTGAGTAAAATCAGCTACAAAAACGGTTAAAAAAGGAGAAAGTTTTATGGTCGCGTTAAGCTAGGGTAGTAAAGTATATATATATATATATATATATATATATATATATATAAAGTGAAACTTGTCTAGACGGCCATATTTTAGTTAGAAATAATTAAAAGACTCCATTGAGCTAATGTTATGGAAGAAACCTCTTTTTGACGGCCACGCCTCAAAAGTCCCCTTTTTTTCAGAACCATTAGAGAAGTTCATATATATATATATATATATATATATATATATAAATATATATATATATATATATATATATATATATATATATATAAATATATATATATATATATATATATATATATATATATATATATATATATATATATATATATATATATAAATATATATATATATATATAAATATATATATATATATGTATATATATATATATATATATATATATATATATATATATATATATATATATATATATATATATATATATATATATATATATATATATATATATATATATATATATATATAAACATGCAAAGTAACACTGCTAAATTAAAAGCAATTTATACTTGTGAGGTCGAAAAAAAAATTTTTTTAACTTTATTATTTCTTTTCCTCTTTATAAAAAATTACGATGAACTTTAATATTCATGATAAATTAATTTCTTACGATTAACTTGTTTTGAAGACACGTTGTAATCATTTCAAATTTAAATTTAATCAGTTACTTAATCGATTTTATTTTACTTATTCATTTATTGGGGGAAGGGGGGGGGAACACTGTTTAATAAAACAAAAAGCAGTAAAACTATTACAGTTGAGTTCGTTTACAGCGAACCCTCATTTCTCGGAAACCCGGTTTTAGCGAGGATACGAGAAAAGATTATTTGCTTCAGCATTGGAACATTCGAAACTATATTTTGATGTACCACAAATTACGGGCAAAACTTTTTCTCCGGGTAAGATTTCGCCGAACTGTATACTTCCTCGATCAATTAATTCGTTTCTCGGAAAAATTTCATCCAGCCAGGCAAAAAGTCGCCGATTTCTCAAAATGGATGATTCGACGAGGAAGAGGAAACTGATAACTTAATTGAACCGGACGGTAAATCTGGATACGGGTGATTCCTATTTTGAAAACTACGCGTTTGTCGACCTAGATGAGATCACTTCTGACATATCATCTTCAGATTGCTTAATCGCCGAAATACGAGTGCAAGTGTTACGGAGAAATCAATGTGGGGGATTGCGATGAAGTTGAGGCATTGCGAACAGATTCACCACCGAGAGGGAGATAAACTCAAATAACTTTTGAATACACGATGGTACGGATTTAATTTGGAACTGTTAATTTCAAACCGAATGACGAATCTGTTTGTTGAAATTTGTCCAATTACTTGTTAAATTTCGTTCACCGTCGTTCGATGTTTGCATACCTGTATGTTTGTTTCACTATATATATATAAATGGGCTATGTTCTAAAGACAATAGGATTAAGCATATTATAGACTTGAAAGCTGTGCTAACTCGTAATAATTTCCCAGTAAGTCTATCCAAAAACATAATTGGTTGTTTCTGTTTTAATGAATAGTTTGTTCCGTTGCATTAATATGTTAAACATAACAATAGGTTAAAATAGAAATAATAACTACTAAAAATAAAAATAAAAATCATAAGTAAAATAAAATAATAATAAAATTAGCTCATAGTAGTAATAATAATAAAAACTAAATAATTAAAGGATAATAGTCTTAAAATACGGTAACCTAAGTAAGTCTGTTACTGAGAATCCACTACCTCAATGGTTGCAAGTTTTATGACGTCAGTCATCTTGCGGTTACAAGTTCTTAACTTCCACTCTGACTAGCGCCAGGCTTGGTGTTCTTTGGTTAAGTACTTTTAATCAAACTTGATTAATTTATTAATCAATTCTTCTGTTAATAATGGATTGTACGGTGTCTGAGTGTGTTTATTTAATAGATCATACTCATCAGAAACAATCCATTGGTTTTTAGACAGTATTGACATCGCTGATGAAGAAATGCTGTCAAAAACCTTATTCATACTTTTCTTTACATGTTGTTTGTTCCTAGCTGCAAGTAGCTTTAGAGCTATTACTGGTTTTCTCTTTCATCTTATTCTTATATATATATATATATATATATATATATATATATATATATATATATATATATATATACAGTTGGATCTCTATTTAGCGAAGTCGCTAAATCCCGAAAAAAAGTTCGTTATTTGGAAAATTCGTTAAATAGAGATTAACCTTTTAAATTACTTTAAATTACACAAAACAGATTTTAAATTCATAAACACATTATATTCATATTATTATTAAAAGAAACAATTAATCACACCTTTATTTTGTAAATTAATATCTATTTATTTTATATATCTTACCCATCAAAAAGAAATCTGCAAGGAAAACAAGAATAAAACAAAACATTGTCTGGGAATACACTGTATTTTCAATTTAAAAAAATTAATGAATTTTAATGACATTGTCGCATTTATTATAACAAGTAATTTTAAGCATACATTACCACATGCGTTCTTAAATTTAATTACTGATAAAAGTCTGTTAATTTTGTCTTGAGTTTTTTGTTTGAAAAAGTGTTTTCTCTCATAATACGTCTCGCATCTTTACAATGCTCCAAAAACCCCTTCAGGCGTATTTTCTTCAAACTGTAATCCGTATCGGATTGTTTCAAATGATTTTAGCATTTCATCATAGGAAGGTTTGTTGATTTCTGCATCATGATCATTTCCATCTTCATCATCTTCGTCCTCATAGCAATTCATTGCTGAATTGTTTTTATTTTTCACACTGTCCAAAATATCCAAATCAGTTAGTGTTTCGGAGGTTTCAACTTCAGAATCAAGTGAAAGAAAATCCTCAATCAGCACATCATCGTTAATTTCTTCTTTTTCCCTTAGCTGTATCCACATTTTTTTAAGTTCCTCTAAAAGAATATCGACTTCGTCCTCCGTACTTGCCAAATTCTCATTGCTGACAAAGAATCCAGCTTTGGCAAAACTGTTGCGAATAGTACGATCTGTGACATCAAAATTCCATGCTTTGGAAATTTCTGATATGCTTTCCCGTAAGTTTATTTTTGACATGGATTGGTTGTCTTCAAGCGCAGTGATAACTTTTCGCACTATTCTTTTGTGATAGTGAATTTTAAAATTTTTTATCACTCCTTGATCCATTGGCTGCAGTTTTGATGTAGTGTTTGGTGGCAAGTAAAAAACTGTAACATTTTTCAGTTTTTGGTTGATTTCTTTCGGATGGGCGGGACAATTGTCAAAAATGAGAGCAATTTTGCTACACTCTGTAATCATACGTTTATCCAACTTTTTAACCCATTTTCCACAAATTTCCGACGTCATCCAAGATTTTTTATTAAAGTCATAATCAACCTCCAAAGATTTTGTGCCTTTTAAACATCTTGGATTTCTGCTTCTTCCGATAGCTAATGGTTTCAATTTCTGATGTCCAGTCATATTTGCACCTAACATGACAGTAAGCCCGTCTGCACACGGAGCAACTCAAAAGAAACTGATAACCGACTCAAATCACAAACCAGTCCATGATGAGTGGCAACCTATGAAATTGAATGGAGCCACGCACACGGCGCAACTGGTTACAAACCCGTCCGGTTACAAACCCGTCGGACGGGTTTCGGACGGGTTTGTAACCAGTTGCGCCGTGTGCGTGGCTCCATTCAATTTCATAGGTTGCCACTCATCATGGACTGGTTTGTGATTTGAGTCGGTTATCAGTTTCTTTTGAGTTGCTCCGTGTGCAGACGGCCTTAATCTTACTTTGCTTTGTTTTCCTTCAAAGCATTTTTCCTTTTTAAATGTTAATGTCTTTTGAGGCAAACATTGAAAAAATAAAGCCGTCTCAACCGCATTAAAGAAGTTTTCTGGCTTATAGTCTTCTATAATTTTACCCAGTGTCTCCGTTATCCAGTTTTTATTATCATTATCATCAACGTCTTTACTTTCATCAGATATTACTTTGCTTTGTTTTCCTCCAAAGCATTTTTCCTTTTTAAATGTTAATGTCTTTTGAGGCAAACATTGAAAAAATAAAGCCGTCTCAACCGCATTAAAGATGTTTTCTGGCTTATAGTCTTCTATAATTTTACCCAGTGTCTCCGTTATCCAGTTTTTATTATCATTATCATCAACGTCTTTACTTTCATCAGATATTACTTTGCTTTGTTTTCCTCCAAAGCATTTTTCCTTTTTAAATGTTAATGTCTTTTGAGGCAAACATTGAAAAAATAAAGCCGTCTCAACCGCATTAAAGATGTTTTCTGGCTTATAGTCTTCTATAATTTTACCCAGTGTCTCCGTTATCCAGTTTTTATTATCATTATCATCAACGTCTTTACTTTCATCAGATATTACTTTTGCTGTAATTCCGTAACTTCTCTTAAATTTTTCAAGCTACCCATTGCTTCCTCGAAATTCGTCGTATTCCAATACCTTCACAAATTGAAGATCTTTCTCAATTATGAAAGGCCCAGAGATCGGAACATTTTTATCTCGCATTGTGTGTATCCACTTCAAAATTGCCACATCCACATCTTCATAGACACAAGCTTTTTAACGTTTTGAACAAGAATTCGATGAATCATAATTTTGTATCTTATCACGATTTTTTATTATGGTTGATAAGCTGTATGGAGGAATACCAAATTTTAAAGCAATATCCTTTTTCTTCACGCCTTTACCCACCTCATGAAGAATTAAATTCCGACTGGTCCGACTGGTTACAAACCCGTCGGACGGGTTTGTAACCAGTTGCGCCGTGTGCGTGGCTCCATTCAATTACATAGGTTGCGACTCATCATGGACTGGTTTGTGATTTGAGTCAGTTATCAGTTTCTTTTGAGTTGCTCCGTGTGCAGACGGCCTTAGACTTTTCTTGCAAGCCATTTGGTAGTGGCAAAGTAAAGGGAAAATATCGAAAATCAACAATGATTTTAGCATGAAACCTGATGCAAGAGGAGGAAATCGGTTCATGCGAAAAACAGTGAGAAAGGAGAAGTAATTTTTGAATGTTGGAATTAGTACCCTTATTTCTCACACGGCAGGAGTTTATGCATTTCCACAAGCTGGTTCGAAGGACGCTAATCTAGTTCACCTAAATATATTATAGATTGCAAAATAATTAGGATAGTTTTGGAGCAGGTGAAATTTACTTAGCGCAAACTCGTAAAATGGTCATCGCTGAACGTTCTGGAAAATGATTCACAAACATCAGTTGTTTAAAACAGTGGTGCGGAAACTGTGTATTGCCACTCACAGGGAGGGGGAGGGGTCGCCAAAAAAATTGGAGGGGTCAAGGATAGTTTGGTGTAAATTTATACCACATTGAATTATATAATTAAAAAAATACATTAAATTATCTATAATCACATATTTTGAATATTTTTGTACAGATATATTTTAAATGTTAAAAAATATATCTATCATATGATAGTGTTAAATTAATTGTCAAACTTTGTCTTAAATAGTCAGCAAAAATTTCATGTAGTCTCTTCTAACGAAACTACCGCGGGTTATTAACGTAGGATTATTTATCGTTGCTTACCTCTTTTGTATGTATATATGCATGTATGTGTTATGTATATATTTATCTATCTATATATATATGTACGTTTGTATATATATACATATATGTATGTCAAAATTTTGACGCATTTTTTGGTACTTTTCTGTTTAACTGTTTACTGCTTGTCCAAGCGATACAGACTGGGTTTGGTGCGCTGCCAAAATTATAACTCTCGAGGTACGGACGGACGGTTTTAGCGTCTGAAATTTTCCTTTCCGGAGGACCGTTATGAAGGAACGTAATCCTACGTTAAAACATACTTTGCAATATTTTCATAGTTTGTCATAAACATGGCATAGTTTGTCAACATTTTCTCACTTCTTTTTCCTTTTTATTTTGTGTGTGTTAGAATTTTCGAAATTTTTAAAGAAAAATTTGCTACTACCAAAAAATTTTCATTGGGAGGTCGAACGATTTTTTATTTAAAGAAAATGGTCGAAAAAAGTTTGCACATCTCGGATTTAAAGCATAAATTCGCCTGTACAAACATAAAATACACTTTTGCTCTTGTTGTCATAATTTAGAAATGGCAAAGATAATAATTAAGGTTCGTAAATATTTGTGAATTGGTCATAGAAACAATAACATTTAATGCTTTTCGTCCTGATGAGGAACAACTAACTAGTTCTGAACTTGTTGCCACTCTTTTATTTTTTATTCTGGATAGCAAGAAACTGCGTGCTAATGGCATTCACTAAATTAGTTTGAACTTTAATGAAAAAAACTAGCCATGACCAGTGTAAAGTTAACTTTGAAATCGCATTTCGCAAACTTTTGAAAGCATTTTTCACATATAGAACCGGAGCATGGCTGACTCTCTCTAACTCTGCCAAACAAATTAAAAATCGTAAATAATTACATTTTTATATTTGGCGACTTACCGTGGTATAAAGTATCAAAAGGGCTCAAAATTTTAATATGATGGCGATCTAGATCTAACCCTGAAGCCCTTGTCTATCTGTAGAAACTTTTTTTTTTTAGTGAGTTAAAAGAAATCACCACATTAGAAGATTAACTTCATGTATGTCGTATGTGTTTGTAGACTTTTAAAATATTCCATTTTAGAAAATCATCAGTAAAAAAAGACCTCTATCATCAGAATTATCATAATCTGAAAATTATTTAGTTATTTAACTAATCATTAAAAAAAAATTATTTCTAGCATTGAGATATGACGCAAATAAATAAAACATAAACTAAAATCTAGTGCTATAAATTCTTCGGATATTAGAAAGTTTTATAACTTAGAGTCTAGAACTAAATAAATAAACATTATACAGGGAATAAAAAAAATCAAAATGTTTCAGCAGAAAAACGTAGGGAATAATTGGATTCGATATGTATAATACCAGCTTTTAACATTAATTTTTTAAAGGTAGGAATATGTACCCAAAATAAAAAAAATAAAAAAATCCTCACCCCTGCGCCTTAGATGCGTAAAAGCATTCGAAAATTTGATGCCAAAACACGAGGATAAATTTTGCACCTCTGAGGGGAAAATCTGAAAACTTTTCATAGAGTTTTGAGTTCTGTATATCCAAACGATCCGTTACATAGAATTTCTTACTTAAGTAATCTCGATACGACTTCCGGTTTGCCTTAAAAAAAAAAAAAGAATCGAGGTAATAAAGGAGTGTACAAATAATAGTGTATAATTATTACCAACTACACCGTCATTACCAGTGCATTCCATAACCAAATCAATTTGTGAAGTACCGGAGCGGATGCACCAGAAATGTCACATTTCTAATATTATGCCTGCAGTAATCCCGTCAGAAATGGCTTCGGGTGGAAGAAATAATGCTTGAACGGCAACTGAAAGTTCACTTGTCGGGTTTCTCGTGTTAACAGCTGGCAAGTACGATGTTTCTGGTTGTAGGGGAGCGTCTTTGAGTTCACTACACCGTAGCCTAATTAAAAAAGAATCACCTAATGATATCCGACATCTAATAATGCATACGTCATTTGGAAACCGACAAGGACCTCCTCTCCACCCCTTTCCTCTTCGAAGGGTTAACCATAGATAGATGACATTTCCCCTATAACATAAGCAGAAGGGAGACGATAGAAGGAGAGGGGGGAGGAAGAGGTGACATGCAACTTTCGTGCGTAAGAATTTTTGTCGTGTTTACCCTCCGTTGGTTTCCTGCGACTTGAAAATTTTCTTTCGTGTACTTTGACGGTCCTTTTTTCCGTTCTATTTTTGGGGGGTGGGGGTGGGGATTTTTTCCCAGTTTCCATTCACTAGTCTGCTGCTATGTTTTCCGCTAACGTAAGAAAGTTCCCAGACTCATAGCATCTATCAACCGTAATGTACAAAGCGAGTACCGCGAAAAACGTAATGAACCTTATCTGCAACCTTTTGGCCTGTTCCCGTATGGAAACGCCTGGAGAAGCCCACACTTCTTCATTCCAATAAATTATCTTTCGCTTTTTGATCTTTTCAGCTGTGGGATTAATTAAGTGCGTAGTAACATGGAGGCATGGACAAAACCGAATCCTGTCTGTAACAGTAAGGCCGTCTGCACACGGGGCAACTCAAAAGAAACTGATAACTGACTCGAATCACAAACCAGTCCGTGATGAGTCGTAATCTATGTAATTGAATGGAGCCATGCACACGGCACAACTGGTTACATACCCGGTCGACGGGTTTGTAACCAGTTGCGCCGTGTGCGTGGCTCCATTCAATTACATAGGTTACTACTCATCACGGACTGGTTTGTGATTCGAGTCAGTTATCAGTTTCTTTTGAGTTGCTCCGTGTGCAGACGGCCTAACGTTTTTATTACGGTGTGAACAGTGAGATGCCTGGCAACATGAACTATGGATAAATGAAATCCTATCTAAAGAGGAAACATTTTGATTACTGTTTCAAATGTTAGAGGCTGGTGTGTTAACTAGGTTAGATGGAATTTTTTCCCCATAGTATTCCTCTTTGAAAGAGGTTAGGTCTATAACACACAACAGAGTTCCGCACTCCAGTATGCCCAGACAAAACTTTCATACGGGTCTACTGTATTGTACTGAAATTGAGTGAAAACCCTCTTGTGATAAAGTTGTTCTAAGATTTTTTTTTTTTTTTTTTTTCAGTTTAGTGTCGAAAAAGTTAGGTAAGTTGTGCCAGCTGGTTCCGATCAACCAATCAGAAGCGAGCGAAGAGCGAGCCTATCATGATTCAAAAC
Source organism: Dolomedes plantarius (assembly GCA_907164885.2). Lineage (NCBI taxonomy): Eukaryota > Metazoa > Arthropoda > Arachnida > Araneae > Dolomedidae > Dolomedes > Dolomedes plantarius. The sequence continues at coordinate 148,881,125 of OU015496.1, forward strand.
GCAGCAGCTAATACAGAGTGGACAACTGATATTGAAGCAACTATTGACGGAGTTCACGCGTTTATATTTTGAGCAATCATTTCTAAATAATTGAATCTTTAAGTTATAATAAATTCATATTGACAGATGCACTATGCACTGAGCCAAGAATTTTATTATTATTATTATTTTTTATTTTAATCGGCTCACATCAGTTACTTGTTGGTTATCACCAAGTCGCCGCCAACCTACTGTTTACCTCAAACGACTTATTAACTTTCTGAACTACGTCTTAACTTACTGTTTCATTACTATTAAAGTTCAATAATAATTAAAAGTTTGCTATAGTATGGCTGTTTTTATTTTTTTTAGCCCGTATTTTTTGTCATCGAATGTCGTAAACGGGTTCAATCGGCAACTTGTGGGATTCTCTGCCAGTATCTGGATGACGGTAGGGTGTTAACTTCGGTTAAATTTTAATCTTATTCAAGACAGTATCGCCTGAAATGTAGTATTTTTTTTCCAACGGCTGGGAACTGAGCTCTGGGAACTGAGCAACGGCTGGGAACTGATACTCTTTTCCCGGGAGAAGCCAGAAGGGGTGAGACCCCTTCGTCCCGTTGCTCCGAGTCCACGTTACATCCGTTTGGTCCCGTAATTTTGAACCGAGTCAAGTGACGAGACCGGAACACTTGACCCCGCACCACCAAAGGTAATGTTTGGGAACTTGGAGGACATTGCAGCTACGACAGATTTTCCCCATGCACCAGCTGCCATTAGTGTACACGTCGGCGGTTTTGTCGGCATCGGTTATCGAACCAGCGACTTGCAGATCACTGGCTCGACGTCTTAGCTGACATTGCCACCGCGCCCTCTGAAAATGCAGTAAGAAAAGTGCTGTCTGTGAATAGTAAATTTTGAAACGACAGACGTAAGATAATGGTTTACAGAGCAGCGGTCTGCATAAAATTATTGAAAAAATTCACGCTCAAATTTTTCACACAAATTTGAGACAGTTTTGATAAAAGAATAAAATATGTTAGAAAAAAAAAAACAGTCCTTTCAGCGAATAAGGCCGTCCGCACACGGAGCGACTCAAGAGAAACTCAACTGGTTAGCGACTGAAATTGCTTATTGGTTGCAAACTCGTTAGTGATGCGGCTCCGCACACGGGCTGACTCAAAAGTGATTCAAATCAATAGTTTGCGACCTGTCATGGAAGGAAGAACATCATTATTCCGAGCATTATTTTTAGTTAAATTATTATCAGAAATTAATTTATTTTAAAAAATCGTCACAATAGATTGTCTTTGATCAATCGTTTAAAAATGGACTGTATATATACGCGCACATATTCCATACAACAAAAAACGTTAGAATTTCATTTCATCGCTAGGCAGAAGTCACGTGACTCGTGTACGTCATTTGGCAGCTTGCCAAAAGAGCGGCTGTAACATAGATTGTGTAATAACACGCACAACGCAAGAGAAACTGGCGACTGAAGTTGCTAGCGACTCGACACGTTGAGTTGCCTGCGACTGATTACAAAAGCGTTGCTGACGGGTTTGTAACCAGTTGCGCCGTGTGCGTGGCTCCATTCAATTACATAGGTTACGACTCGTCACGGACTGGTTTGTGATTGGAGTCGGTTATCAGTTTCTTTTGAGTTGCTCCGTGTGCAGACGGCCTAAGTGCTTGGTAAAAAAGAAAGAAAAGAAAAGAAAACCAACCTAGGAAAGAAATTAAGTGAATTTTTCGTAATTCCCGATGGTGCTGGTCAGAAGTATTAATTCAAGCATTTTTGTAATGCTTGATAAATTGTAAGATTTTAATAAATTGTAAGATCAACCGGAATAGATTTTGAGAACTGTAAAAAAAATCTGTTTTAGAAACTTTTAGCACCGGCTGGCAATTTTGATTCGAACTTGATATTTTTTGGTTCTGACAGTATTACGTCTTTGTATGCCTTAGAGGAATTATAATTCAAAAATTTGGGAAGAATGTAAAATGACTCAATTTCTACTTCATATTCTCACTCATATATTTTATTTTATCTCAAAACGTGGAATCTTGGGAACCGAATCTAGATTTCCTTTATTCCAGAATGGTGTGGTGATCGTTACTCCAACGTCATGACATAATTTTCCTTAGTGATTTTCATAAATGACAAAAGGGTTAGTTATTAATAGATTTCCCTTTCTTCCTTTCCTAAAACCCCTTTTTTAAATACAAAAATTTGATACAGCACAACTTTGCAATCATTATCAACTTTCAAATTATTTGTTTAAATTGGGAAAGTTTTACAAGTTGTTGAAATTAAAAGATGTATGAATAAAAGATGTATATACATACTTGCATACATTTATGCAATATATGCATACAGTTTAAAAACGTTTCAACCAAAATAAAGGAAAGAATCCTTTAAAAAATGTATAGTCTACGCATTATATACGAGCATATAATCTATGCATACGGGTATATTCAGTAACTAGGTTACATGAATATTCTTGAAGTGCATTACCCAAATATTCATGAAACCTTATCGATGTTGTTACATGATTAATAAATATGTCGCTGGGATATCACACAAAATGACTCAGACACAGTAGCGCAGGCAACTTATTTTTTGTCCCAATATTACGGCTTTTTAGTTCGTCCGAGTGCCGTTTCGACAGGAAAGCGACCATTGGGCCATGGTCTCGGACAGTGGCGCACCCAGGATTTTTTCTTGGGGGGGGGGGGGGGCGAGATGAGCGAATAAAAATATTTATAATGCATGGGGGCGAGCGAGATGAACGATAAAATTATTTATAATGCAAAATCAATATTCATAATGTAATTTCTATTTCTTTAGGGGGGGGGGCAGGGTTCCTTGCACTCCCCCCTGGGTGCACCACTGGTCTCGGGACATACAAAAATTTCGGCATGCGAAGATGGCTTCATCGTGACGTATATTCTTGATCGAAAATATGCTCATTGGTAGATTTTAGAAATATACGTCATAACGATGCCATTTCGGCGCGGCGAATTTTCGTATGCCCTTATGTATGAAACTATGGCCTGTTATCCATATTGAAGAATAGCATCCTCCTCAAAACTGGAAAAAAATTACAGAGTTTACTGATCCCTCCTTAGTCCATTAACTAATCTCTGCACTTTTTCATTTTACGCATTCCCACACCTATCGTTAAATATGAAAAACTAGCTGAAAACCCGTATTTCGCTACGGAGTACATTCAAATTATGTAAATACAACGGTCAATGTGTGCAATTAATTCCATATATATATATATATATATATATATATATATATATATATATATATATATATATATATATATATATATATATATATATATTATTTATTTATTTATTTATTTATTTATAATAAATACAATGATCAATGTATGTAATTGATGTATTAAAAAAGAGAAAAAATATATTTATAAAAAAATCGTAACGGATATTTTTATAGACAAAATAATGTAGAAGAAAATATTCAAGTTAAATCTAGTAGAACATACTAAAAAATATAGTACAGTTAATATAGTACAGTTTGAGGAACATTTCTTTTACTGTATTTTAATATTTTTTTGGATAAGGTCCAATCGTCTGCCGTATTACAAAGAGAAAAATATTATTTTGTTTATTTTGTTTTTATACACGTGACGCAAAATTAGTTTAAAGTATCACAGAAAGAAAAGAAACCACGTGATCAGCATTTAATAAATTAAATTCTAAAAATGAATCTTTAAGATTTCACCAAAAATCAGGAAATGGAGGTAAAGATTCGAAAAAGATTTCATTTTAAAGGAATTTTTATGATCTTTCTCGTGATATAAATTTTATAACTCTTGGATTATTATTTTAAATGCAAACTTTAAAGAATGTTACAAAAACAGCTTAAAAATTTAATTTAAAAAAATCTAAGAAGAATTTTTCAAAAATCTCTCTTAGTGCACCCCTGCACTATAAGAAGAATCACCCTGCAAAATTTCAGCCCTTTAGGTCCAGCGGTTTGGTCTGTGTGTTATATGTTAGTCAGTCAGTCAGTTAAGGAACTGTTTTATATCCTACAGTGGAATCTCGATCTATCGTTTTTCAAGGGACCGATTGAAATGAACGATAAATGCGGGAAAACGATAGATGCGGACACATAACAAAGTAATATGATCATTGGGACTGGATAAAATGAACGACACATACGGAAAAACGATGGATCCGAAAACGATCGATCGAGATTCCACTGTATATAGATAATACACTTATTATCGAAGGATTTCATTCCTTAACTATTCCCTAATTAATTCCCATATGTTTATTTTATTCCTATACATTATTTTCCGTATACGATACAGTACACATATGTTCTAGCCCATCCCTTTATGAGGATAATTTTTTTTTTTTAAAGTGACATATGGCTTGTATTTCCTTAATACAAAAAAAAAAAGATAATTACCTTCCATTATCAGTGGAATTAATTATATTTACGGCCCGATAATTAACAATAAACTAATGTCATCCGATAGCTTCGGAAACAGCTGGAGGACGCAGTCGATTTATTCCAGTAGCCTTCACCTTCCCACCCCTCGCAGATGTGTAATTCTTTTCCGGAAGGTGGCCATTTTCTTCATAAAGGGTTCGGTTTGAGGGATATGACGGAACGAACTTTCTCGGCTGAATGTGTGTATGGGAAACGGGTGTGAGTTGGAAAATTTTTCGAGGAAACGGAAGTGGTGTTTGTTATAACGTGTATCGGGGGAATAATAACCCGGCCCAATGGATTTATCTCTCGACTGTAACGGACATATTTGTTGTATACGCGTGTAACGCTACTATTATAGCAGATGTTGCAAACGAATTTATCAGTTTTGATTCATTGGGGGGAATAATGCACATCCTTTTACTAATAGATTCGGGAGAGAAATGTTTCATTGAGGGGGGCTTTCTGTAATATAGCCTCGAAATAATTATTTTTCGTTGCTTGTATTTTGGATAAAATGGTATGGTGGGAGTATAGTAGAACGCATGTAAATTTTCTTATACAGTCAAACTTCTCCAAGGCGAGCAGTCATGGTTCCGGAAAAATGTGGCCGTTTTGAGGGTTGGCTGTCGAATAAGGGTGGCCGGCTAGAAAAGTTTCACTGTTTTCCAAATGCGGGGAAAAGAGGGGGGGGGGTAAAAATAATATTGTCTCTATGGTGTGTATTTAATCGGTTCTGAACAAAATATGGCCGTTTAGAGGGGTAACCGGTTACAGAAGTTTCACTTTTTCCAAATGCTAGAAAAAATAAAATATAAGTGACAGTGGTATTACGATGATTAATTGATAACAATTAACCAAAAACAAAAGACTAATAAAACATGAATTTGGGAACACGTTTTGAGGGGTAGCCGTAGAATAGGGGTGGATTTCTTTATGGCGGCCAGTAATGGTTCCATAAAAGAGTGGCTGTTTTGAGGGGTGGCCGTGGAAAAGGGGAGTAAAATAATATTGTTTCTATGGATTGCATTTAATCGGTTTTACCTGAACAAAATATGGCCGTTTAGAGGGGTGCCCGGCTAGAGAAGTTTCACTGTTTTCCAAATGCTAGAAAAAATAAAATATGTCAGTGATATTACGATGGTTAGTTGATAACCATTAACCCAAAACAAAAGACTAATAAAACATGAATTTGGGAACACGTTTTGAGGGGTGTCCGTAGAATAGGGGTGGATTTCTTTATGGAGGCCAATAATGTTTCTATAAAAAAGTGACCGCTTTGAGGGGTAGTCGCCTAGAGAAGTTTCACTGTATATAATAAGTCTAAATAGTATGTTTTACACAAAAGGACTTATTCTTGTCAAAATGTTAAACGGCGACGAAAATGAAAAAAGTTTTAAAAGACAACTAACCTAAGAACTTCATTTTAGAGGAAAATAATACCTCAAGAGATTTTAGAGTCCAACCAATTGTTTAATATGTTATATTTTCTTTATTTTTTAACTTGATTATGGATCTTTTTCAACTCTTTTTTTTTTTTGTAGTAATTAACTTTCTTACAGATCTTTTTTCTCATTTATGAACTTTATAATTTAAAAATGCACCTTAACTTTGAAATCAACCGTAGTTTACAAAACTCAGTGTTTATGGAAAAGTTTTTAATCCATTTCCACGGATATGTGCGCAAACCGATCACTTGATTACTTAAATTTGTTTTTCTTCGGATAAAATCCATTTATCACGCCCAAAACACCTGAAAAGGATTTCGCCTAATCTCATTATAAGCTTAATTGCAAGATTTCGAAGCATCTAGGAAATAAAAGAGTAATCGATAAACTCTGTCACACGTCAACTGGCTTTATTCCGTCTTCTGGATTTACGCAATCAGATTAGCAAAGTCCATCTCATTTCATGACCACGGTTGCAGAAGTTTGAACCACGCACGGGACGTGCACTGCAAGATAATTCTCGTACCCACAGAATCTTACTTCAAACCGTATTGCCAGGTTACCTGAGGCAGATTTAATACAAATTATATTGTTTGCTGGCAATTTCATTTAAATCTAGAGTGACACGTAATCTCTTTGAAAACTGACAGAATTATCAAGGGGATGCATAGTATGTTACAGTTCACAATCATCTATTTGTCAGTGTCAGCAGTATTAAGATAAATGCTTAAGCTTATCTTAAAAATTCTTCATGATGTGACAGATATATACATAATCTTTGTTTCACTTAGCTCAAGAATAGCAATGTAATCAGAAAAAAAATGTACTAATACAGAATTTACTCGAAATAAGCCTCTATATAAAGCATTTAATCCCTAATTGCCATGTTTTGAAGAAATATATGAAACTTGACAGGCAACAAAGTTAATTAGATTTACTCAGTTGCATTGATATATTTTAAAGCAAGTAATGTAAATGGAATAATATATATATATATATATGTTCCTGTGTCGTATTTTAAAATGTGAATCAGCCTCTAAAGTTAATCAAATGCTAAAGAATTTTTTTTTTTCTTCTTTTTGCATTCAATGTCTTATTTAACGTGAATATAGTATAATAAGTAAATTCAGTCCATCATTTTTATAATAAGTAATAAAAATGATGGACTGAATCTAATCGAATACATAGACTGAATTAGAATCTGATTTGAGTAGAATAACGCTTCTAAATTACATTTTAAATTATACATTTTGATGATTAAGGTATGTTCATAAAACAGTGGGAAGTAAATCGAGTTTCTAAACAGCAGTGATTTAAAATTTAAAAAAAAAGTTTTTCTCTTTATTTTAAACAGAATTTTCAAGAGTCTAGATTGACTAGATCGGTGTGATGATTTTGTGATTATATTGTCTGCTAATTGTCATAACTATACGAGGCTGAGAAAGAAGCACATAATCCGCTTAAAACGGAAATGTTCCCTTTTGACATCACAACAACATATAACATTATGGAATGTTCAGATGACCTAATGAATAAATAATTAAGAAAGTAAACGGTATAACAATTAATGTTAGATTTTGAATTTAATGTTTCGAAGCAAAACAAACATTTTTCAAATAAAGTTTAATTGAAAGGATTATTTAAGGAAAATTTCTATGTAAACTCTATCAAAACAAACATCATGGATTCAACAAATTTCATTAAGGAAGGCAAAAATTCAATTTTCTTCTCTTGAGCCGTAAGCTAAATTGTCCTCTGTGAAAATTCAAAACCTCTTCATTCTTATTTTTCAAATCAATTTAGTTTTTACTGGTTATCCAATGGTTTACTCCAAAAATGAAAATAACTACAATAATTGCAATTTTCGGGATAAAAAAGTAGAGTTTAACTTCGGAGAAAACTAAATTATGTAAATTATCAGTATTCTCTCCGAAGTCTATTTTTGAAGAGGAATTTTATTTTTGTGTATAAAATTCAACGTTTTCTCCCCCTATGCAGGAAATAGAAACATTTCACCGAAAAATATTTTTTGAATAACTCTCTCGTGATTTACTTAGTTTTCTCAGGCTAAAGGCAATCTTAAATTATCCAGGAAGAAAAACATTGAATAGATCCCAAGTAGGTGTAATTTTCCTGTAAACAGTCCAATGACTATTATTACTCTTCAAACTGTTGGCATCGTTCGGTGTAATCGTCAAGTCGTTTCAGATTGCTCCCTAGTACTGGCAAATGTCCAACCATAAAAAAGAATGAATTGTTTTATTCAACCGTAACTTAGTTTTCAACTCACAGTTTTTGAGTCTAAGAGGTATTTCACTTGACGCATACACCCCCATGCAATGAACTCCGTGTTGTCCGTGGGCGGGATTAACCGCTATGCAGATTTTCCGTGCATCAGAGATGAAAAAGGCTAGAAACGAAAATGTCACTGTAGTTCGCAAACAAATATGAGAAAATATGGGGAATATATATATATATATATATATATATATATATATATATATATATATATATATATATATATATATAAGGAATAGTTGATAAAGAAAACCAGTATTAGCACTAAAGCTACTTGCAGCCAGGAACTAAAAACATGAAAAGATAAGTATGAAAGAGATTTTAGACAGCATCTCTTCGTCAGCGGTGTCAATACATACATACACACACACACACACACACACACACACATATATATATATATATATATATATATATATATATATATATATATATATATATATATATATATATATATATATATAAATATATATATATATATATATGTATATATATATGTATATATATATATATATATATATATATATATATATATATATATATATATATATATAAATATATATATATATATATATATGTATATATATATATGTATATATATATATATATATATATATATATATATATATATATATATATATGTATATATATATGTATATATATATATATGTATATATATGTATATATATGTATATATATATATATATATATATATATACATATATATATATATGTATATATATATGTATATATATATGTATATATATATGTATATATATATATATATATATATATATATATATATGTATATATATATGTATATATATATGTATATATATATATATATATATGTATATATATATATATATATATATATATATATATATATATATATATATATATATATATATATAAAGAGAGAGGGGAGCAGCTTCGATCGATCGTTCCCTGATTCATCGTTTTCCTGTATGTGTCGTTTATTTCATCCAACCACGATGATAATATTTCTTTCTCATGTTCCCGAATTCAGAGTTTTCCCGTATTTATCGTTCAGTGCAATTAATCCGTTGAAAAACGATAGATTGAGGTTCCATTGTGTATATGTATATACACTCATGGACAAAAAAATTAGCGCACCAAGAAATAATTGCGGGATCGTAACGAAACTTGCAATGAAGGTACATGTCGGGGAGATATGCAAATGATTAGAAATGCAGCGTGATTGCGCATTACGTATAGCCGGTAGAGGGCGTTGAACACTCTGTAGGGCGTATACTCTGTGGAGTATAAAACAGGTAACCAAAGCTTGTTTGAGTGTGCTGAATCATTTACAAAGGAAGAGCTGAGATAGACATGCCATTACGCCGTGTTCGAAGACAATATAAGCAGTTGTCGCAGTTTGAGAGGGGGAGAATCGTCGGGATGATGGAAGCTGGGTGGTCAGCTAGGCGAGTAGCTCGTCAATTAGGCCGCTCTGATTGTGTTGTGAGGAGGTGTTGGGACCAGTGGACTCGAGAGATGTCATGTACACGAAGACCAGGCTCAGGACGCCCTCGACAGACCAGTCATCGAGAAGACCGCCACATCGTAAGAAATGCACGCGTACAGCCGACTGCTTCATCGGCCGCCATCCAGGCACAGGTAGCACCTTCACTAGGGGCCTCTGTGTCTTCTCGAACCATACGAAGGCGCCTGGCTGAAGGACAGTTGGTATCGCGACGCCCATTACGTGTGCTGCCCTTGACGCCCACCCATCGACGCCTCCGTTTGGAGTTTTGCCGCGCACGAGGAAACTGGACTGCAGCGGAATGAAACCAGGTCGTCTTTAGCGACGAATCCAGATTCAATCTCGGCAGTGATGAAAATCGTGTTCGTCGTGTGGAGAACCCGTGGTGAAAGCTTCAATCCTGCCTTTGCTGTACAGCGACACATCGCTCCCACAGCTGGTGTGATGGTATGGAGTGCCATTGCCTACAATATACGGTCACCCCTAGTATTGTTCCGTGGCACAATGACAGCCCAGCGGTATGTCCATGAAATCCTGCAACCACATGTGTTGCCACTCATGCAACGGCTCCCAGGAGCCATTTTTCAACAAGACAATGCTCGGCCTCATACGGCAAGGGTGTCACAAGACTGTCTCCGCACTGTTACTACTCTTCCTTGGCCTGCCCGATCCCCAGATTTGTCTCCAATCGAGCATATCTGGGATCATTTGGGACGACGAGTTGGACATCCCACGAGTTTGAACGAACTAGAGGCAAGGTTACAGCAAATATGGAACGAAATGTCTCAAGACATAATACAGAACTTGTATGACTCAATGCCCGATCGTATCGCATCGTGCATTCGCGCTAGAGGGGGTCCAACGGAATATTAACTCCTCCGTTCTTTTGCCTTTTTCTCTGAAATAAATTATCCTTTTTCTTTCATTTACTTATATCAAAGTAGTCATTACGTATGTAAAATTTCGTTTCATTTTGACGACTCCTTCTTGGTGCGCTAATTTTTTTGTCCATGAGTGTATATATATATATATACTAGCTGAAGTACCCGACGATGCCCGGGATTTTAAGAATGTTTGTTGTTAACCAAAATCAATTTAAAAATTAACACAGTATAAATAACATAAAAAATATATGTGAAATGTTATACACGTCTCAGAATTTCAGCCTTTCATCATTTTAATACTAAAATCTGAAAAGTAAAAATGTCAAATTCTCTAATGTTTGTTAACCAAAATTAATTTAAAACTAAGCACAGTATAAATAACATAGAAAAAAAACCTTGTGAAATCTATAAATATATAAATTTATAATAAACTCCTCAGAATTCAGCTAGAATTAGCCTTTCATCATTGGGGTAAAAAAAAGCTGCAATTACAGGTTCAGCAGAAATTTCCAATAGAACAATGATATGACTGCAGCGTTGCCTCTTAAAAAAATGAAGTGTTTGATTGAGGGCTGCAAACCATTCAACTCCTCTCCACATTTAACTCCTATAAACATCCTCTACATATTAAATTCCTTTTCTCTCCATAATAAACTCCTCAGAATTTTGGTATATTCAGCCTTTCATCATAGTACCACTAAAATCTGAAACATCCTCTCCAGAAATATAAATTTATTAATTTCAATAATTAAACACACACAAATATATAAATTGCGCAAAAGTTTTTTAACCAACATTTGAATAATTCGTAAATGAAAAAGCATATGAAAATAAAGATAAGAACTTCCGGAATCGAAATTAATTACCCTTAATTTTTAATTAATAAAAAACCAACATAATATGAATAACAACGATAGTTGCTTAAAACCATATGAAAATAAAGCTATTATAAAGATGATAATAATAAAAAAAGCATAAGAAAATAATGCTCGCGCATGAAGTTAACGTTACGATATAAAGATAGTAATAATAATATAAACCGCGTGCATAAAATATTTAGCTTTTCAAGCGAAATAAATTGATTTTTAGAAAAAAACTACTTTTAATCGAGAAATTAAAATACATTGCACAAAATTTTAATTTTACCAACTTTCCACCCTACAATTTACACCCTACTTCTTTTAAATAGGATGTAAATATAAAGTTTTAACAGCCAATTGAATGCCAGTTAAAAATAATGTGTGCGCATGAAGTTAACGTTACGATATAGAGATAGTAATAAAAATCTATATATATATATAACAGTTCCGTAACTGACTAACTGACTGATTGACTGACTGACATACAAAGTACAGACCAAACCGTTGAACCTAAAGGACTGAAATTTTGCATGGCGATTCTTCTTATAATGTAGGGGTGCACTAAGAAAGATTTTTGAAAAATTCTTCTTAGATTTTTTTAAATTAAATTTTTAATCTGTTTTTGTAACTTTTTTCAAGTTTGCATTTAAAATAATAATTTGAGGGTTGTAAAATTTATATCACGAAAAACATTCAAAAAATATTACATTCAAAAATATCATCTGTAGATAGAAAGGGGAGAGAAAATTTAAAGAAATGTAAATTTATAATGTACTCAGGGAATGTATTATTGTGGTTCTATATCAGAAAAATAATAAAATACATAAATCATAAAATAAAAAATATACATTAGCATATTGGGCACGAAGTTGCGTATCTTTCATGTAACATCAAACTCCCTTATTTTAATTCAAATGTTTAAAAAAATTTAAAAATAATAACATTTGAAAATTTCGCATAAGTTCATTTTGAAAAATTCATGTATTTCATATATATCTTATTTATTCTGCACTTTGTAAAAAAATAGAAATATGCCTGTCAAAAAACAGCAGTCAACTGCCCAGAGCGCGCGTTGCAACGCTCTCATGTGTACATAGCCTAAAGGACTGAAATTTTGCATGGCGATTCTTCTTATAATGTAGGGGTGCACTAAGAAAGATTTTTTAAAAATTCTTCTTAGATTTTTTTAAATTAAATTTTTAATCTGTTTTTGTAACTTTTTTCAAGTTTGCATTTAAAATAATAATTTGAGGGTTGTAAAATTTATATCACGAAAAAGATCATAAAAATTCCTTTAAAATGAAATTCTTTTCGCATCTTTACCTCCATTTTCTAATTTTTGGTGAATTTTTAAAGATTAATTTTTACAATTTAATTTATTAAACGCTGATCATGTGATTTCTTTATCTGGTACTTTAAATAAATTTATCGTCACATAACAACGAAATAGACACACAAAAAATTAAAATAGTGGCGCCATCTACTGTACGCTTGTGAATCGAGAGTTGTTGGTTATTTATTAATTAAAAATATTGGAAAGTTCTTGTGGATCTGTAAATATACATGTGGTAACAGTTTTAAAATTTATAAATTATCAACCTACACAGGTGATAATTTATCCGGCGTTGCCCGGGATTTTAAGAATGTTTGTTAACCAAAATCAATTTAAAAACTAAACACAGTATAAATATCATAGAATAAAAAGCATGTGAAATGTTATACACATGAATAAAAAGAAAACCCAACATAAAAAACCATAAATTTACAATAATATCTTCAGAATTCAGCTAGATTTAGCGTTTCATCATTGGAGCAAAAAAACCCTGAAAAGTAAAGCATAAAATATATACATTTATAATAAACCACTAAAAGCTGAAAAGGAAAAATGTCAAATTGTCTTTAGGAAAGTAAAGCTGAAAAGTAAAAATGTCAAATTGTCGAATGTTTGTTAACCAAAATCAATTTAAAAACTAAATACAGTATAAATAACATAGAAAAGATTTAGCCTTTATCATTGGAGCAAAAATTCCTGAAAAGTAAAACATAAAATACATAAATTTATAATAAACCTACCAAAATCCATTAAAAAAATAAACACAGTATAAATAACATAGAAAAAAAGTATACGAAATGTTATACACATTAATAATATGAAAAATAAAATAAAATAAAAATAATAATTTTTAAAAATAATAAAATAAAATAAAAATAATTAAAAAAATAATAAATAAAAATAATAATAATAATAATTTAAAAAATAATAAAATAAAAGCTGAAACAAAAAAGCCTCCATAAAAAGCTGAAAATACAGGTTTAGCAAAATCTGTACGATCCGTATTCGAACCCGCGTCATGTTGTATAGTAAATTAACGCTCTTACCGAATGCGCCACAATAACATGCTGGTGTATTGTGTAAATAGGAGAATATTTGTATTAAAATTACTGGAAAGTTGCTATGGGTTGGTGAATATACATGTATTTATGGAGTAAGAGGAGTTTTAAGTTAGAAATAAGTTAGCAGGATAGAAGCTTAGTCTTTAACTCTTCAATAGACACAAAGACATAAGCGAGGGGGGTTGCAGTAGCGATTAAAAATGATCTTGTGACACTTAGCGTGGTTGATTCGAATTTTCCATCGCGTGTGATAGTGTCAATATGCCGTTGGATCCGATTTATTTTAGAGTATAAAATCTGACTTGAAAGATTATTATTTTCATTTATTATTCTGGTTTAATATATAACTTGAAACTTTTTGATTTTATTTATTTTTATCTTTTCGCTCGCTGTTTGCCAGCTAAGCCTAACGTGGACGCCATATTCAGAGTGGTGATTCCACAAAGTGTAACATCTTACATTTAGTTTCAAAATTTTTGGTTTTTTATTAATTAAAAATCAACGGTAATTAATTTCGATTTTTGAAGTTCTTCAGACCCTCGGCTGTTTTTAAAGACGCCTGTATGTAAAATTTCACGATCGTTGCTCCTAAACCGTGGATTTCTATACAATTACAGAGATACAAACATTCATTTTTATATATTAGATATATAAACAGCATAGGCGTAGCGTCGGGGGGGGGGGGGGAGAACGGAAGACACTTCCCCCCCAACTTAACTTGAAATAAATTAAAACGTTAATAGAAGTTAAGTTAAAACCGGAAAATTGTTTAAGAAAGTTTGTTTTTTTTCTCGCTTTTTCAAACTGTGAAACTGAAGATTCCGATTATGTCTTTAGCCTTAACATAGTTTTTAACAATGATATGATCCATACAAAAAATTCGATGTTATATTTTTTCTTCTCACTGTATAACTTTTGAATACTACTCAAACATCAATTCTATTGTTATTCAATTTCAAACAAATCATAATATTTCATATTTTAAGGACCGCTCGGCAGTCAATGCACTGAGGAGGTCTTTAACTGAATTCAGCTCGTGCCCCCCTCCCCCCCCCCAAAAAAAAAAAAAAAAAAAAAGTTAGAAGCACGCTACGCCTATGATATACATAGAAAGAGAGAGAATATCAGCAACAGAATTTTAGCAAATGTATACTTTATTATTTCGGGTAATTTTTTTCCCCATTAAGATAGGTGTTTAAATAAAAACCGCCTAGTATGTAAAGTTTTCCGCAGTTAATTTTCCATCCTTATATTATTGACGTTCAAAACTCAAATTATTTTTCAAAATATTACATTAAAGTAAGAATAAATTTGAAAAACACGTCTTTCAAGGAGAATTTTCGAAAATTCTGAAAATAGTATTCGTAAACATGCCTCTGCTAACCCGTGATTAAGACAAATATCGGGAGCCAAATTCCTCACAACTTAACATAGGGATCTGCAAGGTCAACTGTATACGCCCTAAACAATTTTTGAGAAAATCAAGACACGAGCCATCCCGATATTCACGTAAATCCGTTTTTAAACCATAGAACAAGCATTCTACATAGCTAATAGTTTTAAAACCAGTCGGAATAAGCTAAGATAATTCTCCAAACAAACTTTTTATGTTCGAAAATAAGCATGTCACCCGGAATTGAGAGCTTGGATAAATTGGACTTATTTAACTTTTTTTTTAAGTAGTATGTAGTCGAATACTGTTGCATAAATGCTTCCACCAGCTATTAGATTATTTATAAGCTCATCAGAAAAAGAGGAATTTTCTGTGCTCTTCAGATTTTTCGCGAGACAAATACCAGTTTCGAAGATGAACTTCACCTCGACTGCATTTGTTTGGGAAGTCATTTATTTCTCAATACAGTTGTAGACGGCTGTTGGCTAAGACTAGAAAATCTAGTTTCAGCCCATACTCCATTATCATAGGAAAATACTGAGCAGAACTAATTTAATTTTTCTGAACCCGTAATCCAAGGAAATGATGTAAATTGAGGGACAAAAAAAGACAAAAGTATTATTTTTTTTCAGGCTATTGTGTTGCCTAGTTACACCGGGTTATTCGGGGCAAGGGCGTCCGTCCACATGTAAGACATTTTGAATTTTCTTCGAGGGATTTCAACGAAAATTTCTTTTCAGATCGACTAAAAATCAGGGTTCTCGATCTTACTAAAATCTATATATTTAAGTTGCTAAGCCGACTTTTTGGGCAGTCCGTGAGTGAAAACTACTGCATCAATTTACTTCATTTTGGTCTTAAAGGAAAGATTGTAATCTATAGATGTGTCAAATTTGGTTTTTGTAACCGCAATATCTATTAATGAGCTATAATTTAAAATTAAAATTTTATTTCTGTGCATGCTCAGTGGCATGTTTCAATCTGACTCTAGAAACTCACTGTTTCTGCGCATGCTCGGTGACATGTTTTAATGATAAACACGCTTATTCCGAGGAGTCTCTCTAGATCTCTCTCTGCCATTTTTATTTTTATGATAACTATGCTTGTGAAATATAAGATTAAACCTGATGGAAATTGTTTATTTCGCGCTGTTTAATTAGCGATAATTTACAGTTAAAAATTGCTTTCTGCGCATGCTCAGTGACATTTTTAGATGTCTTTAGATACTCACTAAGCTTAAACATTAATTTGTTTCTGCGCATTATTATGATTTTCAACATTTGGCAATGAAGTGTTGAGTATAATTTTTGTATTAGTGCATTTATTTACTATTTAGCCGTCACGTTTGGACGGGTACCAACCAGTCTGTAGCGTACTGCCGGTATGGGGTTTGTTTTTCCCATGACCTCACAGATTTCACGAAACACAGCTGTGTGTTTATCGGGCGGTTTCCCTAACAAGTAGTGCGGGTAACTGTTTGTAGAACTGAAAATGGTTTCACCCCCGTGATAAAGCTGTCTTTCTCTTAGCGATAACTTCATGCGAGTGACATTCGGCGGGCGATAAAGTTTCGGACTAAGAAGAGCTGTCAGCCGATAATCTGCCGGCCCCTCCACCCCGTCTGAAAATCCAGACATTGAAGAGAGAACGCGGCCTGTGCGGATGTGTGTTTTAGGCTCCGTACGTTGTGAATCTGCACGGGATTTTAATTGAATATGTTGCACTGTTTAAATGTCAATTTTTTTGTTAATAAATTGTTGAGTTTTTGGTTTAAAAAATTGGCCTTCGCTTTTAATTAGAACTCTGTCTTTCTTTATTATTGATCCCATAGTAGTAATTTTTAGCAACGCCTCAGAGAGAATCGCCTTACCAACTTACAGTGACGCCACAAGTCTATATATTTAAGTTGCTAAGCAGATTCTTTGAGCAGTCTTTGAAAGAAAACTACTGCATCCGTTTACTTCATTTTGGTCTTAAACGAAAGAGTTTGATCTATAGATGTGTCAAATTTGGTTTTCGTAACCGCAATTTCTATTAATTAGCGATCATTTACATTTTTTAAAAAAATTGCTTTCTGCGCATGCTCAGAGGCATGTTTAAATCTTTCTTTAGAAACTCACTGTTTCTGCGCATGCTTGGTGACATGTTTTAATGATAAACACGTTTATTCTGAGGAGTCTCTCTAGATCTCTCTCTGCCATTTTTATTTTTATGAAAATTATGTTTGTGAAATATAAGATTAAACCTCATGGAAATTATTTATTTTGCGCTGTTTAATTAGCGATAATTTACAATTAAAAAAATTGCTTTCTGTGCATGCTCAGTGGAATGTTTAAATCTGGCTCCAGATACTCACTAGGCACGAGACCGCCTAAAACCCGTTCATTTTTTTATTCCGACCTCTCTCTCTCTCTCTCTCTCTCCCTCTCTCCGCCATTTTTATTTTTAATTATGTGAGATATGGAATTAAACCTGACAAAAATTGTTTATTTTGCACTGTTGAGCAACCATATTTTTTTTTATTGGGTTCAATAAGAATTTTTTAAAGCGTATTTCTCTATTCTTAATATTGTGTTTTTTAGCATTTGGCAATGATGTGTTGAGTATAATTTGTACTATATTAATACATTTATTTTATATTCATCCGTCATGTTTTGACGGGTACCAACTAGTATGATTTAAATTCACATTTTTAAAAGAAATGTTAAGCTCAAAATACTTTATGATGATTTGTGTCATTTGAAACAACGCAATACAAGCATCGGGATAAACCGTCCATCGAAAATAATTTCAGGTAATCTCTTCTAACGAAACTACCGCGGTTATTAACGTAGGATTACTTATCGTTGCTTACCTCTTTTGTATGTATATGTACGTATGTCAAAATTTTGACGCATTTTGGTACTTTTCTGTTTAACTGTTTACTGCTTGTCCAAGCGGTACAGGCTGGGTTTGGCGTGCTGCCAAAATTATAACTCGCGAGGTACGGACGGAGGGTTTTAGCATCTAAAATTTTCCTATCCGGAGAACCGTTATAACGTAATTGTACGTTAAAATGGAAACCGCGCGATGGTCAGTGGCAAATCGCAGTATGGCCATCAGAGCCGTGCTTCAAATACCGTTAAATTTGAACCAGAAATTGTCTTTTAATGTCTATTGTAAGGAATATGTTTGACAACCAAGCCGCATTAGTTTCCAATAATGCATCAAAATTAAAAGTGCGTATGACACCTCGCTTTGGTAGATTTGTTATGTTTTAAATCCTACCAGTCTGAGAGAATAAAAATATCATCTAATTCCTTACTTGTCAGTCATGTCATCAACAGCGGCTCTAAGAGGGGAGCAGTAGGGGCAATTACCCACCCACCCACCCCCCAAAAAAGGCGAATTTTTTTTTTCATAGCCTAAAATTATATAATCCTAGACCTAATACTAAATGAGTTTAAATTTAAAATGAGAGGATGTTTATTTCTTATATATATATATATATATATACATACTTGTTATATATATATATAAATACTTGTTCCGAGCGTTCGAGCCATTACAATCTGCCCTCTATCAAAGTCGCTTAGATCCGCAGCCTTTCCCATCACACACAGAAGTAAGTGAAAGATTGATTCTTCAGACTCTCCAGCAGCAGTTAAATACCACTTCCACCTGATCACGTGCCTTCCACGTCATCCAGGCGAATTCATTGCAAAATGTAAGGGTGGTCATAATGTTTTGGCTCTTGAGTATATATATACAGTGGAGTCTATCTATCGTTTCCCAAGGGACCGACTGAACTGAACGATAAATGCGTGAAAACGATAGATTCGGAAACGTAACAAATCAATAGGATCGTTTGAACAGGGTGAAATAAATGACACATACGAGAAAACGATGATTCGGAGACCGATCGATCGAGATTCCACTGTGTGTAAATATATATATATATAAATATATATATATATATATATATATATATATATATATATATATATATATATATATATATATATATATATATATATATATATATATATATAACCCTAAGAGCCAACATTTCGCCCCTCCTCCCCAAATCTCTGAACTGGACCCGCCACTGCAGGTCATGCTATTTATATTGTCAACTAATTCGAGAAGCATTGTATTTCAAAATTTCATTGATGATTCTAGTAAAAATTATTTTTTCTACCAACACCACTTGCCGCGGACAAAGATTTCACTTTATGTGACCCCAGAGTGATGCAATGTATAAAAAACTTCTCACAAAAGGAGACAGGAAAAGACCAGAGGAGTCATGGACATCCCTTGAAATTTAAGCCCTTCATATATTATTAGAATGTATTACTGACCATAAAAATCCCTTAATTATGCATCAGATACCGTGTTTCTTCATGATATTTTGTTCCTGGGTACGTTACTGCAACCTCATTATAAAGCTTTCACATAAAGGGCGAAAAAAAAATAATCGAAATATTTCGGTCGATCGGCTCATAATACAGACCACCAACTCGCTAAAAATTTAACGAACTTTAAACATTCAGTAACTTTATACAAGCCCGCTTTTGAATATTCTCTTGTTTCCTATCCCATTAAGGTTTTCTATCGTGGTTTCCTTTTATAGATTTTTCATATCGTATCTCCTACTATAAACTCACTGAGCCGAAAGAGGAAATTTTTGATCGAAACACGTCATTTTACGTCATAAGTTAAAATGATGCATAGCGGTTTTAATAGGACGGTGTCATTTCGTGGCGCAAGATTGATCGAATTTACACTATTTTAAACTTTAATAACCGCCTGTAGCAAGTATTCGTTTGACACCCTAATAATTGAATTTCGAAACTAAAGCTTATTAAGTGCCTTCTATAATTATTCGAAGCACCTTTTATAGCGACAATGCAGTATTGAAAAATTATTCTTGGAAGATGTAGCAACAGAGACGTAAGGGTTTTTAAAAGACATTTTTGCATTATAATTTGGAAAGCCTTTGAAATTCCGATTTGTCAAAAGCTTAGAAAGAAAAGAGTGGTGTATATTTACACGTAGGAAAGGACATGTATTGTAATCTTTAACATAATAATTTGTATGGCAGGAAAGGGAAGTAGTTTAACTCCAGTAATACTAAACATTTCTTACTATTCATAGGTCTGATAAGGTAGGAGAATTCACTAAAAGTCACTTTATTAGAAGTCACTTTAATACAAATCTGTGGCGTTATGCCAGATGTTGATATGTCTGAAATATCCAATTTTATGTTTTAAGTTGATAAGTCACACCTAAAATTGGTTCTTTAACGTGGCAAAAAGCTGATAGTGGAATTATGAAATAATACTAGGAAGTTATTCGTATTGGCAAATGCTGTTATGTATAAAAGAGGTAATTCTTGGTCCCCAATTGAATATTTTAGTCCTTAATTGAAAATTTTCACTGAAGACCAGCAATATGCTTGAGGTTGAATAGGAGAATTAATTAAAGAATATTTGGATTGAAAAACTCAATTGAGCGATTTTATATTTCACAACAAAAGTTACTTTTTTAAATTGCCGAAAACATGAAAAAATGACATACCAACATCTGCCATGATGCCACAGAAATATTTTTGTGAAGATATGTATTTAGAGAGCATTTGTTATCTTATTTCAAATGGGATGAAAAAGTATCGGAACCCAGTTCATATGATAAGGTTGCTGTATACTAAGGCCGTCTGCACACGGAGCAACTCAAAAGAAACTGATAACTGACTCAAATCACAAACCAATCGGTGATGAGTCGTAACCTATGTAATTGAATGGAGCCACGCACACGGCGCAACTGGTTACAAACTCGTCGGACGGGTTTGTAATCAGTCGCAGGCAACTCAACGTGTCGAGTCGACAATTATTACAAACCCGTCCGACGAGTTTGTAACCAGTTGCGCCGTGTGCGTGGCTCCATTCAATTACATAGGTTACGACTCATCAGGGACTGGTTTGTGATTTGAGTCAGTTATCGGTTTCTTTTGAGTTGCTCCGTGTGCAGACGGGCTAACCCTACTGGATTTGCTCACCTCAATGTTAACCAATGGAGAAAATAATGTGTCCAAGGATTGCAGACTGGGATTTAACGATTTCTTTTTTAAAAATTATACTGCGGAATAGAGAAACAAATTTTACACATTGGGGTATTTTTCGAAAAAAAAAATGCAAATGATATTTTTTTATTTAAATTATTCGGGGGGGGGGGGGGGAAATCTGTTCTAGTGTGTTTTAAACGCTCATCAATTCCTTTGGTGGACGAAATTTATAAAATGAATCCTGTTGCAAGGTGCAGAAAAGTTCAGGCTATCTGAAAATACCATTTTTACTGGATTATCAGCATTTATGTAGTTGTAAATAGTTGACACATTTTCTCCATAGGTTAACACTGAGGCGAGCGAATCCAATAGAGTTAGTACACAGCAGCCTTAACCATAAATTTATACCGTGATATGAAAAGAGATACAGTCGAACCGCGTTATAGCGAACCCGGTATATAACGAACTCACGGATATAACGAACTAAAATTTTGGTCCCCCCTAGTTCCCTATTGTACGTAATTTAATTAGTAGTGTGTCAGTTTAATGTAATCGATTTTAGTCGATTTAATTCATTAATGATAATTTTTTAATGGATTTTATCATTTTTTAATACATCATTATTAAATACACATTACAACTAATGAGTTATACATTTTGTGAACTCTAGCATTTTTCTTAACTGTTTGGATATAGCGAACCACTGGATAAAGCGAACAAAACATTTGGTCCCTTGAAATTCGTTATAACGGTGTTCGACTGTAGTCTGATTGAATTAAAGCTTCAATTATCCAGTTACAGTCGAACCCCGTTATAGCAAACCCAGTATATAACGAACAAAAATTTTAGTCCCGTAGTTTTTTTTTTTTTTAACTTTTTAAGAGTGTTGAAGATACAACGAATGTTGAAGAAGCAAAGAATGTTGAAAAAGCAAAGAATGCTGAAGAAGAAGGTGATAAAGATTTACCTGTCGTGATGTGGATAGAAAAGCACAAAATTTCATCATTCTCAGATTGTGACATGCAATTGTTCGAAACTTGTGATGTCATTGCATGTGAAAATCCGACTGATGAAAATATTGTGGAAGAAATTAAAATGAAACATTCTGAAACTGAAGATTCTGCATCTGATGCTGATGAAGAGGAGCACATAAATGACGAAATCTCCACCATCTCAGATGCTACAGCAGCGATGCGTGCAATTAATAAGTTTTTGTCTACGCAAACAGTGGAAGAAAGAGTGTTGGTGTCATTTGAAGTATCGGACAAAGAAATTCATAAAATGTTTTTTGAAATCGGCATCACGTAAGCAGATTACCGAATATTTCTGCATCAAAACAGTGAGCAACAATTAAAGGTAAAATGAATTTATTTCCTTTTGTCTTCATTTTTAGTTACTTTAATTAGTATTGTGTCAGTTTAATGTAATCGATTTTAGTCAGTTTAATTCGTTAATGATTATTTTTATAGATTTTATCATTTTTTAATACACTATTATTGAATACACATAGCAACTAATGAGTTAACGAATATAAAAGGAAATCATAAAACAATCTAAAAACTTTAGCCATTTTAGTATTTCGTTTTGATATGTTCTAAAAAGTCTGAAGACAAGACAAATAAAAACACATATTAACCATTAAAAAAAAAAAAAATAGAGTTTTACCTAACTTTTATTTTTAAAGAAAACAGTGTAAAATTCATGTTGACATGCAAGCACAGAGTTAATTTTTGCAAGATTGGGAAAACTAAATTTTTAATTATAAATTATTTGATGATTTTCAAAGCACAGTCGAACCCCATTATAGCGAACTCGGTATATAACGAACTCACGGATATAACGAACGAAAATTCTGGTCCCGCCGTTTTCCTATTGTACGTAATTTAATTTGTGTTGTGTCAGTTTAATGTAATCGATTTTAGTCGATTTAATTCATTAATGATCATTTTTTAATACATCATTATTGAATACACATTGCAACTAATGAGTTATACATTTTGTGAACTCTAATATTTTTCTTAACGATTCGGATATAGCGAACCACCGGATATAGCGAACAAAACCTTTGGTCCCTTGAAGTTCGTTATAACGGGGTTCGACTGTATATAGATAAAAATTTAACATACTCGATTTAAAATACCCCCATTCAATATAAATTTTCATAGCCGGACATTGGAGGTTGTTGCCCTCTGTCCATATATAACTGGGTCCACATTTGTATCATTTAAAGTGTACCCGCATGGATGGTGCTTTGCATTGTATCAGCGTAACGAATTTTGATACGGTGATACGACACGGCCATAATCCGTTTGATTTAGGTCTTTTTCCGAAATACCAACGAAGCTATACGAGGCACAGATATAACGCGGTGGACGCTTCCTGCAACCTGATAATTCAGCGGCGATCATTTACAGGTGACCTAATGGCAGAAAGCAAAAATGATACGGATATAGGGCTGGTCGTAAACTAAACTCCGTATATAATCTTTCTCATATTACGATTATTCAATACATGAAACGGCTACTGTTACAATCGGAGACGCATCCGAATACATACTTCTGATACAATGAGCATATTTTTTTCCATATTTTATAACCTAACGCGTTATTCTTAATTACTGTTGCAACGTAGAGGGGTAAAATCGGACTTGATATTCCATATAAATTCAGATGATTAGTAGGGTACTCAGCATAGACTTAAACAGTTTCATACCTTCTACGACAAATTCCCATAAGAAGAGATAGTTTCACCTGAAAATGTACTCTAAACTACAGCTTACCAGCAGTGCAATTAGAAGAAATCCTTAACAGTTCATGTAGGATAATAGAATTTAGACAGCGCAGTATAAGGGGGTCTGAGACACAAAGAGAAAGAAAGAAAGAAAAGAGCACATTTTTATTTTGTCATGAAGCATATTATAGAGCTTTAAGAATCATGTAACACAAACCGCGTCTCTGTACAAGGATTACATTGCTAGATACAACTAAAAGTAAATAATTGAACAGCGCAAACTATCTGTTTCATTGGGGATCTCGGAGCCTTGGGCTGTCTTTTGGTTAGATCTGCATCCTATTCTGAAAGTTTCCCCTCCGGGTAACTGATTTGGTTAGGCCTCCTGATGAAGAGACCAGTCGGTTGTCTCGTTATACGGTTTAGTTTCTTTACTGCTACAGAATCTTGCATTATGGTGCGTTGTGCCCTAAGTGCGTGGTTTCGGTTTATTTTTGTCTGCATTCTTCCGGCTAATAATTGTCTTGCTCTGTTGAATTATTTACTTTTAGTTATATTTGTCTGGTTTCAGTAGGAGGATTTGTTGCAGCTGCGCAATCTTTTATTGAAAAGTTAAAAATTTTCAACACTAGGATAGGTTTTCTGTTAATTTGTTCGGCTGTCTGTGCCCTCTTTATGCGTATTATTTACTGTTGAATTTTTTACATTATTTGTGTTACATCGCTATATCTAATATTTTAATACTGTACTGGCTGTGAAGTGCCTTGCCTTTCTTATGCCAGTTTGCCTCGAAATGGAATTCTTCATGATTTATCATTTCTTGAAAGGTTAACATTAAAATTCCTTGCATGATGTCTCCATGAAATTTTGTTCAGCACTTCTTTATTCTGTTTTTTTAATAATTTATTTATTTATTATTATTATTATTTTATTTTATTCTATTTATTTTTATTTTATTTATTTATTTATTTATTTTTTAACACTGCCTTCAAAATTTGTAAACAAAACTTTTATAAATCCCAGACTATCTCGAAACTTTCTTATGCAGGAGAGAGAAAAATATCCAAAACCAGCTATATCAAAAACTAAACATCCTTTGATTTTCGAATTTTAAGTTATTTTAAACAAAGTTTTAAATCATCAAAGTAACTTTTATACAAATAAGGAGTTTTAAAGGATGACTTATTCGTGGGGATAAAATCATCAAGAAATAGGTGTACATAATAGGAAATAAAATTTTCAGTCTAAGAAACAGCTTAATAAATCATCAAAGTATCTTTTATACGGATAATGATTTTTAAAGGATGACTTATTCGTGGGGATAAAATCATCAAGAAATAGGTGTACATAATAGAAAATAAAATTTTCAGTCTAAGAAACAGCTTAATAAATCATCAAAGTATCTTTTATACGGATAATGATTTTTAAAGGATGACTTATTCGTGGGGATAAAATCATCAAGAAATAGGTGTACATAATAGGAAATAAAATTTTCAGTCTAAGAAACAGCTTAATAAATCATCAAAGTATCTTTTATACGGATAATGATTTTTAAAGGATGACTTATTCGTGGGGATAAAATCATCAAGAAATAGGTGTACATAATAGAAAATAAAATTTTCAGTCTAAGAAACAGCTTAATAAATCATCAAAGTATCTTTTATACGGATAATGATTTTTAAAGGATGACTTATTCGTGGGGATAAAATCATCAAGAAATAGGTGTACATAATAGGAAATAAAATTTTCAGTCTAAGAAACAGCTTAATAAATCATCAAAGTATCTTTTATACGGATAATGATTTTTAAAGGATGACTTATTCGTGGGGATAAAATCATCAAGAAATAGGTGTACATAATAGAAAATAAAATTTTCAGTCTAAGAAACAGCTTAATAAATCATCAAAGTATCTTTTATACGGATAATGATTTTTAAAGGATGACTTATTCGTGGGGATAAAATCATCAAGAAATAGGTGTACATAATAGGAAATAAAATTTTCAGTCTAGGAAACAGGTTAATAAATCATCAAAGTATCTTTTATACGGATAATGATTTTTAAAGGATGACTTATTCGTGGGGATAAAATCATCAAGAAATAGGTGTACATAATAGAAAATAAAATTTTCAGTCTAAGAAACAGCTTAATAAATCATCAAAGTATCTTTTATACGGATAATGATTTTTAAAGGATGACTTATTCGTGGGGATAAAATCATCAAGAAATAGGTGTACATAATAGAAAATAAAATTTTCAGTCTAAGAAACAGCTTAATAAATCTTCAAAGTATCTTTTATACGGATAATGATTTTTAAAGGATGACTTATTCGTGGGGATAAAATCATCAAGAAATAGGTGTACATAATAGGAAATAAAATTTTCAGTCTAGGAAACAGGTTAATAAATCATCAAAGTATCTTTTATACGGATAATGATTTTTAAAGGATGACTTATTCGTGGGGATAAAATCATCAAGAAATAGGTGTACATAATAGAAAATAAAATTTTCAGTCTAAGAAACAGCTTAATAAATCATCAAAGTATCTTTTATACGGATAATGATTTTTAAAGGATGACTTATTCGTGGGGATAAAATCATCAAGAAATAGGTGTACATAATAGGAAATAAAATTTTCAGTCTAGGAAACAGGTTAATAAATCATCAAAGTATCTTTTATACGGATAATGATTTTTAAAGGATGACTTATTCGTGGGGATAAAATCATCAAGAAATAGGTGTACATAATAGAAAATAAAATTTTCAGTCTAAGAAACAGCTTAATAAATCATCAAAGTATCTTTTATACGGATAATGATTTTTAAAGGATGACTTATTCGTGGGGATAAAATCATCAAGAAATAGGTGTACATAATAGAAAATAAAATTTTCAGTCTAGGAAACAGGTTAATATTGCAACTCTAAAACTACATTTTTAGATAAACTAATAGATAGGCTTACTACACCACGCACCCCTTCCTCTAATGTACCTTACCTAAAGGAGGTAATATTATTCCATTGCTAAGAAAATCGAAAAAAAATTAATTTTTTCTAAAATTAAAAATTATTAAATTAAAAGCTGTACAGTAATATTTTTATTGCATTGCTTTTCAGGCATTATCTGTTTTCGTCTAACAAACTCACTTGCACACTGAGGTATTAAAAATGAGTTCATCTTAGGAACTTTTAAGGTTCATTTATTTAAATATTACGTCTAACGTGGGCTTCTGGCGGCCCTGTGGTACAGCGCGCTCGTTTTCGATGCTGAGGGTGCTCAGATCGAAACCTGGCGTCACGCCACGAAAAATGCCTACATTTGTGTCGCCCTTTCATAGGGGGTAATGCTGTCCGCCTATATGGTGCCCCCAGTAATAAAATGGAGAGTAAAACTGCCGCGTAGTATAGGCGAATGTTTGACGACAAGTGCCTCCGCATTAAAAAAAAAAAAAAAAAAAAGTTAATGTCCAACATAACTTTGCCTATAATCGAGAGACATGGATATCGTAAGAATCTGGTCCCATTGACATCGGAAATAAACATCAGGCTCTGGGGAAAAGACTATTACAATCCAACACAATCAATAAAGGACATTGCATAAGGGGGGCATGCTGCCCAAACCCATGCCCAGAATCACAGGCCTCAGGATTCTCCCCCTCCCCCTTCCTACTTCGTCGAACCTTTTTGATCAAATACTTTATTACAGCGGTTCTCAACCTGGGGGCTCGCCCCTTTGGGTGGGGGGGGGGCGTGAAAGAATCTCAAGGGAGGTGTGAGTTTAAAAAAAGTAAAACTAACTGTAATTTACTGTACTCAATTTTGCGGTCACAATGTATCCATAAAGTATATACGAACACGAACACGATAATTGTCGTAATTGTAAAAACACGATAATTGTCGTACGTCTGGACATTGAAAGTGACCTGAGGTGTGCTTTGTCACAATTACAACCTAATATTCAAAAATTTGTCAAGGACAAACATTGCCAGCCCTCTCATTAATGTTGTGAAAGTGACTGGTATTACATGCCAACCTCACCTAGATCCTTGATTACCTCAATCATATTTGATCTGTATTTAATTCTTTGATTTCATGTGTTCTAATAATAATATGGTCCAAATTAAGATAAGTGTAGTAATATTAAATTCTGTGTATGAAATTATCTATTCTATATTTTCATTTAATAGCCAGCTTCAGTTTCAAATTCCGATTGTACTACTTGTATTGACCACATATGGTGGTAGTGGTGGGGGAGGCTTGACCTCACATCAGTGTTCAAAGGGGGGCACATAGCCTGGAAGGTTGGGAAACCCTGCTTTATTAGACGAATCGTGTAGCCGTACTCTTAACTTGCGATATAGATCTGAAGAACTCCTGTACCAGAGGACTCGCGTAATTGGAGGAAGGGGTAATTGGCGTGGCAAACTTCATAAAAATATTCGACACGTCGTATTTCTATCGCAGCTCTGAGCGGATGTCAGTTCTCTGTCATGCAGATGAGGCAGGAGTCGCTCGGTAACGCGTGCATTCTTTCTTGCAGCTTGCTATTAGGACAAATCGGGAAAGAAACGATTGCCATGTGTGCGGACGATTGTTTTTCCCCCTTGTCAACGAAGTTGCCGCTTTTGAAGAGGAAACAAAGGCATGTAAATGTGCGGCATTTTTCCCTCAGATGGAAATGCCTCCTCTTTTTTTTTCTTTCTTTCTTTCCTTCTTCTTGTACTTCTAAACCAGATGGTAGACTTTTTCTTCCAAAGGAACCGGTCCTTGGCTACGGCAGATGTTTTTCTCTTTGAGGAGGCATCTCGCGGGCAAGCCCAAAGGAAATCGTAAAGATCGTTACCAGCAAGCTGGGAGAACAGCTTTCGAGGTTCGTTTGCGTAGGGGTGCGCCAGGCGTCGAGGTGAACGTTGTAAAGGGGTTTTAGAAGCAACTATGTTTTGAAGTGGTACATTGGAAGGCCCGCCGAGCTTCAAAAGGCATAAAGATTCCTTTGCTTCGCATTCCTTCCCCCACCCTCCCCTTTTTAACAGGATGTCACGGGATTCAATACGTGCTGTTCATTGTTTGTGAATTAGTGAAGATGTCGAGCCGTTGAGGGAACAAAAAAAAACGTTTTAACGCGAAAAAAATGTGCGGAGGAACAGCTATTTTAAAATATGAGGCTTTCAATTCCTTTAATGAAAGAGATTTCGAGAAGGCTGTTCGGATTCGACATTCAGCTGGTTACATCTATAGAAATGTGGAAATATGCTTTTCGAAAGTCTGCATGCAGGGAGAGTTTATTTTTGAAAATAATCTATATATATAAAACAGTTCCGTAACTGACTCATTCATTCACTGACTGACATACAACGCACATACCAAACCGCTGGACCTAAAGGGCTGAAATTTTGCATGGCGATTCTTCTAATAGTGTAGGGGTGCACTAAGAAATATTTTTCAAAAATTCTTCTTAGATTTTTTTAAATTAAATTTTTAAGCTGTTTTTTAAACTTTTTTTACGTTTGCATTTAAAATAATAATTTAAGGGTTATAAAATTTATATCACGAGAAAGATCATAAAAATTTCTTTAAAATGATATCTTTTTCAAACCTTTACCTCCATTTTCTGATTTTTGGTGAATTTTTAAAGATTAATTTTTAGAATTTAATTTATTAAATGCTGATCACGTGATTTCCTTTTCTGGTACTTTAAATAAATTTATCGTCACGTGCATAACAACTAGATAGACAAAAAAAGCTTTCTTTCTAATACAGCAGACGATTGGATATTATCCAAAAAATTATCCCTTACGATTTTTTTCTAAATATATATATATTTTTTTACATCAATTGTATACATTGATCGTCGCATTTATTATAAATATATATATATTTATATTTTTGGCATTAATTGCATACATTGACCGTTGTATTTAATTTGAATGTACTCCGTAGCGAAGCGCGGGTTTTCAGCTAGTAATACATAAATATTATAATTTTATACTTTGATTAATTTTATGTTTGCTTTGAGAAAAAAAACAAAGTTAAAGCTTCTTCCCTGAAAAAGCTGGACCTAAAGGGTTGAAATTTTGCATGACGATTCTTCTTGTAGTGTAGGGGTGCACTAAGAAAGATTTTTGAAAAATTCTTCTTGGATATTTTTAAATCGAATTTTTAAGCTGTTTTTGTAACATTCTTTAAAGTTTGCATTTAAAATAATAATCTGAAGGGTATAAAAGTTATATAACAAGAAAGATCATAAAAACTTTCTTTAAAATGAAATTTTTTTTAATCTTTACCTCCATATTCTGATTTTTGGTGAATTTTTAAAGATTAATTTTTAGAATTTAATTTATTAAATGCTGATCATGTGATTTCTTTTCTTTTTGTGATACTTTAAATTAATTTTGCGTTTCGAGTATAACAACGAAATAAATTGACAAAAAAAAATTTTTTTTTCATTCTAATGCTGCAGACGATTGGACATTATCCAAAAAAATATTAAAATACAGTAAAATTAATGTTCCTCAAACTGTACTATATTAACTGTATTCTTTAGTATGTTCTATTAGATTTAATTTGAATATTTTCTTCTACATTATTTTGTCTATAAAAATATCCGTTACGATTTTTTTATAAATATATATATATTTTTGCATTAATTGCATAGATTGACCATTGTATTTATTATATACATATATATATATATATATATATATATATTTGGCATTAATTGCATACATTGACCGTTGTATTTAATTTAGATTAGTGCGTAGCGAAGCACGGGTATTCAGCTAGTTTCTTATAAAACTTAATCTACTTTACCGGGGATTCTTATACGCTGTATCAAGTACTGTAAATGATCATAATTATTTGAACAAAAGGGAATATAACAAGTTTCCACTCAAACTGCTTATAAAAAATAGTTTCGCCATTACGTTATCTAGATTTCTTTTCAAATTATGGACAGTTAGGTTTATTTGCATGAGCTTGGAATGTACATTGCAATTTTGACGAGTAAATATTTATGTGATCTTTACATATTTTGATTCACTACGGTTTCTTCCTCCTTTAAATATAAAATCCAAATAAATTTAGAAAGCGATTTTATTATAGAAAATTCAGAAACAGTTTGCACACGCGCACACATAAATGCACAGAAATAAATGTATTTATATACGTATGGTGTCTTATTTTTAATCATCCTTTTTGGCAACTCAACAATATACACTTTTTGAAATTATATTTTATCATCTAGCATAAACCTTCTTCTTAACCTGATACATGTTACTTCAGTGTGTAGAAAACAAAGCTAAGCCTAATGGTTAATAATAATAGTAATAATAATAATTATAATAATATATGTATGTATGTATGTATATATGCATATACGCTGTCTAAACTCTTGATTATCTAACTAATCAAAAACTGTAAATCAAAAACAGAGCAATACAAACAATACCTAAAAAGTATCTGCATAGTGTAAAAAAGTAACTCATCAGAGGTTTCAAATGAATTGCATACATATAGAATTAAATAGGTTTAAATTAAAGTAACTATGATACCCACATAGGTTTTAAACGTTCTTCCAGGATTTCGTTTTTTTTTTATATATATATAGGTTTGTTTGCGTCTTATCTTAGAGTTACTAGTATTTTGCATAATTTTTACCTCCTAAATCAAAACTTTTTGTTTTATGATACACTGATAATTGACAGTAAAGTGTATTTACTTTTTAAACTTCTGAAACTGGACTCTTTCCATGTTGTTCCATATGAAAAATGGACTTTGAACAGTGGAGCTGACTAAGCAGGGAATAAACCAATTAAAGATCTTTTTTTGTCGAACGTGGAGGCACTTGTCGCTAAACATTCGCTTGTATGTACACCTCGACACTGCTGGCCATTCATTTATGGGGGGGACCGTATAGGTGGCCAGCACTGATCCCTACAAGCTGGTCCCGTAATGCAGAACCGAGTCAAGTGACGGGACCGGTGCACTTGACCCCGAACCTCCAGAAGTAAATTTGAGAAACTGCAACCATGACAGATTTTTCGTGTACCAGTCGCCATTAGTGAACACGGCGGTGGATTTGTCAGCGACGGGCATCGAACCAGGGACGTTCTGATCACTGGCTCGCTGCCATTGAGTAAAGATAAACTGCTTGATGTCGTAGCGGGAATATATCTTTATGTATTGCAAAAGTAATAAATTATCGAATACTCATTTTTACAATATACAGCTTTTTAAAAAATATATGACAGTCATATCAACTTAATCTCTTACACCAACCTTGCTCATTTTATTTCTCACTAAGCGATTCGATTTTTTCTGATTAAGGATGAACTCCTGGAACAGAAAATGAACTAACCATCTACAACAGGGGTACTTAGGTTGCGGCCCGAGACACTCACACTGATTATCAGGCAGGTGATTTTGTGAACATCATTTTGGAAATTAGATCCTGAAAAGTACAAAACTGTACAAAATATGAGCCACCTACTGCTCACGTTGTTCGCATCAACGTATCTCTGTGAATCATACATTTCCAAAATGAAATATGCGAAGAACGTATATATACGTAGAAATCAGCTTTCTGATTTTTACCATGATGACGTATTGAGAACAGCATGTAGCAAGTATAAACCTGATTTGTCCGAAATAGTCAAAAGTTTGTCTCAACATCGAAAATTGCTCTCAATTTTAAGTAAACATTTGAATCCATTTAGGTTTTGAGTTTTATTCTTTACATTAGTGTACGATGTGTGTAGTGTACGAAGGTGTAGTGTACGATGCTGCAGTCCGCGTAATATAGCAGACATATGCAATGTGGCCCGAGAGAAAAAAAAAAGGTTTTTGGCTGATCTACAACATTTTAGGGCCGATAATCTAGCGACTTAGCTACCATGCCATATCGATGATTAAACTCAAACATTCCTCAGTCATGTAAAATTGCTACGCAGAACCATTGATTATTATCCATTTTTGAATCATCTGCGTATCATAAAAGACAAAGTTAAAGAAAACCAACATTACTCACAGGAAAAGGAATACGAGTATAGCGGCCGTTATTAGACGGAAAAAAAGTGAAAAAAAAAAAAAATTTTGCCAGATTTTAACGGAAATCTTGTCAACAGTTATTTTAGCTCCCTCACAGAACTTTTGAAGACTTGTATACAGTCAAACCCCGTTATAACGAACTTCAAGGGACCAAAGGTTTTGTTCGCTTTATCCAGTTGTTCGCTATAGCCGAACAGTTAAGCAAAGTGCTAGAGTTCACAAAATGTATAACTCATTAGTTACAATGTCTATTCAATAATGATGTATTAAAAAATGATAAAATCTATTAAAAATGATCATTAATGAATTAAATCGACTAAATTCGATTACAATAAACTGACACAATACTAATTAAAATATGTACAATAGGAAAATGGCGGGACCAAAATTTTCGTTCGTTATATCCGTGAGTTCTTATATACCGGGTTCGCTATAGCGGGATTCGACTGTATATGCAGATCTAATTTCGGTTCTATCCTAGTTTTCCGATTTTCCGTGCATTAAAATTTCGTTTCAGGATAAAGATAAATACCTTGGAAGTAAAAAATGATTTTAAGTGTTTTTTAAAAAATTAAATTACTGCTTAAAAGTCAATAGATAGAAATATTGTGTTCACTAAAATATATATGTTACCAAAAGGTCCCGAGCAATTAATCCATTAGATGGATTCGAAGCACATTACACAGAGGTGGACCCTACATTTTTGATGAGGTGAAAGCTTATATCCGAAATGCATTGCACTTCCTAATCCATTGACGAACCAAAAGATTTCAGGCGTGGTGCCAGGCGCTCACGCACACGAACACACACGTGACTTCACCACGTGACAAGTATATGCGATATATTTATGTACCCACTCGTGCCGAAGCAAATAAAGTGCGTGGACAATACTAATCACTCCGAAGCCATCTGTTACGTCACTTTTGATGCCCTGGACAAAAGCAGGGACGCAATGCCCTGTGGGAACCAATTTCGGACCCCTCTGCGCCCCAACTGTGCGTGAGCTGTCCATTAGGCCGCTTAAAAAACGTCCTTCCCTCCGCTCGACGTTGATGGACCCCGATTCGCTGTGGGAACGCGTGCCCCTCCAAAAACCGCTTGTTTGCGACGCGAACGCGTGCAAATTAATATCACCCACGTGTACCTCTGCAACAAAGGATGTGGGGAAAGGGGTGAAGGGGAGGGGGGGGGGGTCGTGCATTTTTTCCGCATTTCAGGGTATACAGCTGTCGAATGCTGATAGAAAGGGTAATGAAAAGTTCAGTTGTGGAATTATCACTCTTTTTTTTTATACATATATATACATACATACACACACACACACACACACACACACACATATATATATATATACATATATATATATATATATATATATATATATATATATATATATATATATATATATATATATAGTTAAATAATTTAGATAAGAAAATATTTTATATTCCTTAATACTACAAACAGCACAATATACGAACGTTTGGCTGGTATATTAAACATTCATTTCTCTTAGAAATTATGAATCCCTTTTTAGAAAAAATGTCCGTGAAGGTACTGATATTTATTTGTAACGATGAAGAAAAACCTGATTTTGATTTAACTTTGGTTATAATAATAATTTTAAAATCTTTATATATATTTTTTAAAGTTCTCAGAATTTGATAAGAATTTAACAATAAAAAAATTATCAATCATAGTAAATTTTTTTATCAATAAAAAGCAAGTTTTTAAAGGTTGAATCGGCATGATGTTTACTAATTTACTGTACACTTCTGTCCATGGACGTAGCAAGGGTAACGAGAGTGCAGGAACAATTGTTGTACGCCAACACTGAAAGAACTGCTTCAGAGTCACGCTACAACCCAATTCAACTGCTAATAGAGGGGTTTGATAACAAGCTTGAGATAAAAATAAAATCGTTGGTCATAAATGTTTTGCTCCTTGGTATTGTAACTTCATAGTAGGTATGTAGGCTATTCTCTTAGGCTTTTTAAAAATTACTAAATTCGGGACCAAGAAAGACAGAGTCCTAATTGTAAATGATAAGGCCACATCTTAAAAACAAAAACTTAGCAAAAATTTAATAACAAAGAAAATTAACATTAAACAAGTACAACATAAACAATTGAATTTTAACATAAGTGCAGATTTAGCAGCACGCGCCGAGACCCGGATAGTCTCAAACAGGAGCTTAAAAAACACGTCCGCCTAGCAAGCCGTTACATGAGGGATTTGCTGCAAATAACAGTCTCGCATATATACTCTGCTTGAAGCCGGTGGCGGCCGTCTTCTTAGAAATTGTTTTCCAGAGCTTGGGCCGGCAGATTAGCGGATGACAGTTCTTCTTAACGGCGAACATCCCGGCAAACTTTATTACGCGATAATAGTGTCAAACTCGCATAGAGCTATTTCTAAGAAAGACAGTTTTACGAGGCGATGGGAGACGCTTCTGTTTTTCAAAGCAGATATTCCCACATCTTTCTTGGGAAACCGATATGCCTGGGCTTGACTTTCAAGCCAAAAATTCTGGCGGCATTTGTTGGTATCGTTTTTTTTTAATCTGCTCGGAATCCACACACGTGTTCAAATCAATAGGAACTGGAAATCCCAATAAGCACGAAGTATCCCAATAAGCACGCAGCTGTGATCGTGTACCCTGTGAGGTCTTGGGAAAAATAACCCCATACTTTCACGATGCTACAGTATGTTACTTCTATTGAAAAACAACTTTTCCTCCATCATAATTATGTGGTGGAGAGCGATCCCTTTTGGAAATTTCCTATACATGTTTTATACGGGACTTCTACAGCATTGGACATGTTTGAATGGTAGGCAAGCCCACACTGAGAAATCGCGTGTCTCAGACATGCGTGTTTGACACAAGCTGCGTTGAAAAACTAGTTATTTCTTACACCAATCAAACATGAGACACGATAGCGCCATTTTGTCGCTGTCTCGTCGGTGTCGCAGACGTACGGCGTACAGCAATTTTTTTTTGTCGGATGTCGCGTTACGTCGTAAGTATGGATAGACGAATGCCCGAAACTTCTGATTTCAGCACGCGTTCTCTGGCAGTTATTGAACACAGATTGTGTCAGACATGAGTGTTTCAGACACGCGCCTTCTCAGTGTGCGGCAGGCCTTTACAACTCTCACACTGTCTCACTTTTCAACATTCATCCATTTTTCTCTTTTACCTGTAATGCAAATAGCTGTCAAGGAATCGAATCAGAAACATTCTGGATTCGGGGCAGACGTGCTGACATTACACGAC
This sequence comes from Dolomedes plantarius, assembly GCA_907164885.2. NCBI lineage: Eukaryota > Metazoa > Arthropoda > Arachnida > Araneae > Dolomedidae > Dolomedes > Dolomedes plantarius. The sequence continues at coordinate 148,917,463 of OU015496.1, forward strand.
TCGAAGCATGGTGATTTTATACCTCGTGATCTTCACCTACTACGTAGCATTGAAATGCCATAAAAAGAGAGAAAAAGAAGCCCAAATTGCTTCAGGAGCACGAGAAAGATGCCAGTAAAATTGAATCAAGCACAGATCGTTCGCCTGTTATGAACTTTTTGACGTTTTCTATTATTTATCATCCATCTTTCAGTTACAAAACTCTTTAGTCCATAAATATTCTTCTATTTGAAAGTATGTAAAAGAAAATTGTCTCAATTTTCTTACCACGTAGCTAAAAGGAATTTAAAAATTTAACAATCATTGAAATTGTTACATATAGGCCACGTTAAAAAAGTTTGTTATTTCAGAGAATTGTAAGAATATTGTTGCTCAATGGCGGAATGAAAATCTGGAGGCAGAAAGACAAACAACTGAGACAAAGAAAATAATTCTGTTAGTCTTGAAGAGATATATATAATAGGAAAATCGTAGGTTTGAGTATAATCGGATCGTAGGGGAAAATTTTCGAATAATCATAACAGAATGGAATAATGTCATGTTGAAGTGAAGGATTTTTTTTAAAAATTGGGAAACTATAATGATATTTTATTGTTAAGATATAAAATACTTTTAACACATCTTTACAGAGCAGAGAGATTTTTAAAAAATTTTATTTATTTATTAAACTTTATTTTACAATACTGAGAAGAAAAAAAAAGAAAACTACACCAGTGCGTCATTCGGGTTTCACTCCGCACTATCCCTTCAACTCCCCTGCACTCAGTGACCGCCGTGGTTTCTCCCTTCATACAATCCCCACAGTGCAGTCCCCTTCTCTGGTAGAGAGCTCCAGGCACGACATATATATATATATATATATATATATATATATATATATATATATATATATATATATATATATATATATATATATATATATATATATATATATATATATATATATATATATACATATATACACAGTCGGACATCTATTTAACGAAGTCCTTAAATCCTGAAAAAAGTTCGTTATATGGAAAATTCGTTAAATAGAGATTCGCCTTTTAAAATACTTTAAACCACAGAAAACATATTTTAAATTCATAAACACTAAATACTATTAATAGAAGTAATTAATCACACCTTTCTTTTGTAAATTAATTTCTATCTCTTTTATATATCTTACCCATCAAACAGAAATCTGCAAGGAAAACAAAAATAAAACAAAACATTGTACGGGAATACACTGTATTTTTGATTTAAAAAAAATTATATTAAAATTAATGAATTTTAATGACATTATCGCATTTATTATAAGAAGTAATTTTAAGCATACATTACCTCATGTGTCCTTAAATTTAATTACTGATAAAGTCTCTTAATTTTGTTTTTTGTTTGAAAAAATGCTTTTTCTCATAATACGTCTCGCATCTTTGCAATGTACTAAAAAGCCCTTTATTTTCTTCAAGCTGTAATTCGCATCGGAATGTGTTAAAAGAAGATTAATATGATAAATGTGTTAAAAGAAAGAATAAGTGTGAAAAGTTCAGAAATATTTTGAGAAATATGGAGGAAAAAAATATTGGATCACAAGAAAAAGTTCGTTAAATAGAGGATGCACTTAGCTATTTGGAGGTTATTTTACGAAGAAATTCGCAAAATGTTCTTGGTTTCAAGGAAAAGTTCGCAATATAGAGGTTCGTTAAATAGAGGTCCGACTGTATATATATATATATACAGGTATTCCTCGACCACTCGACTTATGACCGAAATTTTTATTTTATTTTTTACTTACTTTTATATTTTTCTCAAAAATAATGTTCCTGGAATGTACAGTACATACCTATATGTATTACATGACTATTAAAAACTACCTTGGATAACTTTGTTTAAAAAACTTGCAACGTATCTTCTGTCGCAAATTCTAAGCCATTGGATTGTACTAACATAATAAGTAGTGATGGCGAAGAATAATTTTTGCCTTCAAAATAAAGTACAATTTATTTTTAATTACATATATATGTATGAAAGTAAAAAATATATGCATGTACATATACAAAAAAAATTGTTAGAAACTAAACTTACGACCAATGCTTCGGTCCTCTTACTCGGTTGTAAGTCTAGGAATATCTGTATATATATATATATATATATATATATATATATATATATATGTGTGTGTGTGTGTGTGTGTGTGTGTGTGTGTGTGTGTGTGTGTGTGTGTGTGAATGTGTGTGTGTATGTGTGTGTATGTGTGTGTGTGTGTGTGTGTGTGTTTGTTTGTCTGTTTGTGTAAGGAATTATCATGGGGGACTAAACGTAAGAAACTTTAAAAGGGGTTTTGCTAGAGAAAATGGGAATAATCAATTAATTTCTACTAATTTACGAAGTATCGGAAAAGAAGCATTGCGGGAAAAATAGATAACAGGTTTGGAGTTGATTGAAGCTTCGCTCCTCCCCAGCCTCATGTTGGGTGCATACGTAATAGCTCTTGTGTGCATGCGCAGGATTGCTAGAAGCTGGACACAAAGGGTTGAAAATGGCAGAGACAAAAGGATGATCGACTAGGAAGCATGTGCCGCCTGGCAGGCACGCGTTTTGTATAGGGATAGGATCAAATTAATATAATGATGGAGCTGAGTTTTAGAATGTGATTTAATAAATATATCTCGGAGTTATTAGATTTGGTGTATGTTGCCACTCGCCACATCTGACTGTTGATAGAAAAAGATGGAGAATTTTCTGGAGTCGACTGCTGCTTTATGGGATGGTATGGTCAACTAGTTCGGACTACAATGGTTAAAAATATGGGCGTGAAGAACAAGTCCGACATATATATATATATATATATATATATATATATATATATATATATATATATATATATATATATATATATATATATATATATATATATATATATATATATATATATATATATATATATATATATATATATATATATATGCAGAAAAAGAATGTTGGCTAACACGCGCACATACAAAGTAAAATTATAAGCTACGCGGTTACAACATATTTTATAAATTTAAAAAACAGAATCATCCGCCCCGTGGCAAAGAGGTGTTAAGGCGTCAGCCAGCCATGCAAGGGACAAGAGGTCGAATTCCGCATAAGGCATGGTTGTAATCTGGGGTAACAACCAGTCTTTCGCCTGCAAAAGAATGAGCTTCGTTTCGAAAGAGGAGCGGAAATCTATACTGTCCATCGCCGGTATCATCGTTTGTAAATAAAAATCTTCTCTCTCTCTGTGTTAATGTTTCTATTTCCCGTCTTATCTTCATATGTACTCTGGACTGGGCGTCTGTGAGCCCAAGGGACCTTAGCAACAGCAACAAAAATGTAGGCTCACGGACTCACAAACGCAGACACACACACAAAGAAAAAGTAAAACTACATATTATCACCTGAATGCAAGACCTAGGTAACTCCCAAATAATTATTTTTGAGATATCTGGCTATTTATAGCTAAATTACATAAGAATTGAAAGCAATAACTAGACAACTGACTTTGCTAGACAACTGACTTAACCTATTGTCATGTGTTGTCTAGGGTAGATAAACAGAACGATGAGTATTTTCTCACTGGAAGAAGGAGACATTTGAGATCTTCAAGAACTTGAAGAATCCAGTTACCTAGTTCTTGCAATCAAGTGACGATATTAAATGGTTACAGCATATTTTATAAATTTAAAAATTACAGAATCAAAATCTAGGTTAACATACACAGATACACACTCGCACACACATGGAAAAAGTGAAAGAAAGAGAGCGAGATTCTTACGTTGTAAATGCGCAGAATGCCAGGCATAATGCTTGTAATTTTAATAGCATTAAAATCAATAAAGTTTACACAGTTCTGCACTGTATACTACCACTTTTATAAACTACAATAATTTTAGGACAGCATTGAGCTTCAAAACTTCAAGCATACTTTCTATAAGTAGTGAAGGCAGACTCGCGAAAAGTGAAATCCGCCAAAGCTGAAGTCTAGGATCAAATTGTTACTTTCTGCACTGTAAAATAGTTTTTGCTTTTAGGATGGCATCAATGCAGGGAAACAAACAGTCTTCTCGCTAGGTACAGAAACCACTCGCTGGAGCGGAGGGTCGGTCAAGTGAGAGGCTTGACAGAGCGTATGTTTTCTGCGATAGGACTTTCTTCCGTTAGGGGAATAATGCACCCCAAATACACAACAGATTGCAGTGCAATAATACAAATTGCACTGAAAGAGACTAATAGAATAAGATGACAAAATATGACTATTTTATTTCAAAAAGTAAATAACATAAGATGGAGAAAAAAGGCTACTCTGCTTTCAAAGTAAACAAAGTGTAATGGATTGAGAAATAGCTTCGCTGCAGAAGGCATAGTAACATAATAGAAGGACAAGGGAATGCCGCTTTTTCTTGCAAAAAGTTAAAAGTTAAAGATGACAAAAATGGCTGTTTTCTGGCGAAAGAAAGATATTTTCATTGAAAAAAAAAAACCTAATAGTGTGCAAGATGTGCTGCTTTTATTAGATTTATCATGTATGTTAAATTCTGACGTCTTTTGCGAACTTGTAAGCTACGTCCTGTTCAGAATCTTACAAATATGACAAAAATCGGTTTATGCTAGTGGAGATACAATACAGAGGCTGTTCGCACATTTTTTAGACGATTTTGGTAAGCGGTAATAAAAAATCGTTTGCTGCAAAAGAAATAATTGCAATAGTACTTAGTTTTTAAAAGTCAAAATTATCGTCTGCGGCTAGAAAGTGTTGTTTTTATTCAAAATGGCGTTTTTAACAAAGCAGTGGTTCGAAGGCTACATTTATGCTCTTTCCGGGGAGAAATATGCATACTCCGTTATCCAAAAACGATGTGAGAGTCATGGTTTTGTGATATCTAAAGCGTCGATAGGTAATATCGTCAACAAGAAAGGAAAAAAACGTCAAATCGGAGCCTCAAGTGGGACAAAAATTCCAAACAAGTATCCAAGGAAAAAACGGACATCTTCGACTATTGCAAAGGTACGTTGTTTAATGTTAAAAGAAAATCCCCCTAGTCAAAGGACGGTTGCAAAATCATTAAAATGCTCGGTGTCCACTGTAAACAAAATGATAAACGTTGATTTAAATCTTAAGAAAGCGAAAAAAACAGCATCTTCTTCCAAATCATATCGCTGAACGCAGGACACGCTGCAGAATTCTATATGAGAAACACTTATCCAAAGAAAAATGGAAAACAATTGTCACAATAGATGAATCATGGGTGTATTTGAATGATTGCAACAAAAAAAGAGCCATTTATTATCATAAAAGGGGAGAAAAAAATTTAAGTACATGGTTCAAAGAATTGAAAGAAAGTTTTTCTAAGGGATTCATGATTGTTGCTGGTTTTTCTTATAATGGCAAGTTAAAAATAATGAGAGTGGAAAAAAATTTCAAGATTAACTCCAAATACTATCAGGAACATATTTTATCGCCAATTTTTCTGAATGAAATACCATCGCTTTACCCACAGTGCCATCAATCTGTGAGACTCCATCAGGACAAAGCTAGCAGTCACACATCAAAATCCACTGTAAATTTCCTAAAAGAAATGGAAAAAGAAACTGGTATCAAGGCCATACCCTTCACTGATATCCCTACTAAATCTCCCGATGTATCACCTATGGATTTTTGTGCTTTCGGACTTTTAAAATCTGCATTATACAAACGTCGTCCCAAAACCCTTACAAGACTCTGGAAAGCTGTTCAGGAGGAATGGGATAGAATACCTCTTCTGACACTTCAAAAGGCATTATTATCCTGAAAATTGCGGTGTCGAAAGATAGTTCAGAATAAGGGATGTCAAATAGAACATTTAAAACACAAGAATTTTATGTAATTTAATTTTGTGAATAAAATATACATCGTCTAAAAAATGTGTGAACAGACTCTGTACTTATGCTTTTTCTGGCCTTGCTTACAACAGCGTGTTTAAAGCATTTTTTTTTTTTTTGGCCGATGTTCTTTTTTTATTCAAAAGTTAGATGGCATAAGACAGTAAGGTAAGCCTTATCATCTTAAAATGCTAATAGTATAAAGCAGGGAGCAGGAAAAACCGAACATTTCTTGCAAAAAAAGTAAAGAGATAAAAATGGTAAGAAAACTACAGCTTTGCTTTATAAAAGTGAATAATAGCAGCTAACAAGGAAAACCGCTTTTAGATAGTGAGGCGTAAGTACATATGTGATAGGAGGTAAGACCTTTTTTCATCGAATAAAGCAGAAACTTCAGAAAAACGCGTTTCTCGGGGTTCAGCGAGGACTTTGTTATACTTTGTATCTTGGCTCAGTAGTCAAATCATCGAGTGTGACCTGCTGTTTCGAAACGGAAAGATAGAATGTAAGTGGGAATGTGTGGCAAAGTTTGAGACTTCAAAATGGCGCCAATTGATTTCGACGGAGGATTTGGTATGGTAACGAGAGTAAAGCTATGTTGCGTCCGAACCAATAAGACACTGAAGTATCTTTATATAATTCTTTCGGAGTATTGTGCCTCTGTATGAGGCCACGTGTCAAGTATATCCCTGTACCCCTCATAGACCCCATTCTAATATGTCAATGCATTCTGGTTTCACGGTCTCTCTTAGAAGGTGGTTAATACGAAATTCCCAAAGAATGGCGTGGCTCTATGCTGTGATACAAACAGCACACCTACCCGGTAGGCTGGAAATTTTGCTTCGACTCTCTCTCGAGAGCCTAATTATTTTTAACAAGAATAAAAGTGAGATTGTGTGGCAGAATTCGAGCCTTTATAAATTTTCTGAAGTTGTTTCGCGTTTCGTGTGTAGTATTGGGCGAAATTTCGTAATACTGGGGCTGAAGTTTTATTGACGTTGATTAAACAGAACGATTTTCAGCGAGACATCCTCATATAGGTACGAATTTTTATTTTTACTTTTTATTGTGACGGTATTGTGACGTAACTGTAGAAAATCTATATCATCTGCGAAATGAGGTTGCCTTGGATTGCTGGAATGTCACTAAAGGTCAAGAGAGATCGATGGACAGAAGAAAAAATCAAAAACAAAGAGTTATGAGCATTACACTGAAAACAAGTCAGTCTTGTGAAAGTCAAATCTATTTATTTATATATTGAAATGACTTGATTTTAATTTCCGTTCGTCTTAAAAAGGATTATGAAAAAAAATATCAGACAATCCGCTTGACGCTTTGAGCTTATTCCCGAAACACGCCATAAAACACTCTCTCAATAATAATAACGATAGAGACAGGATTCTCTGCTTTGTCTCAAATGTAAATTCTTTCGGCTCCAAATTGTCGTCTGGATGTTAACTTCGAAAAAACCGCGGCATATCTCATCTTTGTAATCCGGTCGATCTGTGACAATTTCAGCATTTATTAGCTTGTTAGAAATTCATAGCGAGAGTTATATTCTTTCATGGCATTAAAGAGTTCGTGTAGCCTAGCATATTTTTAGCGCATGAAAGTGTGCATTTGACTTAGATTTGTTATTACTTATTTTTCCTTACATTTGATAACTATGACGACATTTTGTGATCGGAGGGGGGGGGGGGGATTGGGATATTAACCGTTTTACTATCACCGATTTTTCCTTAAGTACAGAAATTAGCGTCGAATTGGGTCTATACTGTAAAAATGAAATGCTGTTTCAGGATGTAATGTTTCTGGGAAGCGAATTTGCCTGTTTTGGGCATCTCATATTTGTATCTTAAACCTGCTTTCGAGGGCTCGAACGTGGTCTTGCGGTAACGTGCTGGCTACCGGTGCTGAGGGTGCTCGGATCGAATCCCGGCTCGCGCCGTTAAATACCGCCGTGTCTAGGCCGGATATGGGCACGTTAAATCCATAGACCGAAAAGTTCCTTTATGAAGGTCAGTGAGGGTAGGAGAGGGTACGATCCCCCACAAATGTCGCTCCTGGTGGTGCTCGGTCAGAACTGAGGTGGCAACTAGCTAAGACGGACTCCGACCCTTGTGGTGCTAATCAAACGGGAGCCACACACTTCAACCCGAAGCCTATGTGGACCCGGTCTGGAACTTCCAACTAGGGGTAATTTATATATATATATATATATATATATATATATATATATATTGCAGCAGCACGTAAAATCTTGTGGGACAATCACTTGCAGCAGGGAATTTAGAAAACCTCTGTCGGACTGAAGAAACGATCAATGAGTCCCCCATCGAATTTTAACATTCTTTGGGTCTGGGGCCCTGTATTTTCCGAAAGCTTGGGAAAGTCTGTGTTAAAAAATCATCGACCACCTTGGGACTCCTAAACCTGTCACTTGGTGGTCGTTATTCAGCGATTTTGACGTGGAAGACATAGGTTTCCACTAAACGACCTATCGGACCAATCCAAGACGCTGAATGTCATCGGGGGTGAATCCCACGTTCCCGTCCCATAAACAAGTGTTTTCATAGAATCCCAACATCGCTGTAAAGGAATTCTCGGCAGGTTATACATATCAAGACTCTTTGTTTTGTTTCGAGGGAGTCCCCCCTTAAGATCCGGACCGAGCGACCACACGAACTCTGCTTCCTGAAACTAAACTAGTTGAGAGGAGAAGCCGCTGATAAAATATTTTGTAACCAGATGCCTCTTTCAGTTGTAAATGGTTCAAATCAACGTTCATTCTGTTGAGTTTTTAGTTCAATATTAAATTTGTTAAGTTTTAGTAAAATTCTGGCCAGTTTATTTAATCATCAGAAACCACTCGGATATTGCTTACTATTTGGCACGAAATCGATCAGGACGCCTCAGCCACTCGCCAGAAGTTGTTACAATATATATATATATATATATGTAACAAGAAAACGCGACGTCCTAAATTACTTTACTTTAAAACATATTCTAAATTCTCTTTTTAATAAAGCACGACCCCTTTTCCAAAATTTGCGACCTAAAAGTAAAGTAAGTACAATTTATCGCAGCCCTGCAGATCATTAAGCAGGCATGTGAAGTCGGAACTCAATAACATTCCCAGATATGAGTGTTCGAAAGTTTATGAGATTCCGAATGTCCGTATAGTGTCAAAATTCTTGAAGAGCCCTCGAAACACTCTGAAATTATGTCTTTTTAACGTCAAAAACCCACTTTACAAGAACTTTATGGGCCACTTATCCTATGCACAGGCCATAGGTCTGAGCTCTAGCAAGCGCGGAATTTATCAGTCCCCGGGAAACTTAAGTGGACACGTGAACTCCACGAATGTAAAAAACACCCATTTAATATTGCATGAACGCAAGACTTTTCCCTCTCTTCGTTGCTAACTCTTGTCGCTATCGGACATGCTGTCCGCTCTCTCTTCGTTTCTAACTGTTGTTGATGTAATCGGCGTCCCGTCCTGGCAAAGGCGCCGGACAAATCATGTGGCCGCTGCAGCCTTCGTAATGCCTACTGATTGAATAAAGGGATGTACTGGATATCGTCTAAAATCTGTGTTCCCTTCTCTGGATCCATGTGTTTATCTCCTAAATGAATAAAAGTGTTTTCCTGAACCACACTCAACCCGACTGCATCTCTCCAATTTGTGCGCAGCGATTTACTGTATGATTCACTCCTCGTGCCCGACTGCATCTAAATTTTCCAAATGTGATTATTATCACATTTATAAAGCCGGCAGGATTTATACCTGTCGTGGAATCCTCAGCGGATATCTTTCATAAAAAGAAATTTTTCAAGTGTCTTTACGTCATGTGCTTAAATCTGAAAATTTGTGCAGTTTCTTCATGTTGTTAACTCCGCTGGGTTTCGAGTGTTTAATTCCATACAAGAATTTCCAAAGCTTTTTCCGAATCTTCCAATGATATTTTTACGTACAAGAAAGTTATGCGATGTCTACGTTTTCACTTCAACGGATCATCCTTGTTTCAATATGAGTGCTCAAGTCACTGTTTACGTGGCTCTTCATTTTCTTATGTGTCACTTATTACAGCATAAAATTATTTCGCTTTCTTCAGCTTCCCAACGCCACAGTGTGTTTTTGAATCCTTATCGTGATCGTGAAAATTCTACTACTAATATGTTGTGCAATGTGCTTTGTTCGGCTTGTGTTCTACATTGGCCTGTGTTGTGCTGCAATAAGAAGAAATACTCTAGCAACTTCCGCCAGCAACAGCTCATTCCCAAGAACTTTTGCCTTGTTAAAAAATTTGTAATCATCTGTTAAGAGACTAAATTAAAATTAATTTACGACGACGAGAAAAAAAAATAATAATAAATAAATAAATAAATAAATAAATGAACAGAAATTAAAGGTAAGACAAATTGTATATCAAATTACTTTTTTCATATGTTCTCTTCATGATTAAGTGGTGAAACCGAATTTTGTTAAAGTATAAAGGAAATTTATTTTGGAAGTGCATAAAAATTTTAGGTAAAATTGCATTTAATGTTTAAATATTGTATTCTTAATAATCTTGATAATCAAATGACAATTTGATAAATTTTTAATCTAATTTAATCATGTTTTGCTTAATAAATTCTGATTCAGTTTTATCTTTTTACAAATCAGTAAAAAGTATCTTCGCGTATAGCTTAAAAACCCTCTATGTGAAAGAGAGGAATGAAAAAGTAGGTCACCTCTCAGATTTACCGTACCGCGCTGTGCTATCAACATATGAGGGGTCAAAGGTAACTATTCCCCCCCGAAAGGAGAGCAATAAATTTAGTCCTCATCGTTTGCATGTACTCAAACCGCGTGGAAGCTGAAGTTTTATTTTGATGTTTTGATCATTAGATTTTTTTTTTGTTTTCTCTCTCCTTCCCATGATGTAAGAATAAGAAGATAGGTTTCGGTTTCTAAATTTCGGGTAAGATATGGATGCGGAAAGAGATGAATAAAAATTAATTAAAATAATGAATAGTTAAATTTTAAATTTATCCACAAAAATATTTTTCAATTTATGTAAACAATTTGCAATATATTTTAAGAAATTGTAAGAGTATAAAAAATTGTTTTATGTTACTGAAGTATTAAAGTACAAACATTGCTAACTTAGTATTCTTCACAAGTTACCTAAACATTGTACTTTTTTACATGGTAAAATGAAAAAGGTATGTGGTTTCGAATCCTCGTGGGTATATTATGTAGTTGAAGGTTAAATAAAGGTAGGAGAATAATATGTTTTTCAGGAGATTTTCTGGTACAGTAGAAATTTCAAAGAACAGTTTATCTATTAACTAGAAACGGAGTTCTTTCTAATCTATTAAGCGTTCCTATGCCACGGTTGAATATTAACATCCGTCTGCTATAGAGGAAGTGCCCATTCCAGAAAATTCTCAAAATGATAAAGGATAAATAAAAGATAAATAAATAGAAAAGTAATGCTTCATATATGATAAAAAGAGAGGTATGTTTAAGAGGTAAGATGTTATATAACAGGAGGATTCATACCAAAATGCTAGTAGTAAGATTAAATTAAAATATCGTGTTATTTATGAAAGTTAAAGTGTTTATATAAGAAATTAAATATGATAAATATTGAGAAAGGATTTAGTACATTTATTTGACTTATTATGTTAGAGGTTATTATTTTTGTGGATATAATATTGTTTTGGATAGTGAATATTGAATATTGAAATTAAATTATTGCAATTAGTATGAAATATTGAAATTGAATTCGAACATGGAGATTCTTATTCTGTAAATGATATAATGTGTGTTTACCTTTGATGCATACAGTGTACTTAAAATTTTGTAAAATTTTATGTCAACGGAAAAGTCTTCCTTTCAGCAAGAACTTTTCTTATTTCGATGGGGGGGAAATGTAACAAGAAAACGCGACGTCCTAAATTACTTTACTTTAAAACATATTCTAAATTCTCTTTTTAATAAAGCACGACCCCTTTTCCAAAATTTGCGACCTAAAAGTAAAGTAAGTACAATTTATCGCAGCCCTGCAGATCATTAAGCAGGCATGTGAAGTCGGAACTCAATAACATTCCCAGATATGAGTGTTCGAAAGTTTATGAGATTCCGAATGTCCGTATAGTGTCAAAATTCTTGAAGAGCCCTCGAAACACTCTGAAATTATGTCTTTTTAACGTCAAAAACCCACTTTACAAGAACTTTATGGGCCACTTATCCTATGCACAGGCCATAGGTCTGAGCTCTAGCAAGCGCGGAATTTATCAGTCCCCGGGAAACTTAAGTGGACACGTGAACTCCACGAATGTAAAAAACACCCATTTAATATTGCATGAACGCAAGACTTTTCCCTCTCTTCGTTGCTAACTCTTGTCGCTATCGGACATGCTGTCCGCTCTCTCTTCGTTTCTAACTGTTGTTGATGTAATCGGCGTCCCGTCCTGGCAAAGGCGCCGGACAAATCATGTGGCCGCTGCAGCCTTCGTAATGCCTACTGATTGAATAAAGGGATGTACTGGATATCGTCTAAAATCTGTGTTCCCTTCTCTGGATCCATGTGTTTATCTCCTAAATGAATAAAAGTGTTTTCCTGAACCACACTCAACCCGACTGCATCTCTCCAATTTGTGCGCAGCGATTTACTGTATGATTCACTCCTCGTGCCCGACTGCATCTAAATTTTCCAAATGTGATTATTATCACATATATATATATATATATATATATATATATATATATATATATATATATATATATACAGTCGAATCTCAATCTATCGTTTTTCAAAGGATCAGCACAACTGAACAATAAATGCAGGAAAACGATAGATGAGGGAACCTAACAAAGCAATGTGATCGTCGGTACTGGGTGAAATAAACGACACATACGGGAAAACGATGATTTGGAGAACGATCGATCGAGATTCCACTGTATATAAGTTCATCGAAAAACACAAATTATAACGGCAAAATGCTCTTTCAAACATTTTATGCCTTTTTTTCAAAAGAGACATTCCGCTCTCCGAAATAGTCGTGTTTACAGATTTCACCATCGGCGTCGTGCTCTGTCCATGTTACAAAACGACGTCACGGAGTTGAGTATTGATGTTAAAGAAAATAGATTTTTTAGAGATGTAAAGGTAATACCGAATAACACTAAAAAAGCGAAACGGGTGCTATTGTATGATTGATTGACTGGAGAGTGATCGATTAGAGAAGAAATATGTGTACGACTGAAACTGCTGGTTATGAGGCCATACTAAAATCATTTGCTAAGCAGAACTCCTTAATATACAGGCTGACTCATGTACCTCAGTGTTTCCAACGCAATAAATTTATTATTGCTGATTTATCATCCGTTTGCAAAAACATCGATCTTAAAGATCCATTTAAGGCTTTCCCTTTTTTTAGCGAGATTGATTAAATCATTTTCAAGGATAATACGTTGCATAAAACACAAATGCATAATTTAACATTCAAGCACTTTCAAGCAAACTTTAGTTACTATAATAAACTTTCACGGGACAACTTTAAATTATTATTAAAATACAAGATAGAGGGATGTCTCATAATTTTAAATTTTCTCACCATATAGCTTTAATAATTCTGATGTACAATAATTTCTCAAATATAAATCACACGAGAAAAGTGTAAAAGAGGACTTCTAAAGTTTCACTGTAACAATAGCGACAAAGTGTGACAAAGTGTGCGTCGCGTAAGCTTGGCATATATACAGGGTGCGGCAGAAAGAACGTTCCAATTTGGAACGTCAATAACATAATTACAAGAGAAAAAGAACTTTTTATATACCATGTTTTTAAATTTTCTGTTGAATCATATAAACTTGACAATTCTATGTGTTAATAAATACTTTTCAAAATTTTTTTTTGATGAATTCTCCCATCAACTTGAAAGAAAATGAAGTTAATCGGAAGTTAACTTGCATTTAACTTTTCGTTCCCGTTCCGGCCAATAGATGGCTGCACCAGTCTACAAAACAAAATTAACTGAAAATAACTGAAAATTAATTTAATTATGCTTAAAGATGGCTAAAAGTATTAAAAAAACACATTGTCATCGTGTTCTGAGCTATTCTAAAAGTTTCAAATGTCTAGCTAGTCGGGAAGTTAGTTAAAAATCGATTGCAAGATTTGTACTTGACAAACACACACACAAGCACACAAGAAAGCAAGTTGATAAAAACATGGTAAAAAATACAAAGGAAGATAGAGAAAGAAATCTTTTATACCTGAGAAGTACACAGTATGCAATTGTCATTCATTAAGTTTTAAAAGATTACATCAGTTAAATGGCGACCGTCATTTTCGTTGCAGTTTTGAAGTCTCTTTCGGAAATTTTGCATGGATCTGCGGATCATGCCCCGCGGAATCGCCGTGATTTCTTGCGCAATTGCTGCTTTGAGTGCTTGCAAATTTGTTGGCCGGTTTTGGTACACTTTTAGTATGAGATAGCCCTACAGAAAAAAATTTGCCGCGACTGATGTAATCTTTAAACTGATGTAATCTTAACTGATTATTTTAACTGATTATTTTTACTGTAATTTTAACTGATGTAATCTTATTGGATGACAATGGCATACTGTGTACTTCTCAGGTATAAAAGATTTCTTTCTCTATCTTGCTTTGTATTTTTGTTATTGGCGGTCCAAATCGGAACGTTCTTTCTGCCGGACCCAGTATCTTCGGGTATCAGATTGGCATATGGATCTTGGCAGATCTCACGCCATATCTTTAGTAATAAGGAGTAAAGCCTTGGATGGAGGTAGAATCTGCAGTAGGGAAAAAAGCCGCTTAAATAGACTAATTAATATTTTATTTATTTATTTTTTAGTTCCTAAGCATGCTACTGCGTTGCATCATTTAATGACTAAGACCGTCTGCACACGGAGCAACTCAAAAGAAACTGGGACGGGTTTGTAACCAGTTGCGTCGTGTGCGTGGCTCCATTCAATTACATAGGTTGCGACTCATCACGGACTGGTTTGTGATTTGAGTCAGTTATCAGTTTCTTTTGAGTTGCCCCGTGTGCAGACGGCCTTAGATCTACAATCCAAATGTTAAGCTTTGGAGGATTTGAGGATTTTCCTCTGGTCACAAATTAACAAATACAAATTTTTGAATTATGTTTTTCGCAAATAAAAGCAGAGCTTTCAATAAAAAACTGATGGTCATAAAACCTTTAAATTTGTGTATTGTTGACTTTTAGTAGTCATTATATTTCTGATGTCCAACGATGCAAAATTAAAGCTTTTTAATTAATTAAATTAAAATAAAAAGAGTTTTGAAAAACACACACATTGCATTTAAAAACTACTTTCAATTTCAGTCTCCACTGATCGATTTCTACATACTAAATTATCCTGACCACATGAGGAATTTCCATTTTTCGAATTTGATTCCTCATAAAATTCTTACGTTCCTGTTTTCATTTTAGCAAAATATATTGGTTTGTTTTTTTAATCTGTGTGAGTGTATTTGTGTATTTTCTATTTTCTTCTCACGCAGAGAGGAGCCTCGTGTTTATAAATATAGGAAGAACAGTAAACGTTCATTTCCACTTCTTGATTTTTAATGTTAATGGGCTTTGCAAATGTTTAGTATAACTGTTCATGTTAAGTAATAGCGTTAAGGGAATGGTAGACATTAAAAAGTAATTTTTTTAATTTTTACCTCAGAGGTATGGAATTTTGCATAGATATTCATTAAGGTATAACTATATCAAGCACCTTATAAAATTTTATAAATCTTTAAATTTTTTTATGTTTTAAAAATTGAAATTTTTATTCTGTTTTTTAAAATGTTCCTTGCTATTCAATTTTTAACTTCCCCCTAAATTTTGCCTTTATATTGCTTATAAATACATTTTGAACAGAGTTATGTGTTATTTTGTGCTTTCATTGATAGTTAATATTTAGGAAATATTTTTATGCTTGTACTCTGAATTTTCGTGAAATTTTTGTACATTTCTACACTTAAGTTAAACATTGATAATCTGAATGATGTCGAAACCTGAAAGGGAAACATAACTTTATTTTAATGTATAAGAGGAGTCTTTATTATAAATTTTATAAAATTTCCTCAAAAATCGTGACGCAAGGAGCATTTCAAAGACTTGCAAATCTGGAAATGACTCATTTTGATAAAAAGGCATTTAAAAGATATTTTTTTCACCTACCTTTAATGTTTACTTTTCTAAAGCCACCAAGTTTTCATTTTACTTTTCACTACATATTTTAAATTCATTTTATTCCAATATTTACATATTTTTAAAATATCAATACACCCCAATAAAATTCCAATTTTTTTTCGATTTTTGGTAATTTAAAAGTCCACCATCCCCTTAAGAAGTGGAAATTTGATTAATTATTGTAGAGGGATTCATTCGGTATACGTGTCGACCAAACTTGCATATATTGTGAGACTGATTTTAATGCATCATACGATTTCGACATCTTTGTACAATTTATATATCTCGTTATTATATGTTTTCCACAGAAACCACCTACATTTACTTCTCCAAAGATTAGTCTAAGAATTTTTCAAATATTGCAAGGTAAGTTGGTTGGTATATATATATATATATATATATATATATATATATATATATATATATATATATATATATATATATATATATATATATATATATATATATATATATATATATATATATATATATATATTGTGCGACTGATTTTAATGCATCATACGATTTCGACATCTTTGTACAATTTATATATCTCGTTATTATATCTTTTCCACAGAAACCATCTACATTTACTTCTCCAAAGATTAGTCTAAGAATTTTTCAAATATTGCAAGGTAAGTTGGTTGGTATATATATATATATATATATATATATATATATATATATATATATATATATATGACGAGCTTAAATTCTCGTCCTCTTACTCCTTCCCCTACTACTTACTCTTAAAATATATGCAGTCAGTAACATCGTAGGCCTGTGGAAATAAACACACTTAATTTACAACTAAATCCTTTATTTAAATTACTAATTAATAACCCGATTCAATCTGTGCCATTTTCGATCTCTCATCTCGTGACTCGCGCTACCTCTCAATTCGGAATCCAAGAACGCTATATTAAACCTTTTGTTAAAACCTAAGCGCAAAACCTAAGCGCATGCCCTGTGAAAACTTCTAGAACTCACTCCACGTCTGGCATTATGTAACAGTTTCACTCCTCGACGCCTATGCTTGCTCTAAAAATACATTCGTTCGCCTGACCACAGACGCGTGTCAAGGTTACATCTCAAAAAGGGATTCTCTTTCCCAATTCACGCGAAGCATTTCGAAAATGATGGCGCTCGGTGCCAAATGAAAAATTATCCTGAAGCCCCCTTTAATTTTAACTTGATTAAACCTGACATATATATATATATATATATATATATATATAGTATATATAAATGTATATATATATACATACACACACACACACACACATATATATATAATATATATATATTATATCTTACTATTAACAGCTGAAGGTAAACAAACGTATGTTTGTTAGTGAGCAGACACGGGGACGGGCTAATCTCGCGAACCGAGCATAGCAGAATATCGCGACTGGTACCGATGGAAGCGCACGGGCGAGACGCGTGCACTGATGCCATCCTCAACTTTCATAACTTTAAACTTTTTTAATTCTTAAATTAAAACCGCCGAACTCAAAAGAAGCGGACCACAGTAACAGCTGACATTCCGGGTGGGCCAGCTCCTTTCCGTTTCCTAAATTTCCACAATTTTCATGCATGCAAAATTCAACTTTTCCGTCCACCTATCGACAATTTTTTATTTTTTTTTCATGTGTACTACAACTCTTTATCTTTAAGGATATACACATTTTTATAAAGTTAAAAATGTTTATTATTGCGAACGAAGCTTTTTCCCCATAGCAGTTCTCCGAATTTCGAAATCGACAATTTTTATGGACAAATATTTCGTTTTTCTGCACCTATTAATGGCAATTATTCGATTTATTGGCATTTGCTAGATGTTCAGCTTCCAAAATATACCAAATACATTTAATTTTAAAAAAATGTTATTCTAAAAAAGCGTACTTACGAAACTCACTTTTGAAATTTTCCTTGCTGATCGCCATAGTATCTTGCCAATGTAACTGAATGCCGAATTAGTAATTTTTCGACTTATTATTTTACTCGCTAATAATTCCAGCAAGTTCGTGAAATTTATTTCTACTTAATCAGCAACTGATAAGGATTATTCCGTCACCAATTTTGAATTCATCAGAACTGTCTTTCTATTTTCTTAAGCACTTTTTCCCCCATGAGATTTAATATTTACATCCGGCCATGTTGATAAAAGGAAAAATTATTAGCTGAGAACGAGTCTGAGAACAAATCATCTAATAATTTAAATCCAGAAATAATTTTAAATTACCAGTAATAATTTTAGTTTTAGGAAATCAGAAGTTAAAACCTTTGGAATTTTTTTAATTGAATGAACCTTTTTTTTTTGTTTGTTTAAAGAGCAAAATTTGAACATGGAAATTTGAAAGAATTATTCCAAAAGCCAAAAGCCAAAATTTAAAAAAGAGAATTTTTAATAATTATTTCGTGTTTTAAAAATTCTAATGTATTTTTAAAAGGGATTAAACAGTTTTTAATCTTTAAGAAATAAAGCCATTTCATTTTAAATCGAAAATGCAACACATCGGGTTGCCACTCAGCTAGTGTATATATATATATATATATATATATATATATATATATATATATATACGTATGTATATATATATATATACAATATACAGTCGAACCTCCATATATCGAAGTAGCAAATTGCGCGAAAAAAATTCGATATATAGAAATTTCGATATATAGAATTGAGCTTAGTCTTATCATAATTCTCCTTAAAAAAAATTAAATCTAATTTTCGTATACGAAACTCCATTTCTAATTTATATGCGAATCCCATTAAATGAAAGTTAATAACTAAAAAATGAATTAATATGAAAGATTTATTGATTACTACATACCTTTAAAAAAACAATAATGCAGACAGTGGTTACAATAATCACAGTTACATTCTTTAAAAAAACTACGAATATCTTGCTGAACAGTTAGTTTTGCGGAAAGTTCAAAGAAATGTTCGTATTTATTCAGTCCACTAAGAACTTCATCAGGGATATTTTCCGTGAATTGTTCCACGACGTATTGTTTCAAATGCCAAAAATTTTGAGATTTTATTCTAAAGTGGAATAAAATCTCCCAATGTGTCTTGAAAAAAATTTCGATATATAGAGATTTTTTCGATATATAGAAACAATTTTTCTATGTAATGAACATGGAGATTTGCGAAGAGTTCGATACATAGAAAATTTCGATATAGGGAAGTTCGATATATGGAGGTTCGACTGTATATATATATATATATATATATATATATATATATATATATATATATATATATATATATATATATATATATATATATATATATTTATACAATATATATATATATGTGGCCCTGTAAATCTGCACGTAAATTAAGTGTATATGTCGAAAATGTCTAATGTTTAATTTTTTTTGTTAATAAATTGTTGAATTTTTGTTTTAAAAATTTGGCCTTCGTTTGTTAATTAGAACTCTGTCTTTCTTGGTATGGATCAATAGTTGTGGAATTTCTTCAAAATGCCTCAGAGAGATAATGCCTTACTACTTGTCGTGACGCCACAATATGTATATATATATACAATATATATATATATATATATATATATATATATATATATATATATATATATATATATATATATATATATATATATATATATATAGGAGAGAGAGGTATGGATATAGATACCGATATATGTCAATAAATATATGAATGAATGATATATGCCAATAAACCTAACCCTGCTGATGACACAAATAAAGAAAGTAAGGATTATGACACAAATAAAAAAATATAGGATATGCTATAGCTTTATTAGATACCATTTATTATATGCTTTGAGTGTGGACGGATTTTCGACAGTTAAAGAATTTATATGAGTAGAAAACTGCGTACTCTGTTTGTACATATATGAGCACGTGTGAAACGCCTTCGGTTTCGTTTTGATCACTTCCCGAGTGTCTGTGCGTGTGTGCAATTCGCTCTCTTCCGCGTGCATGTAGAGAGAAAAAAAAAGAGGAGCACGTGCAACTTCCACGTCACCCTTTTCATCGTCAACCCAGAGTGGGTCGACATTGAAATCGGGCATTTGCCCCACAAAGAGGGCAGCTGTACGGAAAGAGGGGTCCTGGGAAAATATTTCGTCTTCGTCTGACTCACTTTTGCGGGGCAGATGCGACATAAGTGAGTCCCCCCTTGTCCTCTTAAGGATGGAAATTATATGTAAACGTTGAATGGTTGGTCCATTTTTTTAGACATAATGTTCGAGTTCCCGTAAGCAACTTCCCCTTTAAAAGTTCCCAAACTATTTGGACGAAAAAAGTTTTTGAGTCGATACTGTATATATCATCATCATCATCGTCATCATCATTGGCACGGCAACCCCAGTGTGGGCCAGGGACTTCCTCAGATAATATCTTCCATTCAGCCCTCCGTTGGGCCAGGGTTTTCCAGTTGGTTATACGGATGACTTTAAAAATCATTGTCTACCCAGTCACACCAACTCGTACCATACGGCTTGTGAGTGGACATATGATTAGTTATCGTAGAGGGATTCATTCGGTATACGTGTCGGGCAAACTTCATGCGATTGATTTTAATACATCATACGATGTTGACATCTTTGTACATTTCACATATATCGTTATTATATCTTTTCCATAGAAACCATCTATATTTACTCCTCCAAAGATTAGTCTAAGAATTTTTCAAATATGGCAAGGTAAGTTGGTAGGTATGTGTATATATATATATATATATATATATATTAGAGAGGTATGGATATAGATACCTGTATATGTTAATAAATATATGAATGAATGATATGGGCCAATAAACCTAACCCTATTGATGACACATATAAAACAAAATATAGGATTTAGTCACTGATATATGGTCAACACTAACCACTTCAAGTGTCAATGAAAAAAATGGACAATATTTGCGAACACATTTGCACGTAATATCCTTAACGTTGTATAATCCTATGGGAAGATTCCTCCCCCCCCCCAACGCATGATGTCCTAACATCGACCCGTCGACACCACGATATTTGTTGGCTACTTTACTATGGAAGCACCATATAGGTGAACCAACGATGCTCCCTATGAGGGAACATCACGTAAAGTCCATGCCTTGGTCGGGATTCGAATCCAAGCCCAAACCGTGGAAGTTCTGGAAGCTAACCATTATACAATGTAAGTGGCCTTTCTTTATTCATGAGTCTAGATAATAAAGAAAAATAAATTTAATGGTCCAGCGATACAATGGTACGACTCGTATTTCCTTCCCAGAAGATCGACAAAATTTTTTTAAGGAGGAAAGACGGAAAACTGTGATTTTGGGAAAAAAAGAAACTTTACAGATTTTGATTCTATTTCTATCAAACTAATTATATGAATTGAACCCTTGTTCTTTTTTCTTTCCTTGCGGAACATCGTTAATCACAAATAATCTCTGATTATACACAACTTTAAGATTAGGTAATTGTTCACTCACGTCTTTGAATTTTCTCACAACCACGCCTGTGAAACATTAACTCATCCATACCAATAATGGTTCATTAACATATTCGTTTCTGTTTGTTTCTACAATTTGAAACAGACAATTCGTCTCGAAACCAATGTCGTAGTATCAGTTTCAAATGCAGAATGAGAGAGTGACGATTCGAACGAGGGACACAGCCAAGTGTTGCATTAATATCAATAACCAGGAACTTCGAAAAATCTTTTTAAAATACTACATTTTTAAAATTTAATTTTCACTATTTATTACCCCGTTTTTATTTACTCGCTTTCTTGTTTGTCCAGTACAAATCTTGCAATTGATTTTTAACTAACTTCCCGACTAGCTAGACATTTGAAACTTTTAAAATAGCTCAGAACACGATGACAATGCATTCTTTTAATACTTTTAGCTCTTTTTAAGCAGATTTGAATTCATTTTCAGTTAATTTTGTTTTGTATGAAAAGTTAGTTCGGTAAAAATACGCAAGGTGACGCTTCGATCGAATTCAATGCTTGCACTTTTGCGTAACGGCGTTTGACGATTTTGAAAACAGAATACATGCGAATTTAGTTTGTTTACAAAAATATTATGCGAAAATTTTTTTAAAAATTATAAAAGTTAGCAGTTTATAAAGTCTAAGGATAGTGGAAACGACTAAAAAGTGATTAAAATTAAATAAAAGAAAGTGAAAAAGAATTACTAAGTGAAGGTTTTATGCAATTAGTTTATATGATTCAGCAGAAAATTTTAAAACGGGGTATATAAAAAGTTCTTTTTATCTTGTAATTATTTAAATAGTTTTAGCTTATATTTTTGCCTCGTTTTCCTATATTCCTTGTTTTCTTCTTTTTTTTATTTTTAAAATTTTAATTTAGAAACCCTTTCCCGACAGTCATCCATCCCCCCTCCCTTTAGACATCCCCATGTCCCCCTAGGGAGTTATTTCCAACCGGGTGAAATACATCGTAATAAAGTATAGCTAATATTTTAATGCACATAAAATATACCACTTCAAGAAACGATGAAGTTTGTCTCTCCTAAAAACGAATATGAACAAAGCACGGCGATCTAGAACAATGTACATTAGTGAACTGGAATAACGTGTGCACAAAATGAAATTTTTTCCATTTTTTAATCATCGTAATTAACTCAATCCCATCCCCTCTCACACGCGACGAGAAACTCTCATGGACTACCTACCTACCGCACAATCGTTAAAATGCTGCTAATTCCTTTTACTCTCGTAAAAATAAAGTGCTGGAGAAAATTTGTGATTTCAGAGGTCATATTTAATTTCTGCCTGCTGAATGGGTTTTAGACTTTTGTTTCATCAAAGAAACTAACTCATCCTCTCTTGATCGATGATGACATTGCGAAGCGGCATGAATCATTCCTTGAATGAGCAGGGAGATTGATTCACGAGTGCGGTATATGGTGATTCATTAGAAGAATGATTCACTGAAGGTAGAATGAACTGTTAGAAAATTGATTTGCGTGAGTAAATAATAAAATTGCGTGTAAAACGACTCTACGTTTAGAGAATTGAAAACAGATTAGTCAGCACATACCAAGAAATCGTATTAATAATGATTTCAATGAATTAATTATAACAGTGAGTTATACCTTATATTGCTCAATTACTCTTACATCATACTACTAGCAACTTAATGCGCACCGATAGATTACGGGATCCAAGGCTACTGGACCAATTGCTTCTAATCGGATCCGATGAAAATGCAATCTACTCTAGTTTTGCCAAACACACCCAGTAACACGTTGTAGCATACACTTTGTGTTTAACTTTTATGTGATTTGTTAAAATGTCTGTAGCATGTGTTTAAACCGTTAATATTCTGATGATAATTTGTCCTCAACATTGCTATTGCGCATGCATTTTCTTAATCAATACATGTAATTAAAAACTTTATTATAACATTTCATGGGTACTATAGCAAGTGTTCTTGTAAATTTTTACTTTTCAAAGGTAACTTGCAACTGTTGCTTGGTTTCTGTTGCAACTGTTGCTTGGCTTAACTGCTTGGTTTCTGTTTCTTCATTTGTAAATTTACTATGCTCCATTTAATTTCAATAAGTGTTTCAAGCTATTTGGTCCATTAATCGACATGCGCTTTTCCAGAGCACATATTAATTACCTTCGATTCAACCACAACGATTTAACGGCTATTTTAAAATTTATTCATATCTTTAAGGTTCTATAGACCTTGGTTGTTAGAATGTGGTACCGCGAAAGGAAATAGTCAGTTTCCCACCCAGCCCTTGCAAAACCTCAAGAATTTAGGAGGGGGGAAGGTAATTCCAGGGTTTGTTTTCATCATTCTTCCTGCCAGAAATGAAAATCTTTACCTTTAAGAGACTAGAACTAATTTTGGTTGATCTAGTGCTGTAAAAAAATATCTTCAAGTGGATGTCTTAAAACCCAAAGGCTAGACCTGTTTGATTGGTGGTGTAGCATGAGTGCGTTGATTCTAAAGCTATGCTGCAAGAATTTCTGAAAATAGTCACTTCAAGCTTGCATAAGGAGTACCGTTAGAAAAGGCTTAAATTTTCTACCTATATCTCTTATCGGAAAAAATACTAACAGTAGATAAGGAATATTTAGTTTATAAATGAAATAACCAATAAAGTGTACGTGACGGATATCTGAAAGTACGAGAGCCATTCACAAACTTAGTTGCGTCTAACTGGAATGTAGGCTAAAAGTATCCAAAAGTTAGGCTTATTTTTACGAAACTACCCATTAGAATTAAAAAATATATATTTAAACAGAAAGAACATCTCACCAAGTTTTAATATCAATCATATATTTTAATCATAGTATCATAGATTTCGATGTGTTCACCTTTTGTAGCACGACAAACGTCTAAATGGTAATCCAGTTCTCTCCAAGTGTTTCTTAGTATATCAGGAGTTATTACACGAATTGCTTGAATGATACGCTTCTTCAACTCATCCACAGTTTCAATTTTTTGTTTATACACAATGGATTTAATGAATCCCCAAGCAAAAAATCTAATAACTCCTGATATGGTACGAAACACTTGGGGAGAACTGGATTACCATTTAGACGTTAATCGTGCTACAAAAGGTGAACACATCGAAATCTATGATACTATGATCGAAATCTATGATTGATATTAAAACTTGGTGCGATGTTCTTTCTATTTGAATAAATATTTTTAAATTCTAATGGAAAGTTCCGCAAAAATAAGTCATAACTTTTGGATAGCTTTAGCCCGGACACTCTGTATATATGGAATCAAGAGTCCCTCCTTGAAGTTATAACACAGAACAAAAAGACCCACCCAACTGGGGGAGTTATGTATCTCTCCAGAGAATGGTCAAAATTCTGATGGCTGTGAAAACTATTACCGTGTTGTGTTGCCGAAGTTAAAATGAGCAGCAGTAAATCTTGGCCGACGCTAAAAACTGTCTACTTAAATCTTTTCCAGGTATCAAAAGAGTAACAGCTATCAGGAAATAGACGGTTAAAAACCCATTCCAGTTTGAACAGTCTCCCTTCCCTGGATGGACATGGGAGAAGTCTATGGAGCCAAAAGTTGATACATCCTCCTGGAAACAAAATGATTTATAAAGCAGTTCGCATTGTAAAATTGTAAATGCGTAGGTTTGCCCCAACTGATTGAATGGAAAAGCACTCTACCCCGTATAATGGACTTACTAGTGCAAGGCAGGGGGTGTTCACGGGGTGTGAAATGAATGTTTAAAGTTCCCATAGGATTATTTCCCCCCACGCCTGCAGGCGTCAAAATGACGCAATAGCCGGGGCGGTCGTAATTAGCATTATGCAATTGTTCGTCCCCAAACTGTTACTCGCTCGTTTGAAAGAGTGGATATGTGCTTGCACACTCCTCAGCTATATAATCACGCAATAGCGCAAAACTGAGGTGTGTTGGCGTTAAAAGGCGCCAGATATTGAATTTTGCCCCATTAACACAAGATACTTAAAAAAAGATATTATTTTATATCATTGTTACCATCAACACAATCCATTTCATATTGACGCTTTAAACTGACAACGCACTGCGTGCGTATGCAGAAAGTGCCAAAAATTTTTATCGAAGAGGCAAATAATAAAATGAGACTAATAGACACACGAAAATTCTACGTTTGAATCGCTAAAAAAATTGCGATTATGTGGCGAATTAGTAGTCATTAAACACGCCAAACGCGAGAGCATCTTAATCTACTCAGCAGTATTTGAAATAAACACAGACAAGAAACTTCCTTGACGGTGGTCAGCAAAGGCGTCGGGCCAGTGATCTGAAAGTTGCTGGTTCGATACCCGTCTCTGAAAAAACCGCCGACGTGTACACTAACGGCGGCTGGTGCACGGGGAAAATCTGTCGTAGCTGCAATGTCCTCCAAGTTCCCAAACAATGCCTCTGGAGGTGAGGGGTCAAGTGGTCCGGTCTCGTCACTTGACTCGGTTCAAAATTCGCGGACCAGAGAGAAGTCCAATCTTTCTTGAGGCAAGGGCACCCCTCTTCTATGGGTAGTGCATTTGCACAATTCGTAGATACGACAACAAAGAAACAACCATTTTGATAATCACCGGCACATATATATTTTAATTTTTTTACAGTTTATAATTTATTAATGTGTTATTATTTTCTTTTTTTAAGCAATTTTATATCGATTAAAGTATTAACGTTGTTTCTTTTTTACATTCTTTATTTATTAATGTGCTATAATTTTTGTATCAATCCTTCTCTATTAAAGAGGAAAAAATTTTTCTTTTTGCTATACTTCCTTCTTAAATGGATTAGACTTCATAAATTAAATGCTATAATTTTATTTCTTTAACAATTTTAAATTTATTAAAATACTAGATGTATTACCCGGCTTTGTTCGGGATTCAGTTTCTGTTATTATTTTTTTTCAATGATTAGCCTCATGTTATGATGTTCTAAAGTTTTCGCTAAAATTCTTTTGCGGTAGCAAATAGCATTAGTTTGTTGTCGGTGCTGTCGTTGTTTATCGCTTTCCTCTCCTTTCGATGTTGAAGCTCGAAGACAATCGTATGTTCGACGCGTTAAAAGTTTCTTCATCAGTCTCACTGCTTCGGATCACTACAATTCGAATTCTGTTACTTTCGAGCTCTTGGGAATGTTTTTTCTTCAGATTCTTGTGTGCGTCTAACTGCATTTCGAATTCTGTTGGCTTCGCGCTCTTCTGTTCTTTTTTTAATCACATTGCTCATTTCTCAAAAATCTTTGACATTTTCCACTTCTGCAAAATTAAAAGTTGCTCCCCTCTTTTGGGGCATTTTAAAACATTAATTTACAGCTAGTCAATAACGCTTGAATGGATTTATTATTATAGAAAAAGAATCAATAATGTTTGAATGGATTGAGATCACATTCAATATTAAAACAGCAAATCTGATAGTTATTATAGAAAAAGTATATACACGTATTTCATGCTCGGAATTCTTTCTCAAAACTAAATCTTCTGCTATGTTTCAATGTCACTTGAGTTATATAAATCATCGCGTCAAGGCTAAACGCACGTGTTTCTAGTATATTTGAGATAAGTATATTTCCTTCAGTATATTTGAGTTTGACAAGGTAGCTTGGGATAGTTTCAATTCATGAAATGGATAGATAACACATTCATTGAAAATGAATGACTTTCCATCCTTATATTTTCATTTTTAAAAAGAAATATTCCGGCGTTGCCACTTACATGAAAATAATATATCAAACTCATTCTTGCATGCGCCAATATATGAATAAATCACGTTTTTAATTCATGTCTATTTATTTTATTTGGCGAATTTTTTTGCGATTTTCAATATCCGTTGATACCGCGCAAACTTGTTCTAACATAATTCGGGAATGGAACGTCGTAGCGGGATGAAAATAGTCTATAACCTTCGTGCAAGTTCAAGCAATAAGTTGACCAAGTTTCATCGCAATCGGATGAACGGTACGGCAACGCATAAAATACGAACAAACAAGCAAACATTCATTTTTATATATAGAGATTAAAATTGGTTTTTTTTATATAAAATCATTGTTTATTAATATGTTAGAATTTTTCCCTCTTTGCTACCTTCTTTAATGTGCCAGATTGTGAATGTGCAATAATTTTCTCTATTTTTTTGGCAACTTTTCATTCACTAAATTGGGAAATTTTTGTCTCTTGTCATCGTTCTTTATTTACAAATGTGTTATGATTTTTTTCAAAACATTACTTCTTTACTTAAGAGCCTTTTTTTATCATCCCCTTGCTATACTCTCTTCTTTATTATACCAGATTTTATGTATAAGTTATAGTTTTCTTTTTTAACAATTTTATTTATATTAAGGAACCAAATTGGTGTCTCACTTTGACATTTTCCATCAAAGTGATACAAATTATCCCAGCAAACTTTTGTGTCTTTATATCGTTCTTTATTTATAAATGTGTTACACATTTTTTTTCAACATTCCTTCTTTACTTTATGAGCCTTTTTTTCCCCTTGCTATATTTTCTTTTTCTTAATGTACCACAATTTATTAATATGTTATAATCTCCTTTTTTTAGCAATTTTATTATTATTAAGTAGCTAAATCGGTGTGTCATTTCACCAGATTTTATGTATACGTTATGATTTTCTTTTTTAACAATGTTATTTATATTAAGAAAATAAATTGGTGTCTCTCTTTGACATTTTCCATCAAAGCGATACAAATTATCCCAGCAAACTTTTGTGTCTTTATATCGTTCTTTATTTATAAATGTGTTACAAATTTCTTTCATCATTACTTCTTTACTTTATAAGCCTTTTTCCCCTTGCTATATTTTCTTTTTCTTAATGTACCACACTTTATTAATATGTTACAATCTCCTTTTTTTAGCAATTTTATTATTATTAAGTAGCGAAATCAGTGTTTCCTTTTACCAGATTTTATGTACATGTTAAGGTTTTCTTTTTTAACAATTTTATTTGTATTAAGACACTAAATTTGTGTCCCAATTTGACATTTTCTACAAAAGCGATACAACTTATTCCAGCAAACTTTTGTGCCATTATATCGTTCTTTATTTATAAATGTGTTACAAAAAATCTTTACTTTACCATCTTTACTTTATGAGCCTTTTTTTTCCTTGCTATGTTTTCTTTTTCTTAACGTACCAGAATTTATTAATATGCTATAATTTTCTTTTTTTAACAATTTTATTGTTATTAAGTAGCTAAATCGGTGTCTCCTTTTATCAGTCTCCATCAATGCGATACAAATTATCCCAGCTGTTGTTGGTAACGCACACGAGGGCAGAGACGGGCGGAAAAGGCCCCGGCAGGTCACGAAGAGGCGCACGTGACCGCAGAGCCCCAGGAGCTCCCGATTCGGCCGGGGAGCGACCTGCTCTGTCCCTGCGAAACCGCCGTTGCGAGAGAGCCTTCGTCCTCTTTCAACCCGGGCCACGATCGGTCAGCGACACCCGGATCGGCTGGCGCAGGTAATGGTCAAGCGCGGCGACACGCTCGGCTAACTGGGAAAGCCTCGCAGAGATGGGGACATGCGTGAGCCGGTCTGAACTCGGGTCGAGCACCCGAGGGGGAAAAATAAAACCAATGATAAACATTGCTTTTCTCTTTCGAAGCAGTTCTGTTCGGAACGAGACAGGAAAGAGACTGGTTAGGAAGGAACAGGTGGAGGTACATTGATAAACGCACTGACACTTAATAGTTTAACAGGAAATCTAATTACTTCGACATAGCGAAATGTATGTCCCACCAAGACACTGTGTTTTAACCTTTTCCTTACGGGCAAGGATACCATGTATCCAAAGAATACGGGCCTAAGAATGAATATATATATATATATATATATATATATATATATATATATATATATATATATATATATATATATATATATATATATATACATACATATATATATACAGTTGGCTTTCTGTTTAACGACTTTCAAGGGATCGTGAAAAATCGTCCTTAAGTAGAGATCGCCCTTAAACAGAATTTGTGAAAAAATAACATTTCCCATAACGTCGGAGGGGCCGCTACTGAGAAATATCGTCTTTAAAAAGAGATCGTCGTTAAGTAGAGCGTCGTTAAACAGAGAGCCAACTGTATATGTATATATATGTATATATACATATCTACGTACATACATATATATATATATATATATATATATATATATATATATATATATATATATATATATACACTAGCTGAATACCCGTGCTTCTCTGCGGAGTACATTCAAATTAAATACAACGGTCAATGTATGCAATTAATGCCAAAAAAATATAAAAATATAAATATATATAATCGTAACGGTTATTTTTATGGACAAAATAATGTAGAAGAAAATACTCAAATTAAATACAACGGTCAATGTTTGCAATTAGTTTGTTATGTTTAATATCCATAAAACATACTAATTTGAATTAAATTCTTAAAAAACTTCTATCTCAAATGGTCTAGTGCTTAAATTTTATCTTTTACCGTATTTTAATTTTTTTGTCAATTTATTTCGTTGTTATGCAACGTGACGCAAAATTAATTTAAGGTATCACAAAAAGAAAAGAAACCACGTGATCTGAATTTAATAAAATTAATCTGCATTAAATTCTAAAAATTAATCTTTTTAAAATTCACCAACAATCAGAAAAGGAAAGTCAAGTTTCGAAAAAGATTTCATTTTAAAGGAAATTTTATGATCGTTCTCGTGATATAAATTTTATAATCCCCAGATTATTATTTTAAATGCAAACTTTAAAAAATATTAGAAATTAAAAATTTAATTTAAAAATTTAATAAAATTTTAATTTAAAAATTTAATAAAATTTTAATTTAAAAAATCTAAGTAGAATTTTGAAAAACTTTCTTAGTGCACCCCTACACTATAAGAAGAATCGCCATGGAAAATTTCAGCCCTTCAGGTCCAGCGGTTTGGTCTGTGCGTTATCTGTCAGTCAGTCAGTTACGGAACTGTTTTATATATATAGATATATAACACCCTTAATGACCATTGTCACAAAGGGAGTATGAAATTCCCCGTTCTAAAGAGGGAATCGGAAAAATGTGCCCCGTAAGCTAAAGGTTAAAGAAGAGAAACGTGCATGAAAAAAAAAAATGGGAAAAAAGAGTCCAACACATCATTAAGAGGTCTGACGGACCCCTTACCAGTCCGTGATGAGTCGTAACCTATGTAATTGAATGGAGCCACGCACACGGCGCAACTGGTTACAAACCCGTCCGACGGGCGAATCTCGCATATCTATATCTCTGAAATTTTATACCGCGTTCTTTGCATCTATTTTCATCTGTCTTCGGAATTTTAGATTTAGAGTAAAAATTTTGAAATTTCTTCGCTCTAAGGTATTTAAAACTTTCCTAAATGTTTTTAAAACCCTGAAAAGAAGTTATCATGAAACCTTTGTTATCTATATATATAAAATAGTTCCGTGACTGACTGACGGGCAGATAACGCACAGACCAAACCGCTGGATCTGTGCGTTATGTGCTTTATGTATTTATTTTGTCTTGCTTTATGTATTTATTTTGTCAAATTTTGCATGGCGATTCTTCTCATAGTGTAGAGTTGCACTAAAAAAGATTTTTGAAAAATTCTTCTCAGATTTTTCAAAATTAAATTTTAAGCTGTTTTTGTAACATTCTTTAAAGTTTACATTTAATATAATAATCTGAGGGTTTTAAAATTTACATCAGGAGAAAGATCTTAAAAATTCCTTTAAAATGAAATCTTTTTTCGAATCATGACCTCCATTTTCTGATTTTTGGTGAATTTTCAAAGATTCACATTTAGAATTTAATTTATTAAATGTTGATCACGTGGTTTCTTTTCTTCTTGTGATACTTTAAACTAATTTTGCGTCACGTGCATAACAACGAAATAGACAAAAAAATATTTCTTTTTTCTTTCTAATGTGGCAGACGATTGGACATTATCCAAAAAATATTAAAATACAGTAAAAGAAATGTTTCTCAACCGTCCTATAATAACTGTACTAAATTGTAACTGTACTTAACTGTACTATATTCTTTAGAATGTTCTATTAGATTTAATTTGAATATTTTCTTCTACATTATTTTGTCTATAAAAATATTCGTTACGATTTTTTTATAAATATATATATTTTTTGCATTAATTGCATACATTGACCGTTGTATTTATTATAAATATTTTTTTGGCATTAATTGCATACATTGACAGTTGTATTTAATTTGAATGTACTTCGTAGCGAAGCACTGGTATTTAGCTGGTGTATGAATACAAGTATAGGAATAGAGCTGCTGGTTCGGCCCATACACGACAAACTAAACATGTTTCGTTTACCGAATTTTTAATTCATTATAATTGTTGAAGTATTTGTTATATGCACCGTAATCTTTACATAAAACCACATTTGAAAGGCAGGAGGCATTATTAAATGCATATAATTATGAAAATATAAAATTTTGTAACGGTTCTAATATATACGAAATATTTATAAGCATATTATTTAAGAGGCCCCTAAAGTAACAGTTTTTAGGATTTTAGGGCAAGAAGAAATTTTCAGGTTTCTTTCAAATAGACGGAATCCCAATTTGAGGTCAAGATCTCGCAGTAAACGATATTGTAAATTTTTTTTCCTAAAGGTTTTTATGAATTTTTAAAAATTCTGTATCTAAGACAGAAAACAAATATCATTTTTTAAAACATACTTACTCACAACTATATATCAAGTCATTAGTTATGTGAAAATTAAAATTTTCCCTAATTTGAATGTTAACTCCATTCTAAAAATACGTATTTTTGAAAATAGCTTTTCATATCACAAATATTAATTATGTATTTATTTTGTCATTATATGAAATACAAAACAAAAAATGTTCTCTATATAAAAAAAAAATCTCGGATCAAATTTCTCGATATTAGTTTAATAAAAAAAAATTCTTTTGCATTTTATCATATATATCTGACTTTATACATATATGAAATTATTAGAACATTCGATATACTATATATAAAATAACATGAAGCAGGAATGGAAAGGCACGTCATATTTAGAATCACAAAAGTGCAGATACTCTATTCCTTCTGCTTCTCTGTTTCCGATTGTCCTCGAAATACCTGCACTAGAGGTTTCTACCTTTAACTTCGACCTTGTGGTTATATTCGGTTGGTTATGCAACCTTTATTGTGTCGTCGAGTGAAATTTGCCAGTCTTTTGTCTGATCTCAGCACTGCCATTATTAAAACGACACTATATAGTCTATCAAAATTTAGACCAGAGTCCGGAGGATCTCATTAACCTAAGTACAATGTATATGAGATTATACGAATAATCATGTTTCTTTGCAAAGTAGACTTATGAGTAACTACGGTCTTTCTTTCAAAGCAACCAGAACTAACTGCTGAGGTCCTTTATCTTTTCGTTATTCATTTTTAAATGCTTAAAAGCTCTAGCTATCCCAAACTGTCGTTAAAGACCTTAAATGACACACACTAACGTCATGAATATTTAAAACAACCCACATATCCTTAAACGAAACGGGTGTTCATTTAAAATAATAGACTCCCTCTCCTATTCCAATATGCAGATCTTTATTAAATACAATATCGCAACATCTTGCAAGGAAACAGAACTGTAATAAACATTTTACAGAATTAGCGTAGTTAAATAATATAGCATGATTCAATTACATTTTCAATTTCTTTGTTCCCTTTAACAGTGGTTTATATCTGATTTTCTGAGCTCGTTTTTACTAATGTGTAGCATTTGTTGACTGAATAAAAATTTCGCAAATATAATTTTTTAATCAAAGCCCACTAAGCATTGTATTTTTTACCAGCAAGCAAACTAAGGAATTAGATGGGCTAGTTTGCCCATCTCTGTTTTAACAACTTCGTTGTTGCATTTTACTCAACAAATTGTTAGGTTTGTAATCATGATTATGGTAGTACTTACATAATTCTTTACTAGTGTACGCTAAGTTTTAACTGGAAGCTTAAGGCTTCTGTGTACTTACCCTATTGGATTCGCTCACCTCAGTGTTAACCTATGGAGAAAATGTGTCCAAAGTTTGCCGACTTGGATTTAAAGAATTTTTTTAATTGTTCTCCGCAATAGAGAACGAAATTTTACATCTAAGGGAGCATTTTTCGTTTCTTTTAATGCAAATAATATTTTAAAACGTAAATTATTCGGGAAAAAATTCTGGCATATTGTGTTTTAAACGCTCATAAATTCCTTTGATGGACGTAATTTGTAAAATGAATCCTGTTGCAAGGTGCAGAAAAGTTCAGGCTATCTGAAAATACCATTTTTTTTTATTGGATTATCAGTATTTATGTAGCTGTAAGTAGTAGATAAATTTTCTCCATAGGTTAACATTGAGGTGAGCGAATCCAACAGGGTTAGTACACAGTAGCCTTAATACAAATTTACATGCTATTTATCAGTCCCCAAATCCACAGCATATCTTCGCACTCAACGTTCCATATCTTCCCAATTTCAGGTAAGGCGATTTTCTAATCTTGTCGAAAACAAGTTTCACGGTACAGAAAACTGGTACCTCGGCATGTTACCGCGTTTTGACGGTCAAAGCAATCCCGATATTTCACTTCTTTTTTATCACCTAAAAATATTAGACTGCCAGAGATCGCCAGGTTGTTGTGATGCGCATTTGGAATCAGAATGGCGAAACAGGTCCGAAACAGATTGCATGCAGTTAATATGCGTGGAAGCAACAACGCCCTGTACCAGAGACGACCTGTTTCTCTTCTCTGAGCACCTTTTGAGGAGTGAGTCATCGCCCGCATATCTGGTGGCATCGGCTGTAACACACCCAAACCATGCGCTCTTTCTTTCATCTTCCCTGGTTACAGCACCGAGAAGGACTGAAAGAAGGTTGCCCACTCCTCGTAATGTCGGAAACTGCCATTTCTTTCAACGTCGTTGTCCTTCGCCTGAATGCAGTGAGTTCGCACAAAATCATCATAGAAAAGAAAAAAAAAATTGTATTATTATCTTGACTGAAAACATCCTGTGGCGTCAAATTATATTAAATCATGAAATACAACATTTTTTTAATGTTGGACTGTTTCCATGTACCTCCTTGCATTACTGTACTTAAAGTCTATTTATCTCTCAATACATAATTTGCGGTGCCCGCAAAATTATGTAACAATTAAGTGTTACATAATTTGCGGGCCCCAGACAGATTTGTGGTAGCGCGTCGGGACTCGGACAGAGGGTGCTCAATTCAAATCCCGACAAGCTCCATTGTGTGCCTTCGTGTCTACGCTGGGTATGGGCTCATCAAATCCATAGGCTGGAAAATCCATCCATATGGTCAGAAGGAGGGGGATGATTCGAGCCCCCTAAATGTCGCCCCTGGGGGTGCTCGGTCAAAATTGAGGTGGCACCTGTCTAAGGGCCTGTTCACATAGCGTCCCTCAGCGTCAGCGTTGCTCGTATTGAAATATGTTTAACCAATTACAAACCTCCAAACGATTAGCCACGAAATTGTTAAGGTCTGTGATTGGTTTAAAATATGTCAATGCGAGTAACGCTGACGCTGACGGATTCTATGTGAACATGCCTTAAGGTGGGCTGTGATCCTTGTGGTGCAATTGCAAAAAAAAAAAAAAAGACTTTTTGGTCTATAAAAAGGTTAAAAGTTTTATGAATATTTTTTTTATAAATACCAAAGAAATCATTTTAAAATTTTTACTATGAACAAAAGCAAAAAAAAAGCTCGACGAAACGACTAAAAGTATGGTCTAATTCTAACCACAAAAACTCAATATTAGAAAAAGAATTTTTCTTTCTTTATACATATAAAGTACATATCTTTAAATATGTCATATTTAAAAATGGAATTTATAAAGGTATAAATAATTTTCAAATTAGTAGTTTAGAATTTTATATGATTCACTGGTGATTAAAAATCATAAAGTGCTGCGCGCATCATAAAATTGAGATATATGCTTACAGAAAATAATTAATGGTCAGAATACATTTGTAATATAGTTACCTGTAATGTAAACCAAATCAATTGTAATAAATATTATTTAAAATAAAAATTGAGCATAAAATTGGAAAACTTCAAAAATTATCACAATTATTTGCATAATTCTCCCACATAAAAAAAATATTCCATAATTGCACATTTTTGGGGGTTTTAAAATGTCGGATACCATGAAATACACAAATGAGTGAAGTTTTATCAGTTTCCTATTGATAGTTTAAAAGTAATGCACGCAAACTCAAATTAGTAGTTAATGATATAAAATTCTGAATTGCTAATTTGAAAATATTTTTAGATTTATAATTTCCATTTTTATATATAACATATTTAAAGATATGTTCTTTATATGCATAAAGAAAGAAAATTTCTTTTTCTAATATTATTTGAGTTGTTGTAGTTAGAATTGGACCCTATTTTATAGTAATTTCGTCGAATTTCATGGTCCTGCGTCCCCTTAAAAAAGCAAAATTTGCCAGCAGCTACAAGGAAATATGCCATTTTATTCTCAGAAGACTTATTCATATACAATATCTTCAGATTTTGAATCATTTAAGCCATGTTAAAGTCATATTCGAAGCGCTGGAAAGAAGAGCGGGCCTTTAAGGTATCCGACTACGTTTAAAACATCGATTTAGGCGAAAATTCCAAAATTGTTTTTATTCCTTTAAAGACTGTAAATTTATGTTTCTAAATCTGGCTTCATTTTTTCGATACGATCATTAGAAATTAAATTAGAGCGATTTAAAATGAGCAGCAGCTATGAATTTCAATGCAAGTTGTAAACTTTAATCGTGTTTTCTGAAGAACTTATTTTTCATCAAAAATGTAAACGACTCTTGAGATAACTAAAAATCTAACCATGATATGTCTATGAAATTTTTCACGTATGTTTTTCATAATACTAAGAATGTAATGGACTACAGATTTGGTTCTAGGTATATTCTTTGTTGATTTATAGCTGCATTTATAAAAAATCTCGTGGAAAATTACTAAAATTTTACATGTAATTGCGTATAATGACCTGTAGTTTTTTTAGATTTTAAGATATCAATTAGCTTGTAGTTCATTACACCTAGAAGGTACCTCCATACATATGACAAAAAATTTTAATTTTATATGCATAATATTTTTTTTAAGAGCTAGAGCCGTTTTTGTAAAAATTTGCTAAATTTCGACCCCAAATCATCAATTTAGTAAAAATTTGCATAGTTAATGTGAGTATTTCTTTCCTCATTTTCGAATTTTGGTGTTATATGCCTTCGAAAAATAAGATAGAAATTTTCGCAAGTACAGTTTTTCAAAAAAAAGGGCTCTGAACGTAGTCGGATACATTAAATCAACACACCAGCCGAATTGAGAAAAAAAAAATAATAATAAATAAATAAATAATTTTTTTAAAAATGCTCATTTTCAAATTTTCTATTTTGGTTTTAAAATTTAATTGACTTGAGACGATTTACTTGAGATTTAAAGAATCAAAGTAATGTTAATGTGCGCAGTTGAAGAAAAAAAACTGCACCCATTAACATCGAGCGACTTCTTTCTTCCCGTCTGCCTCGCTTCCGACTACCGTGCTTCTGCAACGGGTTTGGCCACATTTTCCAGAACCACTGATATAGTATCTTAAACGAGCAAATTATACATGTATTAATAGTTTTCTAAGGCCCAGAGCAAGTTCGAATAAGTTAGCATTACATTATGTTCTGCTGCCATGGTGCAATCATCCTGATGAGACACCAGTTAGTGGATAAGTAGCTGCAGCGTAACTTTGCACTCACGAGAACAATGCCACCTTTTAAAATATCCCAAACTCCTCCAATTTCAAGTTTTTGTCAAAACGCTTTGGAAACTGGCTATTTTTTTTAATCTCACTCTCAGAAACTGATTAAATAAAAATTGTGATTAAATATTTATTATCCTGAATAAACTTTCCGTACGCCTTTCTGAAGCTATCAAGTTGTCGTTGTTGTTGTTTCTAATGCCACCTGGCCGGATGTATTCTAGATCAGGTCCATACAGGCAATCGGGCTGAGGTGTGCGGCTCCAGTATTTAGCTAGGTGATGGTCGAATGGCTAGGGCGCTGGCATTCGGTTCAGATACTCTGGGTTCGAGTCCCCCTGTTGGCATGGATGTTCGGAATCGGCTTTAAACTGTAGGTCCCGGTCAAATTAGCCCTCGTGTAGCAAAAAGTTGACCGTAGCGATTCAAACCAAACCACACCAGTTTATAATGGCACCACAAGGGTTGGAGTCCGATTTAGCCAAGTGCCACCTCAATTTTGTCCGAGCATACCGAATGGTGACATCTGGGATGTCGTACCCTCTCCCACCCTTTCTGACACCATAGAAGGACTTTCCGGTTTACAGATTTAACGTGCCCATAAACACGGAGGTATTTAATGACGCTTGTCGGATTCGATCCGAGCAACCTCAGCACCGAAAGCCGACGCGCTACCACTAGGCTACCTGGAGCCCTTGAAGCTATCTTACAAAGCCTAAAGACACCGAGGATCAAAATCAATTTTAGGGGATTCTTATCTATATGTATAAAACAGTTCCGTGACTGACTGACAGATAACGCACAGACCAAACCGCTGGACTTAAAGGGCTGAAATTTTGCATGGCGATTCTTCTTATAGTGTAGGGGTGCACTAAGAAAGATTTTCGAAAAATTCTTCTTCGATTTTTTTAATTAAATTCTTAAGCTATTTTTGCAATTTTTTAAGCTTTCATTTAAAATAATAATCTCATGGTTATAAAATTTATATCACGAGAAAGATCATAAAAATTCCTTTAAAATGAAATCTTTTTCGAATCTTTACCTCCATTTTCTCATTTTTGGTGAATTTTTAAAGATTCATTTTTAGAATTTAATTTATTAAACGCTAATCACATGATTAAATTAATTTTGCGTCACGTGCAAAACAACGAAATAAATGGACAAAAAATATACAGTAAAAGATAAAATTTAACCAGTAGACTAATCGAGAGGGAAGTTTTTTAAGAATTTAATTCAAATTAGTATGTTTTATGGATATTAAATTAAACCTATATATAAAACTGCAATTTCCCCTCAGAGTATGCTTCGCCCTGACAATAAATAAGTCTCAAGTCCAAACTTTAAAATGCGCTGGCGTAAATTCAAGAGAAAATTGTTTCTCTCACGTTCAGTTTTGCGTAGCTTGCTCACGCGGAAGTTCGCGGACGAGCCTGGTAATATTAGTTCCTCCCAATGAAGAAACAAAAAAAATATTGTTTATAAGGAAATCCTCTAAAAAGCAATTTCATTATTCTTTCATTGTAATTATCCTAAAATATACTCCGCAGAGCAGCACGGGTATTCAGCTAGTATTAAATAAAGTTACTAGTCGTAGTTTTCTATTCAGGAGATCCACGCATGTATATGCATAACGTGCTTTCATGCAAACTTTCGTGCGTAAAAGATAAAGCCACTTTCAACTTTTTACTTCAACTCTTTATTTTTATACCGCCTTTTTTATTCAGGATATTTATAACATTGTTAACAAATACATACAATAATATTGTGTATAACACAGTGACATATCAAAAGCTAGGAGGTGCAGCGGGGTGAAGTGAGCGCTTTGGAGCAATCTCCCAGTTTAACATTTAGATATACTTGGTTCAACATAAACCTTGATTCACCCCATGGCCTTTGCTTTAAATCACTAGACAGTATCGGCTGCTCTACGTGAATTCCCAAAAACAATTACCGAATTATTCTTGGTTAAATAAAAACACCTTGTTAATTTGACAATGTAAAAATTATTTAGTAATTTAATAAACAGGAAAAGGAAGAAATAGGTTGTTAAATTATTTATTAATTAATTTGTTCCATTTTAATGTCTTTTTTGCATACCTTTAATTGTTTTTGTATAATATTAATTATTTTTTAACAAGTTTTAAAATGTTATTACTTTTTATTAAAATTATAATGTTGATGTGTATAGAAGCAAAACAAATAAACGTGTTATTGGCATTCCATAATTAATAAAAAATTATTTAATTATTAAACTTAAAAATTCTTGAGTTTTCAAATTTATTAATTTGAATTAATTATCATTTTTTTATTTTTAATAATATCAAGTTAACTTTAAAATTTTTATTTTTGCTTTTATGGAAATACTTTAATAATTTTTAATCAATAAATTTTTAAACACTAATTTTAAAGAAGTGAAGCACAGGCTCAATTGTTCTAAGGCAAAATAAAACGGAACTTTGTTACTTTGTTCCCATAGCAATCATTTACCAGTTCAGGGAAATTCAAAATCCATTTAAGTTCCTGGTGAAATTACCAGTTTTCAACACGGTTTTTACAAAACATATATTTTTAACGCAATTTTTTAACCCTTCAACGGGCGCACCCGTGTTCAAAGTGCAACATTTTCGTAATTTTGAATGGTTTGTTTTTGCATGTAAGGTTTGAATGTTCTAAGCAGTTTCTATTTACAGCTACACCCTTTCTAATGCAGGTATGATTTTCTGACTCTTGTATTCCTTTCCATTCATTGTTAGTCGTGATTTAACCGTGATAAACCAGCGATTATACTGGATTACAATACGACGAAAGCAGGAGTTGATGGAGTCGATCCAATGTGCAGCTATTACACGGTATCCCGCATATCACGAAGATGAACAATCTCATTGTTTTTTAGGTTTTGGGACATAATAGGAATCTATTCGCAAGTTGTCCTTCGATCCAATAAACCGGACAGTTTTGAAATAAGGCGATTGTATCTGCATTCTTTGGCCTTTAATTATAAATATATCTCAATATTATCAACATTTTATACCTTTTCATAAAACGCAGAATTATTATTTTCAATTTGAAAAAAAAATTATTACAAAAGAATTACAAAAAAATTATTACAAAAAAATTATTACAAAAATTTATTACAAAAATTATTACAAATTATTACAAATTTACAAAAAAATTATTACAAAAATTATTACAAAAATTATTACAAAAATTATTAAAAAATTATTAATTCAAATTATTAAAGTATTTCCATAAAATTAAAAATTTTAAAAGTTAACTTGATATTACTAAAAACGTTACTTTACGTTTCATTTTGAACAGTGGTTCTTAACCATTTGCAAAAATTTTTTAAAAAAAATTTAAATCAAAATTTAAAAATTTAAATTAAAATTTAATTTAAATTTAATTTAAATCAAAATTTAATAATTTAAATTTAAATTTAATTTAAATTTAAAACAAAAATTTTAATCAAGGTTGAAAGAGACGTTGCACTTTGTGCCACGCGCGCCTGCTTATGTTCCAAAAATTGGCGCGCCCGCTGAAGGGTTAAACGTGTGTGCAGTACATTTTTTGGAAAATTTCTTAGTGCTGAAAATATTAATAAATAACCAGTCAATAACACTGAGTTCGCAACACTGTATTTAGACTTAACACTGTGTTTCAGTCCTCAATTTCTCTTGTAACACGGCGTAAGCATTTGAGTTTAGGGTTTTTTTTAGCATATTTCCAAAGACAATTTCCCCCGAGGAAGGAAAAGACATATATCGTAATTTCCTGCCTACAATCCGTAGCGACGTAAAATCCACAGTCGTAAATATCGACGAGGTAAAAGAAATTTTCTACTATAATCCGCAAACGATTGTGCGCCTGTTCACCAGCATTCTTTCAGCACTCCCAATCTAAAGCGACGTTTGACGTTGCGACCAAAGCCTTACGTAAAATGTCTTAAGAAATTTGCTAGAAAAGAAAACCCTCGACTCAAATGCACATGCCGTGTTACAAGGGAAATTTAGGACTGAAACACAGTGTTAAGGCGGTCCGGGACACGTTTTAATTTTTTTCAGTTTATTGAGTTAAAATTTTGAATTTTTTGTGATGGTTAACCATATAATTTTTAAACAAAATCACATCATAAAACTTCTCATAAAGTTTTTTAAAAAATTTTAAATTTAAAT
This sequence comes from Dolomedes plantarius, assembly GCA_907164885.2. Classification (NCBI taxonomy): domain Eukaryota; kingdom Metazoa; phylum Arthropoda; class Arachnida; order Araneae; family Dolomedidae; genus Dolomedes; species Dolomedes plantarius. The sequence goes on from OU015496.1 coordinate 148,959,039, forward strand.
TTTTTCTAAAAAAGTGGGGTAATTTAAAATCGTTATAACTCGAAATATTATTTGTCGAATTTCAAAACAATTTCATTTAATTGAACAGAAATATATAATTTTTCATTTCAATTCAGCATTTTTAAAAATATTAATTAAAAAAATTAAAAATACTTAGAGTAAAAAATGATGTAACTTATTTAAGAAAAATCATATTTTCAAAAGTGAATATTTTTTCCAAATTCGTTGAATCAAAATTAAAGTAAAATAATTGAAAAAACATGTTCCAAGTTTGAACCTTTTATCTTTAACGATTCTTGACTTATGTATGTGTTATGTAAACAATTTAAAGACGAGAAATGGGGAAAAAACCCATCATGCAGAAAAACGCATTCAAAGGCTTAAACAAAGATTGGCTGCTATTATAATGTTGCAAAACAAAAAATTAATATCTCCTGTTCTAATTAAGATAAAAACATGATTTAAACGTCATATTTTAAGCAGAAAAGAACAGGAAATTTTTTATTTTAATAAAATTGTTTTAAAAATTTTGAAGAATTTTGTGTCATGGACCCACTTTCAATCTAAATACAGTGTTGCGAACTCAGTGTTATTGACTGGTTATTTATTAATGTTTTCAGCATTAAGAAATTTTCCAAAAAATGTACTGTACACACGTTTAAAAAATTGTTAAAAAATTATATGCTTTGTAAAAATCATGTTAAAAACTAGTAATTTAAGTAGGAACTTAAATGGATTTTAAATTTCCCTGAACTGGTAAATGATTGCTATAGGAACAAAGTAACAAAGTTCCGATTTATTTTGTCTTAGAACAATTGAGCCTGTGCTTCACTTGTCTAAAATTAATGTTTAAAAAATTATTAATTCAAATTATTAAAGTATTTCCATAAAATTAAAAATTTTAAAAGTTAACTTGATATTACTAAAAACGTTACTTTACGTTTCATTTTGAACAGTGGTTCTTAACCATTTGCAAATCTGGGAGCACTTGTTAAAAAAAAAATAATTAATAAAATTACATTCGTCGGGGACCATCTCAAAACCAACCTTTTTAGAGGCAAAAATAAATAATTTATTTGTGATAATGAGTAAACAATTTATCTGTGATTTTGATAAAAAGTCACAAATAAACTTAACAATAACAACCAATTTAACGTAAAAAGTAAACTAAACAGCAAAAATAAAAGCTTATGAAAACTTAAAAAATGAATGAGAGTTTTGATCTCGCATTTGATTTGACTAGTTGTAAAAATGTTGCGACTCTGCATCACTAAATAGATAGCAGGGAATTTTTAAGCGGAACAGAGATTATTAACGTAGGATTACGTTCCTCAATAACGGACCTGCGAAAAGCAAAATTTCAGTGTTGTCGAGAGTTATAATTTTGGCAGCGCACCAAACCCAGTAGCAGTAAAACAGTTAAACAGAAAAGTACCAAAATGCGTTAAAAAAAATTAAATTAAAAAAAAAAAAGTAAGCAAACGATATGTAATCCTACGTTAATAGCCCGCGGTAGTTTCGTTAGAAGAGACTACCTGAAAAAAAAATTTTCTTCGTATTCGCAACGTCAGGAAACGGAAGAAATGCAGGATTTTTTTTAAAAAGTTCGGGACAAAAAATGTTTTTTATTTTCAATTTTATAAATTTGTTTAAATTCGTGGTCGTTTTGAAACGATGATATAAATTTATTTATTTATTTTTATCACTGCTGATTTCCCGAACAACCGGTTAAGAATTGATAATTTAAGAATAAAGCATGTAACTAGATGCTAACATACAATCATCCAGTGCAGTTATGGAATATTTTTCTGCAGAAAAATAAATTTAATAAGGCCCAAAGTTTCATTCAAACCGTTATGTCATAAGACGATATAAGCAGTTCAAAAGCGTGATTTTGGAATCATATGTTAAATATTTATGGAAGGTTTTGGGACGAGCAGGAATTAAACACTGGAATTCTGTGTCGGCGTTTGCTACTAAACTTAAAAGGTTAAAAAAAATTCCAGTACTGTAACTACACTGAAAATTTTCGTAAAAATATTTCAGGTCGTCTCTTCTAACAAAACTACAGCGGGTTATTAATGCAGGATTACTTATCGTTGCTTACCTCTTTTGTATATATGTGTTATGTATATATGTATCTATCTATCTATATATATGTATGTCAAAATTTTGACGCATTTTGGTACTTTTCTGTTTAACTGTTTACTGTTTGCCCAAACGTACAGACTGGGTTTGGCGCGCTGCCAAAATCATAACTCGCCACGCAGGCCATCTGAAATTTTGCTTTCCGGAGGACCGTTATGGAGGAACGTAATCCTACGTTAAAAGAGGAATCTTTGTACACTTCCCATGACAATTAAAAATACTTCTGAGGAATAATAAACATTTAATTAGAGGAAAATAATAGGCTAAATTACAACCCATAGCTAATTTTTTAGCTTAATATGGGATCCTGCGACGGCATTGTCTGCCTTGGAATCCTGCATTGCCTCCCTTGACAAAAACTTTTTAAGTTCTGCCGTACAGCTTGGGCACTTTCGCTTGCAAGACATGATCAAAGTATCAAATAACTCTCATAAAATACGCAAATGAAATTGTATTCAAATACATTTCATCAGGTGAAGGGTATATTTTAGCCCTTACTCCCCTCCCTTACAAACCTTCCCAACCAACTGGTCAAATTTTCAGATGCTGTTTGGACACCTGCCAACGAGATTGGTAGGTGACAGCGAGGATATGCCTCGTGATAAACTCCGTCCATCATTTATAGTCCAGTAACCTGGTACATCTTAAGTTGCATCAAGTGGTGATAGTAGGTTTCGTTTTTTTTTTTTTTTTTTTTCTTGTATGGGATGCTACTGAGATGCAAAATCCAAGTTTTCGACTTCGGCAGCCCCCCGGATCACTTTTGAATATCCCAAAAAATGCAAAATTTTCGCACTTTTCTCGGTTTTTACTCATTTTGATCATGAAGGCAGAGACCACAATATACATTTTTAAACTAGATTAAATTTGCTACGATGTGAGACCAGAATGGGCTCGGTAGACCTAATAGTTTCCGAGATGCAGCTTTTCAAATTTTGGCAAATTTTCCAAACTTGAAAATTTTAAGCTAATTTTCATGTTTCATCATATGCAATTGTCTTTATATCTTCAATAACCTGTCTGATATGAGTCAGTGAAGTTAACATTTAATTTTCAAATTTTTAACATTTAATTTCAAATTTCGCTTTCAGCAGTTGGATGAATCTTAATTTGTTTTTATCATTGGATATGAAAATTTTCTTCGGAAACATTAGGAGTGGTTGTTTCCTCAAATATCACCTCAGGAGATGAATGTGCCTGAGCTCGGCGATTACGTTCAGAGCTCTTTGTACTCTTTTTGCCAACTGGTTGGAATGCTTCATAGAAAGAGGACTTATTGCCCTTCCTCATTCCCTCTTGAGTGACTAGAGACATCGGGAATGGTGAAAGCTCGTACGCAAAGTTCTTCAATTCTTCATCCGACTGTTTCAAAACGCATATCCTGTGAAACAGTGTGAGTGGGTCGATAGTCACTTGTCTGTTGCCAACGGTAACAGTACGAACACTAGAGAAAAGAGACACAGCTTTGGTTTTACGCTCGAATTTGACGTTTTGGAAGTTTTGCCCTACAACCTTCAACATTGCTCTCTTCCCAATATCTCTGGCCATATGACAGTTGACCCCTTTCTCTCCTACAAGTCCACTGCTTAAGGACATGATCACACCCGTTTTACGAACTGGAGGGTACTTCAAAAACAAGTCGCACAGCTTCATTGTACCAGCTTCATCTCGAGTAATTCGTGATGGTCTCATTTCTACGTGCTGCTCAGTTGTTTGCAAGTTCACATTGCAGAAATCCTCAACCGCTGCACATATGTTCTGTAGATAGATCCTCCCAGTGTCCATCGGGCAAGGGCAGTTTCAGTTATGCCACGGCCCCGGGTCAAACCTTCAGAGCTTTTCATTGAGCACATCAGCACCTGTTCCGTGGTCATGTCTGACCATACACCTGACCAGAACTTTTGTGAACGTCTGATGGTGAAGAATCCATTAGCCGTAAATAGTGAATATTCAGTGGAATCCATCTTGTTGCCCGAGTCCAACATGTCCTGCAGATAGAGATGCGCATACTTGGCATAAAAAAGGGGCCTCAATCATGGAAGTACGGGAGCATTTGTTGGATGATGTTCAGATGCTAACTCCATTCTCCCATCCTCTCTGCTTGGATGAACTGTATCACCAGTGCCACCATTCGAAAGTAGTTAACCCACAGCTGTGCAGTAGGTCCATTGCCTTCAAGTTTTTGTAGGGCACTGTGGAGTTTTGTTACTATCGAGTGGAATTTTTCATTTTCATGCGCTTTTAAAATTATAGATTTGTCACAGTCTGACAGAAGATTTTCGAGCACAAATATCTCTTCTGTTGTCAAGACAATTGTTTTCACCACCTCCTGTGCTAATGCTAGATAGGCCAAAGAGTGAGCACTTACAGCTCGGGCATATAAATGGCCAGACATCATCTTATCGATACTGTTTTCAGCATAAATGATCGCAAACAATTCTTTCAACCCACTAACCCCCATTATATTGCCAATCATTCTCATAAACGACATTAGTAAGTGAAATCCTCCCAATCTCACGACCACATTATTTAAATCAGAATCACTGTTGTTGCGAGGATCTCTTTTGCTTTTATGTATAATGGTTGGTCGAACGTGACGAAGCAGGTTTTCTGGCCATAAGCCTGACATTTCTGGTTCGCCATTCGAAGGGAAGTGAGTATGGTGTTATATTGAGATGGGGTATGGTTTATGAATGGTAGGCATATCACTTTAGATTTTTGGAAGGGTAGGTCTTTCGTAGCCTCTTCCATCCGAGTAAGCTCTGAAGATGCAAACTCTTGCCATACAGCCATGCAGTATGTGTAGGGAGAGGCGTCATATCTTCAGGTATTGGATGAATGCTGTCTACGTCTTTTATAACAGTTTCTGATAAACCTTTGTTGTTCACATTGTGAAACGTGCCCAACCAGGCCCTGATTTTCCATTAGGCCCAGTAGGCTCGGGCCTAGGGGCCCCCGAATGTTGGGGGGCCCCCAAAATTTTTGTTTTAAAAGAAAAATTTCCAATTCAAATTTTTTTAATTTCACCTTTTTTAATTACAATTTTTTTTATATATCCTTTCAAATTTGATTGTTAGGTTCATCATATGTATGTTATAGTGTATATTAAGGAGTAATAAGTTTTTCTGGTTGCATTGTATTGGTGTTTTAATGATGAAGTTAATATGCTGTATTGCTTTTGTTATTTGTCAAAAGTATATGCTGTATTGCTTTTGTTATTTGAAAATGTTCTAGGCTTCTACACTTCTTGGCAATGGTACTTGTAGCCAATTCTTGGCAAAATGGTACTTTCACAATGATTCATAATTATTTTTTGTGTGTTTGTTAATTTTGGAAATTTTACGCCCACATCAGTGTTAGGGGGCCCCCCCATCCCAAGTTGTGCCTATAGTCAAGAATTTTCTAAATCGGACCCTGTGTCCAACTGCAGAGGAGGATTCTGTTGTACAAATTGATTAACAGAGCAACGTGTCAAGTGTTGTATTTTCCTTCCAAGTGTACTGAGTTATTGGGAGTTACCATTATTATTCCTCCCATCGCGTGGAAAGTGCCTAATCCATCCAATGTGCTGACGTTAAAATCAGCATTATCAAAACTGATTTAATAACATACTTTGATTTATTTATATCAAAAGATAAAAATAATTATTATTCGAGAGAATTATTTTAATAATTAACGATATTATTGATTACTACGAAAATATAACGAGAAAGTATAATCAAACCATCGAAAAGAATGCGAAAAAGAAAATACAAGATTCAAAAGAAACCAATTCTTGAATAATGAACTGAAGACCTTATTGGGTTTTTGTATTGACATCGGCTGATTTAGATAATATTAATATGCAGAGACAAATTAATTGTAAACATGAAAATTAGCTTAAAATTTTATAGTTTGGAAAATTTGCCAAACTTTGAAAAGCTGTATCAAATTTAATCGAGTTAAAAAATGTATTGAATGGTCTTTGTCGAAAACGTGCTCCTTCGTGGTAAAAATGGGAAAAAACCCGAAAAAAGTGCGAAAATTTTGCAGTTTTTGGGATATTCAAAAGTGATCCGGGGGACTGCCAAGGTCGAAAATTTGGATTTTGCATCTCAGTCACATTCCATACAAGAGAAAAAAAAAAAAACGAAACCTACTACCACCACTTGATGCAACTTAGCCCCCCCCCCTTTTATGACAAGGTTACTGGACTATTAGTAAAAAAAATACCTATTTTCTCACACTTGTGGAGCCGGCTGTTACCAATGCAAAATATTTTTAGAAACTCGTTTACGTAGTTATAAATTTTACTTGACAGTCTCAGAACCTAAAACTGCAGATAATGCACAGTGGCCTATGATCCGCATCGAGAAATTCAAAATTTTGAAGCCAATTTAGGTAAGAAATAACGGTAATTAAGGCACATACGGATCTCCATCGTATCAACTCGGTGTTGGTACTTTCATAGATAAAAATAATAACAACCCGCAAGTAAATCTGTACCAAAAACTCATGAATCTGAAAAGACTTTTCTTAGTGGAATATTTCTAAAACTTTTTTTCATCCACTGGCGTGCTGAGTGTACATGTTTTTTTTTATATTGCATCAATAGGGCTTCCTTTCAGAACAGGACGTGGGTGTCTTTTTTTTCTTCTTGCTTATTGAGACATTTTCGACTACTTTTAAAAGAAACCTTGAAAACTCTGACAGTCTCACAGTCAGCTATTTCATCATCATTTTCAATAGAGTTGGCCTTTAATTTAGTTTGATTTTCTTTAACGACTAATCGGGCGAAGACGGCTGTCATAGCAACGGTCACGAAGGCTTAATAGCATCAATGGCTGATAAATCCGTACTCGAAAATATTTACTTCTGACCGCTTGGAAATTTTGGTGTTTTGTAATGCAAGTAAAAATATAGCTAATTCCTCTTAACAACATAATATCCTGATTATTTTCTCTTCTGTAAACCCGCTCATTCCTGAAAACATCAAACGAATGGTATTTGATGTTTCTAAGAATTTTTTCTAGCTAAAGAAAGAAGATTTTGAAAAAAAAATCAATTCTGACTACGGAGTGAATTCAATAACATTTCGTTTCCAAGAAACCTTTACAAATTGTTCATTTTCTTTATATTAGGAATGTTTGGAGGTGTAATATCGAGAAAACCGTTGCTCCAGATTTGGGATTTGGCATAAATCATGAGATAAACTTCCTATTTTTGACGCTTTCTGTCAAAATATTTAGCTTAGCTCTCGCTTGAGGGAAAATATAAGAAATTACGAAAAGTTTAAAAGGGTTTGATAAAATTGGTAAATTTTAGGACAAATTAAGTTTGGGAGTGAGTTTAATTAATATTGGTAAAACATTGTTGAGTAAAACATTTTTGGCATAACACACATATATATATATATATTGTATGTGTGTATACCCTGAGCGGCCACTTTATTATGGCCACCTGACAGTTTTATGCAAATAAACTATTGCGTCACAGTGTTGCCATTAGAGGGAGAGATAGCTATAAAAAGGGAATGCAGGACTTATCATCGGAAAGTCTGCAATAGAGGGCGTGGCCTAGGAATTGCAGTTGGATCCCATTTTCCAATGGTCCTATGGTGAACCATCAATTGCACTGTGTTGCTTGCGAAGATATGGGAAAAAAACGTGATTTAACCGAGTTTGAACGCAGAAGGATTGTAGGCACTCGAAGCGTCGGAACCAGTATCAGCAAAACGGCTGCACTTGTGAAGTGTTTGAGAGCAGCAGTTATTAATGTTTACAGAGAGTAGACTACCAAGCAGAAAACCGGGTCTCAACGTCAGGCTGGTGGTCGTCACAGGCTACTGAATGCTCGATCTGAAAGGAGACTTGCCAGAGTTGTCCAGTCCAACAGAAGAGCAACAGTACGTCAAATAGCGGGGAATCTTAATTAAGGGGTAACTGCGAACGTCTCTGGACGAACTGTTCGCCGCTCATTACACCGTATAGGTTGTGGAAGCCGACCACCTGTTCGAAAGTCTCTACTGTCTGCCTTGAACAAGAGCAGACGTCTCCAGTTCGTAAAGGAGCACAAGGATTGGACAGTAGATGACTGGAAAAGGGTCATGTGGTCCGATGAATCGCGTTTTCAATTACACCATGCAGATGGCAGGGTGCGAATATGGAGAAAACATCACGAAAGCACGGACGCCAACTTCACTGCTACAACACTTCAAGCTGGTGGAAGCAATATTATGGTTTGGGGATGTTTCCTTGGCATTGTATGAGTCTATTGATTCCTGTGAAACAACGTCTGAATGTCCAAGGTTATTTAAGTGTTATCGCATATTAAGTACATCCTGTTATGTTAATGGTTTACCCTGCCGGGGATGGATACTTCCAGCAGGACAATGTTCCTTGTCATAAAGCTGGTATTGTCCTCAGATAGTTCGAAGAGCATGACGGAGAACTTACCTTGCTTCGTTGGCCTGCACGATCACCAGGTCTCAATCCCATTGAAAATTTGTGGGATGAGATCGAATGAGCCATCAGGCTGCTGGATCCAGTACCATCAAATCTTAAGGAATTGGAAAAGGCAGTTCATCGGATATGGTCTCAAATTCCTCATACCACCTACCAAAAATCTCATACAATCCATGCCAAGAAGAATTTATGCAGTATTAAGGGCAAAAGGTGGTCCAACATTGTATTGAGGGGTGGTCATAATAATTTGGCCACTCAGTGTATACACAAGGTTATTTTTATTAAACGGACACTACGCAGAGCCATCTGTAGCGCGATCTATCAGCCAGAATTCCACCAAAATTGATACAGGGACTAAAGACGATATGGGAAAGAGTTTCCGTGAAAAAAAAAGTTCCAAAAGTCGCCGATAGGGGAAGATATGGTGCTGTAGTTATCGGCGCACTCGAAAATTTGCATAAAATGCAAGTAAAACATCAAAATGCAAATTCACGACTACGTAATCGGCAACAGCGCTAGTTTTTCGGGCTATAAAGAAAAATGGTGAATACCGAAAAGTTGTAATAAGCAGACAAATGAATAACAAAGAAATTTCACTGCAACACCGCTTTATTCAGCAAATTCACTTTTCCCTCCATCAATGTGACCACCATCCTGATGGACGACAGACTGCACCCTGAACACTACGTTCCAAACGGCCGAGAGTAACATGTCACCAGGAATGTTAATCACAGGCCGGGTTGTCCTTTATGGCCGCCATATGTTGTCCTTTATGGCCGCCAAGTTCCAGACTCCGCCAAGATTTACCTTGGACTTTAAAAAACTCACAGAAAGAAGTCACATGAGTTAGGTCCGGGGAGCGAGATGGTCATGCAAGTGGAAAAAGCTACTGATGACCCTTTCTTCTGTAAAGCGATAGAGCAACAGGTTCCGCACCAATCTTTACAGCCCAAACTGCTGACGCTGCTATCGACTACGTAGCCCTGAATTTGCATTTTTATGTTTTACTTGCATTTTATGCAAATTCTCGAGGGTGCTGACAACTATAGCTCCATATCTTCCCCTATCGGTGACTTTTGGAACATATTTTTTTTTTTTATCCACGGAAACTCTTTCCCATATCGCCTTTAGTCCCACTATCAATTTTGGTGGAATTCTGGCTGATAGATCGCGCTACATGTGACCCTGACAGGGGCGGCTCCAGTCCGGAGTTTTGGGAGGGGGGGGGCAACGTCGGCTCTTAGGGTTATATATATATATATATATATATATATATATATATATTAGCTGAATACCCGTGCTTCGCTATGGAGTACATTCAAATTAAATACAACGGTCAATGTATGCAATTAATGCTAAAAGAAAACATTTATAAACAAAAAATCGTAACGGATATTTTTATAGACAAAATAATGTAGATGAAAATATTCAAATTAAATCTAATTGAACATACTAAAGAATATAGTACAGTTAATATAGTACAGTTTGAGGAACATTTCTTTTACTGTATTTTAATATTTTTTTGGATAATGTCCAATCGTCTGCCGCATTAGAAAGAAAAAAATTGTCAATTTATTTCGTTGTTATGCACGTGACACATAATTAATTAGAACAAGGGTTCCCAACCCTATGCCCGCGGGCACCATGGCGCCCGCCGATCGTTTTACGTGTGCCCGCCGCTGTGTGACCACGATAAAACTATTTCAGTTTTCAATAAAATGCTATGTAAAATTTTTCTCATTTTTTATGATTAACTACACAAAAGTAGAAATGGCGTCCAAACACAGATAAAAGCACAAAGCGTAATGCGACCGATCTCTTCTCCCCCTCGCGCCAGATCTTCGCCAACCTAAATTCCCATACCTAAAATGAAATGATCCGGTCCGTTTTTATGGTTGCCGTCACAACATAGACATTTGTCTGGAGCTCATCTCGTTTTTATGGTTGCCGTCACAACATAGACATTTGTCTGGAGCTCATCTCGGTTTTATGGTTGCCGTCACAACATAGACATTTGTCTGGAGCTCATCTCGTTTTTATGGTTGCCGTCACAACAAAGACATTTGTCTGGAGCTCATCTCGTGAGAGCCAGTATTGTGTTTTGTGCTGTGGGATAAACGTTTCATTCGACGTATCTACTTCATTATTTATTCATAAATATATGCTCAGATTTTTTGTATACTGTGTTTCCTCCTTCGTTGTTTTTAAATACTTCCTTATTTTTACCCCAAAATGAGTGGATGAAGTAAACGGATCAATAATTTTAATACTGAATTGGAGGATTCATATTGCTTCATCAATTTAAAAGACAAATGTATTTGTCTGTTGTGTGGAAATAGCGACGCGGTGTCAAAGAAACCTGATGTTGAACGTCATTTCCTGACAATTCATGCTACTTTTAATACGAACTTAAATCCACTTAATCTGAAATAAAAAAGAAGAAAATAGATTAGCTAAAATCGAATCTGTCCGCTCAACAGTCTTCACTAGGCCTCTGTTAAGAACTAAAAATGCCACTATTGCTTCTATAAAAATTTCTCACATACTCGCAAAGAAGAAAAAGGCCTTTCCAGGATGGTGAGTTGTTAAAAGAAGCATTTCTTACTGGCATCGATTGCTTATTTGAAGGATTTTCCAACAAACGTGAGATCATGTCAGAAATACAAGACTTAGGGCCTGTTCACATAGGAGTCCGTTGCGTTGCGTTAAGGAAAAGGTGACGTTGAGACGAAAATAAACCAATCATATGCCTCCAAACGATTAGCAATGAAATTTTTAACGCCTATGATTGGTTTATTTTCGTCTCAACGCCATCTTTTCCTTAACGCAACGCAACTGACTCCTATGTGAACAGGCCCTTACAGTTGTCAGATAACACCGTTACAAGAAGAATACAAGCTATATTCAAAGAACATGCAAATTCAGTTAAAGAGTGACTTGGAAATATGTGAGTGTTTTTCACTACAATTTGACGAGTCTACAGACATATCAGACACAGCACAGTTAGCAGTTATGGTGAGAATGGTATTTAGTGACTTTACTGCAAAAGAAGATCTACTAAAAATATTACCCACTAGCGGCCCGTGCCGACTTTGTCCGGGTTGAACAAAATATTATACCAATAAATTTCCAGTTGATAGCCAATAAATTGTAAATCTTTTTTTACCTTAATAACAACCTAAATAATACATTAAATTAATTTTATGTTAGTTAATAATTAAAATAAATTTTTAAAAGTAAAAGGCGTGCCAGAGAATGGCTGGGTACGAACCGCTAGCGTCAGTACAGAAGCCCACCGTGATAGCACCACGATAAGGATCGTTGAAATCTTCGGAACAAAAAGCGGTAGAAGACAGTAGCGGAAACAATGGAGATTGTTAGGATTAAGCTCCAAACTTTATTTCTACTGATCAGATATACATAATATATAGCCTTTGTCCATCTGGAATAATGTACCTTTCAAACAGTGAAAGAATTTTTCAAATAGGTACAGTGGTTCTGAAGATTACCCTCCACGTACAAAATCCCCTCTCTCTTTATATATTAGTATAGATAGCACCACGCTAAGGATCGTTGAAGACTTTGCCACAAAAAGCGGTAGAGGACAGTAGCGGTAACAATGGAAATTGTTAGGATGAAGCCCTAACTTTATTTCTACTGATTAGATATACATAATATATAGCCTATGTCCATCTGGAATATTGTACCTTTCAAACAGTGAAAGGATTTTTCAAATAGGTACAGTGGTTCTGAAGATTACCCTCCACGTACAAAATCCCCTCTCTCATTATATATTAGTATAGATAGCACCACGCTAAGGATCGTTGAAGACTTTGCCACAAAAAGCGGTAGAGGACAGTAGCGGTAACAATGGAAATTGTTAGGATGAAGCCCCTAACTTTATTTCTACTGATTAGATATACATAATATATAGCCTATGTCCATCTGGAATATTGTACCTTTCAAACAGTGAAAGGATTTTTCAAATAGGTACAGTGGTTCTGAAGATTACCCTCCACGTACAAAATCCCCTCTCTCTTTATATATTAGTATAGATAGCACCACGCTAAGGATCGTTGAAGACTTCGCCACAAAAAGCGGTAGAGGACAGTAGCGGTAACAATGGAGATGGTTAGGATTAAGCCCCTAACTTTATTTCTACTGATTAGATATACATAATATATAGCCTATGTCCATCTGGAATAATGTACCTTTCAAACAGTGAAAGAATTTATAGGTACGGTGGTTCTGAAGATTACCCTCCACGTACAAAATCCCCTCTCTCTTTATATATTAGTACAGACAGCACCACGCTAAGGATCGTTGAAGACTTCGCCACAAAAAGCGGTAGAGGCCAGTAGCGGTAACAATGGAGATTGTTAGGATTAAGCCCCTAACTTTATTTCTACTGATGAGATATACATAATATATAGCCTATGTCCGTCTGAAATAATGTACCTTTCAAACAAAGAAAGAATTTTTCAAATAGGTACAGTGGTTCTGAAGATTACCCTCCACGTACAAAATCCCCTCTCTCTTTATATATCAGTAGAGATAGCACCACGCTAAGGATCGTTGAAGACTTCGCCACAAAAAGCGGTAGAGGACAGTAGCGGTAACAATGGAAATTGTTAGGATGAAGCCCCTAACTTTATTTCTACTGATTAGATATACATAATATATAGCCTATGTCCATCTGGAATAATGTACCTTTCAAACAGTGAAAGAATTTTTCAAATAGGTACAGTGGTTCTGAAGATTACCCTCCACGTATAAAATCCCCTCTCTCTTTATATATTAGTATAGATGAAAGAACAAACAACAGGTGAAGATATCTATAAAATATTTATAACATATGCAAAGTCGATAGATATGCCTCTCCAGAAGCTGTCTGCGATAACCACTGATGGGGCACCAGCAATGGTTAGTAATGTCAATGTATTTATTGCCCTCTGCATAAAAGATGAGTCATTCCAAACTTTATGTCGTATCACTGTATTATCCACCAGGAGGTTTTAGGTGGTAGAATACTACCCTTCGAACACGTCATGAAAATGATTACAAAAATAGTCAACTTAATTCGCGCAGCTCCTTTGCAACACCCCCTTTTTAAGGCCCTATTAGAAAATCCTGAAGATCCTGATCTCATCCTGCATACTGAAGAACGTTGGCTCAGTAAAGGCAAAGTTCTTGATAGATTTGTAGATTTAATTGAAGAAATAAAAAATTCTCAGTACCAAAAATCAAATTTTTTTTGAACTAACAGACCCTCGTTGGCTAGCGTATTTGACTTTTATAATGGAAAAACTGAATTATTTAAACTTAGAGCTGCAGGGAAAGGACAAACATATAGCTACAATGATAGGGTCTATAAACTCGTTTAAAGCTAAACTGGCTTTGTGGACATGACATTTGAAGATGAAGTCCCTTGTGCATTATCCAAATACGAAAAAAAAGATAGGCGACGGGGAAATTGATTTATCAACATTTGTTATCCACCTTTAATTACACTGCTGGCCACTGTAAATGCAATACCCTGAAGGAAACATGCAAATAACATGAAATTTACAACATGCATTAGCGGAGGTGAGATATGCAAATGATTAGAATTTCAGCGCAGACGCACATCACGCGCGCCTGTGGCGCCACTTCAAAGCGCTATTTAACGCTTGGAGATTTCGACGATTTCAAGTTCGGCAATTGTGTTTTTCTTGTGATTTTTTCAAAAAACGATCAATTATGCCTCGTCGAAAACAGTGATCATCTTTTGATCAAGTATCCGAGTTCGACAGAGGAAGGATAGTGGCCTACCGAGATTGTGGATTATCTTTCAGGGAAATCGGTAGTCGTGTTGGACGAAACCAAACAATTGCAATGCGGATATGTGATCGTTGGATGCAGGAGGGTACGACGGACCGGCGTGTTCGATCGCATCCACCTCAGCGCACCACTTCACGTGATGACAGGTAAATTGTGCGCATGGCAGTGACGGATCACTCAGTCACATCACGAACCATAGCACAGCACATGCAGTCTGTAACGCATCATCCAGTGTCTGCGCGTACCATTCGACGCCGTTTACAGCAGAGTGGTCTGTCCGCAAGACGTCCATTGCTTTGTCTACCCTTGACGCAGAACCACAGACGTCTCCGCCGCCAATGGTGCGATGACAGAAGGATGTGGACAGCAGAATGGAATGAAATTGTCTTTACTGACGAGTCACGCTTCTGTCTGCAACACCACGATGGTCGCATTCGAGTCTGGTGACACCGTGAAGAGAAGATGCTGAACATCTGCGTTATGCACCGCCACACTGGTCCTGCACCAGGTATTATGGTATGGGGAGGTATTGGATATCACTCTCGCACACCTCTAGTAAGCATTGTCAGTACTTTAAACAGCCAGCGCTACATCTCCGAGGTGTTGGAGCCAGTTGTCCTTCCTTACCTTGAGGGTTTGCCCACAGCCATATTTCAACAGGATAATGCGCGGTCACACGTGGCACGCATTGTCCAACGGTTCTTCGTCAATCGCCATATTGAATTGCTTCCCTGGCCGCCTCGCTCTCCGGATCTTTCGCCGATAGAAAACATGTGGTCCATGGTTGCTCTACGATTGACCCAGATTCCATCCCCAGCTGCCACGGCAGATCAACTTTGGCAACGTGTGGAAGCTGCTTGGTCTGCTGTACCCCAAGAACTCATCCAAAGTGTCTTTGAATCAATGCCGAGGCGTGTGGCAGCGGTGATCTCCAACAATGGCGGCTACTCTGGCTACTGATTTTGGCAGGAACCACACTTCACAGAAGTCTATAAATTTAATCATTTGATACTTGGTCAACATGTTATCTACAAAATAAATTTTGTTGTGATATCTCTTGTCTTTCTTGGTGTTTCAATTTGGGTGGCCAGCAGTGTACTTCAAGACCAGTTTGAAAAGCGCTTTCATCAGTTTAATATCATTTTGGAAATTTTGGATCTTCAGAACGACATTGTCCTAAAATTCATTGTATCAGATGAGAATTTCTGGAATATAGTTGACAGAAACAAATTTCCACTCTTGAAAAGAGCAGCATATAAAATAAAATAATTTTTCGGTTCCACATACTTGTGTGAATCATTGTTTTCGACAATGAATATCATAAAATCAAAGTACAGATCACGACTTACAGATGAACACCTTGACGATTGCTTACGCACGTGCGAGCAGGAATATCATCATATTCTCCTAATTACGAAGCAATGGCTAATGAAATGAAATGCCAAAAATCACATTGACTTTTATATTTGAGCTTGACTTTTATTAATAAGGCATTTTTATATAAAAATGCCTTAATAAGTTTTCAGGAAAGGTTTATAATTGATTATCAATATAAAAAATTAAAAGCTTGGATTTTTTCTATCGTTAAAAAACATATCATTAAACTATATCAACTATTATTAAGTACGAAAATAAAGAATTATCATTATCAGCATCTGGTATATGATTTAATATTAACACGGGCAAAACATTTAAAAATAAACTTATATAAAAAACAAAATTCAGCTAATAACACATATTGTGTACTAAATTTTACTAACCATAAACTAAATAATATAAACTTCAATAGTATATTTGATAAACTTCATGATATGTTTCCTATAAAAGAAATAAAAATAAAACGTGCCTTTAAATATACTCTGCCTATGGGTAGACGTATATTTAACTATAATCAGGTTTCCAAAAATTTTTCTGAGTCAATAAATTTAACTTGTGCTTGTCATCTGCCCCTTTACAATAGTTATTTAGATACGACACATGGTCATGTAATAACAGGCAATTTGGATATTGTGGAAGATGTTGCACTGCGAGAGTTGATGAATTTGGGAACTAAGTTTAGATTACCTAGTACTACTAATAATAAGAAAATAATAAGTTTCTTAAATGCTGATTTAGATAAATTTATTTACAAAATAGCAATTAATTACTCTATACCTACAGAAGCATTCAACCCATGGAAAATTAATTTACTAAAACTAGTACAAGCTAAATTACCCAATAATAGTAATAACATTAATAATTCATATAAACACTTTAAAGCTGCTATTACAAAATTACAAGATGACTTTATAGTCACTTATGTAGATAAAGCAGCCAACAACTATGCTATAATTTGTAAAAAATATCTTGCCATATGTTTAAAAAAACAGCTAGAAAATAGTGATCTTTTTCAGCCATTAAAAGAAACTACTAGTATTATTATTAAGAAAATCATAGCAAAATATAAACTACTAGGTATTTCATCTAACAATTATCTTTTTCCTTATATAACTTTAGTTCCTAAATTTCATAAAACACCTATTGCTTTTAGAGCAGTAACCTGTGGTCACAACACTTATGCTACAAAAGCAAGTAAATTATTATTAAAGTACCTTAAATTAATCTATAAAAATATAACATCTGGTGTTTGTGGTATAATTGATAATAGCTATAGTCTAATTAGAAAACTACAAACATTAGATAACTGTAAATATATTGTAACTTATGATTTTAAAGATCTATTTAATAATATTGATATAATTGATTTAAATAGAATAATCATAATGTTAGTACAAAATAATATTCAATACTTAAGCAACGAAATTAAACTAACTCGTTTCAATAGGCTCCTAGAATTAGTAACTAAACATAATTACATAGTTCATAATAATAGTATATACTTGCAGTCCAAAGGTGTACCACAAGGTGGTAATGCTTCAAGTATGCTAGCTAATTTATACTTATATTATTTTGAAATTAATTAATATAGAAAATAGCAATTGCAATATATTTAGATATATAGATGATATAATAGTAATTAATAAAAGTAATAAATAAAAGTAATAAGTATAGACTTAAATTTTTACCCTCCTAATTTGGAACTAATTAAAAGTAGCCATGATAATATTAATGTAAACTTTCTAGATATTAATATTAAATTAAGTACTCAGAGTAAATTTACTTTTGACTTATACGACAAAAGATCTGACTATAATTTTAATATTGTTAAATTTCAAAATTATCTAAGCTGTTTACATAAATCTGTTTTTAATAACATTATTGTAAATCAGTTAGTTCGTCTAAATAGGCTATGTTCTAAAGACAATAGGATTAAGCACATTATAGACTTGAAAGCTGTGCTAACTCGTAATAATTACCCAGTAAGTCTATCCAAAAACATAATTGGTTGTTTTTGTTTTAATGAATAGTTTGCTCCGTTGCATTAATATGTTAAACATAACAATAGGTTAAAATAGAAATAATAACTACTAAAAATAAAAATAAAAATCATAAGTAAAATAAAATAATAATAAAATTAACTCATAGTAGTAATAATAATAAAAACTAAATAATTAAAGGATAATAGTCTTAAAATACGGTAACCTAAGTAAGTCTGTTACTGAGAATCCACTACCTCAATGGTTGCAAGTTTTATGACGTCAGTCATCTTGCGGTTACAAGTTCTTAACTTCCACTCTGACTAGCGCCAGGTTTGGTGTTCTTTGGTTAAGTACTTTTAATCAAACTTGATTCATTTATTAATCAAATCTTCTGTTAATAATGGATTGTACGGTGTCTGAGTGTGTTTATTTAATAGATCATACTCATCAGAAACAATCCATTGGTTTTTAGACAGTATTGACATCGCTGATGAAGAAATGCTGTCAAAAACCTTATTCATACTTTTCTTTACATGTTGTTTGTTCCTGGCTGCAAGTAGCTTTAGAGATATTACTGGTTTTCTCTTTCATCTTATTCTTATTTACACACACACACACACACACATATATATATATATATATATATATATATATATATATATATATATATATATATATATATTGAAATTAATTGCATACATTGACCGTTGTATTTAATTTGAATGTACTCCGTAGCGAAGTGCGGGTTTTCAGCTAGTTTATCATATATTAGATTCTGTTAGTGTGCGTGTGTGATATCGATATACTCGTAATTCCATAAGATTAGGATTATAATTATAGCATACTCAAGGTTAAGCTCATAATACCGTAACCTTGAAATTTTAGTCCAAACGGATTTATTGAAATTGCCGAGTAGTTCTTAGTCCAGGAATTGGCCTCCTCCGAAAGAGAATCTGTCAACGAAATCTCGGAATTTTGAGAAATTCATAAAAGTTCTTCCACTGACTACCCATGATAATTACAAAGCAAATATCTCTTCAGTTCTGAATTAGATAAAATGAAGGAGAGGGTATTTTTCCTTCCCGTTTGAAGTGTTGCTGAGACATTTTTAGGATGAACAGAAAGTTTTCAAAGCCATTGCAACGCACTCGAAAATCAGTCCGGAACATGTGACGTCACGCACCTGCTTGCCATCTATGAACATCTTATTTTCATTCGAATTTCCCCTTTCTAGTAATGGCTGTATGTAAACATCAGATCAAAGACCTGGACGACATTTCTGGCCAGCCTCCAGTGAGGCCCTCTGGCGCCTCGGCTTGGATTTCTATTCACGTTTGTTTGAGCACGGGACATAAATGGCGAGATTGTCGCCAAGAGATTTGGGAAAGAAACTTCGAAAGATAGACTCGAAAACAAGGTGAATGAAATGGGGAATTTCGGGGAGGCAAAATAAGATTTTTTTGGGTGTGTATGTGAAAAAATAAATCAACAAGATAGCAGAAACTCTCTGATTTTCCGACTGCTGCGAGTTGTGAGTTATGAACAGATTAGGGATAGAAAGGCTGACCCCTTCCCCGGGACATTTCAAAATCTATGAAGCAGATAAATCAAAAGTTCTTCCAATAAAATAGATATCTGGTTTGCATTAAGAAAATTCTGCAAATAATATACATACGCATAACAACACCTACACAAATTATACTTATAAAGTGTTTGACATAAATTGACGTTAGGTATTTCGTAAACCAGAAATAAAATCTAAAGGAACTGAAAAGCTATAAAGAGTGAACGCAAAATTTCTTTTTTTAAACTTTCTTAAAGTTACTCCCCCCCCCCCCCCAGTGATGCACCCAGGATTTAATCTTGGGGGGGGGGGGGGGGTTAAGATGAACGAGAAGAACGAGATGAACGGATAAAAATATTTATAATGCAAAATCAATGTTCATAATGCAATTTCTATTTCTTTGGGGGGGGGGGGGGGGCTTGGCCCACCACCTGGGTGCGTCACTGCGTAGAATACTGTCACGTTAAAAACACCGAAACTTCTTCCCATCCACAAAAACGTCAAAATTGCAATAACATACTCCTTCCACGGGAGTCAGGGCCCGATTTAGAAAATTCTTGACTATAGGCCCAACTTGGGATGGGGGCCCCTTAACTCTGATGCGGACGCAAAATTTAAAAAATTGACACACAAAAAATTATTCATGAATCATTGTGAGAGAACCATTTTACCAAGAATTGGCTATTTGAAGCGTAGAAGCCTAGAACATTATCAAATAACAAAAAGCATTACAACGTATTAACTTCATCATTAAAACACCAATACAATGCAACCAGAAAAACTTAATCCCGTCTATACACTATAACATATATATGATGAACTATACATATAATTATACATATGATGAACCAATCAATCAAATTTGAAAGGATATATATAAAAAAAATTGTTATTAAAAAAGATAAAATAAAAATAAAAATTTGAATTGGAAATTTTTTCTTTTTTTCCTTTCAAAATTAAAATTTGGGGGGGGGGGGGGGCAGGCCTACCGGGCCTATTGGAAAATGAGGGCCTGCCTGGAGTTTGTAGAGAAAAATAATCGATGTCATTAAAATTTAGATTGCAACAAGTGCTCCTGATAAAAATACAACTGTCCATCACTGCCCAGAGCTTTGATATGGGCTCTAACAAAGAAAATAAAAGCTATATAATTAGCATCATTTATTACTATATCTTTTTTTTTAAATGTTCTCGACTGTCTGCGTGTATACAGACAGTAGAAAAAAATTATCTTAACACAAATAATGAGTTAAATATTATGTGATAAATTTTACGATGATAAAATTTATCCTCGTAATAAAAGTCTAATATCTTAAGAGTGGGAGCTTCGAGAAAATATATTAGGCAAATATCGTAAAAAAAAAATAGTGATGGCAATTTTAAAACAGGATTTTTCTATTGCGCTCGGAGAGTTTTTGTCACAAACTGCGTTAGAGTAGAATAAACTATACATCCAATATTCCTATACATATTGCAACTATTCATGAATGAGACATGAAATACAAAAATGCGATTATAATACGATTTATCGGAAAAATTGAAAAAAAAAATATGAATTCTCGTAAATCGTATCCTGGGATATTCATTGCTAATGGGTTTAAATATTCCCTTATCAATTCAATCAACCTCAAATATAATGTATTAATTTAAGACACCGGATAAACAAATTGGTGATCTGAATAAACAGAGTCGACAACAAAATGACACGTCACTAGAAATTTCTTTCCAAGAGAGCATAATATTCTGAAACCGTATTTCATTGATTTTTCGGTTTTTCGAAGCAAACTTTGCTAGCCAAATAATCATATATTACCCTGTGGATTAAAGATTCATTACATTTCTCTGCTGAAATGAACTGAAAGCTTCGACCGTAAGATTAGAATCATAACGCTCATGAACAAATGAGAATTTATAATAAAATACGATATTTCATATCCTGACTGAAAACTGGCGCAACGATCACAGCGCCACCATAGCTCAGTGGTTAGAGCACTGGTCTTGTAAACCAGGGGTCGTGAGTTCGATCCTCACTGGTGGCTATTTACCTTTTAGTCGTTCTCATTTTTATGGGAAAAAAATCGTATAGTTCTAGAGGCATTCTTCTTCATGATTAATCATTATTGCTTAATTTTTCATTTTATAAGTTTTTAAATCTTGTAATTTTGAGATATATTCAATTAATATTTTTTTGTATCGTTGAGAGGAGGTGAATCTTGAACTAGTATTGAAGAATAAATATAGTACTCTAAGCACCTTCTCAGAGTGTATCTAATATCAAACAGTTGTATGAGTTAACAACATAAATTTAAATATATTTGATTTAAACTTCGATACAATATAAGAAAATTGCTTAAAGTCATTAATCCCTTCTAATTAATTTTTTTGTTAATAAATGCATTTTAAATATAATATGCAGTGATTTTAATTAAGTGTTGTTAAGTAAAATTGAATACAATATGCCGGGAATATATACACACGCGCGCGCGCGCACACACACACACATATATATATATACGTGAGTGTTTGTTTGTTTTGTTTTGTTTTGTTATAAGTAATAAAAATAAATACTCTTTAAAAGATGATAAGTATATCTATAAATTGCATCTCTTATCAATTATTTTTCAACAATATTTAAAACTTATGACTATCATCGACTCATTCTCAAGTAATATTTTCAGTTCTATTTTTAAAAAAACTAAAAGATTTTACAAATGATTTATGAATGAAAATTAATTTTAAATGCAGTTTTATTTAAATGCAAATTTTATTCTTCAGATAGCTAATGAAATATGAATTCGAAAAAGCTAAAATAATGAAACATATTTTCAAGAGTCTTATAGTTCTTCAAAATCTTAAGTCAAAGGGGGGGAAAAACGTTGCGTAAGAGGAAATTTTTTATAACTAGAATTTTAATTTTTAAAATCTATTTTCATTTGTCTATACGAAATTTGCCTAGTTAAGTCTGGTGTTGTCTATTTGAGGTTATTTTTGTTAACTAGGATTTTAATTTTTAAAATCTATAGTAAACCATTTTTTTTGTCTAATTTTGCAAAATTGGTTTTTATTAGATATTAATAACCAATTTTTAGTACGTAACATCAGCAAATAATGATGTGCTATCAATAGTTTGACTTTTTTCCATTAGTTTACCTAAACGTCGCTATTTTCATACTCTTGTTTTGAAATTGTGCTTTTTTAAAATGTGTGTTTTGTTACACGAAGCGAAGATTGATGCTAAATAAGGAGCTATTGATTTACGGGTAGCTAAAAATACATGATAATTTTGGTACGGTACGAATATAAAAGGAAATTATGAAACAATCTAAAAATTTTAGCCAGTTTAGTATTTCGTTTTGATATGTTCTAAAAAGTCTGAAGACAAGACAAATGAAAACACATATTAACCATTAAAAAAAAAAAAATAGAGTTTTACCTAACTTTTATTTTTAAAGAAAACAGTGTAAAATTCATGTTGACATGCAAGCACAGAGTTAATTTTTGCAAGATTGGGAAAACTAAATTTTTAATCATAAATTATTTGATGATTTTCAAAGCACAGTCGAACCCCGTTATAGCGAACTGGGTATATAACGAACTCACGGATATAACGAACGAAAATTCTGGTCCCGCCTTTTTCCTATTGTACGTAATTTAATTAGTGTTGTGTCAGTTTAATGTAATCGATTTTAGTCGATTTAATTCATTAATGATAATTTTTTAATGCATCATTATTGAATACACATTGCAACTAATGAGTTATACAGTTTGTGAACTCTAGCCTTTTTCTTAACGGTTCGGATATAGCGAACCACCGGATAAAGCGAACAAAACCTTTGGTTCCTTGAAGTTCGTTATAACGGGGTTCGACTGTATATATATATATATATATATATATATATATATATATTTATTTATTTTTAATTATAACATTTATATTTATATTTATTTATAACATTCATTTACATTTTGCGATTTTTGCCCTTTTTTTAATACATCATTTTCAGCAGTGCATTCCTTATTACATATTTTTACTTGACATTTACCGTGACATTTTACGGACACAAAAACTGATGAAAGCTCCTTACTACTTACGCGTAAAAAATGAGTAGAATCCATGGATTCAGAGTTGAAGGAGGATATAAAAAGTGATTGATCAAATTCGGTTTTCTGTCTTATTTCGCCCCGTTAACCTGCCCTGTGTGATATTCACAAGGGGGGAACTTTGAATAATATAAAAATCCGATTCCCCTGCAAGTAATGTCAAAATTCTAGTTAGACTGTATTCGATATTCTATTAGCCTTTAATGAGGCCGCTATGACAGGTCCGCAACCAAAGAGTATGATGGGAGTTAGATGGATTTGTTGTTGTTGTTTTTGTTGCTTGCCCGGAAGTATTCCAGACCAGGTCCATATAGGCTTGTGGGCTGAGAGGTGCGTCTCCGGCTTATAATGGCAGCACAAGGGTCGGAGTCCGACTTAGCCAGGTGCCACCTCAATTTGGATCGAGCACCCCCAGGGGTGACATCTGGGGTGAGATCGTACCTTCCCCACCCACTGACCTCACAGAGGACTTTAGGAGTTACGGATTTAATGAGCCCATATTCAACCTAGACACGAAGGTATTTAATGGTTCTTGACCGGATTCGATCCGAGCACCCTAAGTATCGAAATCCGACGCGCTACCACTAGGCTAACTCTGGCCTTAGATGGACTGAGTAACCCTAACTACTTTTTTAGCCCCTTACACTCCTGATACAGTTCAAAGTCTAAAACATAAAACATGTTGATCAAGATTTTTTTTTATTTTAATGCACTCATTTATAAAAAGTCATATGCCTTGATATCTTTTTAATGGATTACAATAATTTGTTAATAGAAATTACTAGCCTAGATTTTTTCAAGTCTTCTTTCTACTGGCAGCAAACTTCGAAATATCTTATTCAAGAGATTTGATTCATTTGTACATTAATATAAATAGTTCTTTTATAATACAGGTATCTCTTCTGCACACAGTACATTATTTTTTCTGGGGGTGGGGTTACAATCAATCACCCCAGCGCAAAAATTAGTCCTTCGGAAACATCCCCCCCCCCATCCCCCAGGGATTCTGGCTACGCCACTGATTTATCATAGTAAATTGAGTATAAAGTCAACCATTAATAATATTTTAATGGTCAGATACCGGTATATATAGGACAGTCAAACCACCTCTAGCGTTTTCAGTGTGGCCCTGCGCAAGACGACGGCGGCTTCAAGGGGGAGGGGAGAAGGGGCGATTCTCCCCCCCCCCCCCAAAAAAAAAAAGAAATGCCCGGCGAATTTATTTATTTATTTCAAGCCCAAAATTGTAGAATCCTAGACCTAATACTAAATGAGTTTAAATTTAAAACGAGAGGATGTTTATTTCTTTATATATATATATATATATATATATGTATATAAAACCCTAAGAACCGACGTTCCCCCCCCCCCCCCCCCCCAAATCTGTGCACTCGAGCAGCCACTGGCGCAAGAATTGGAAGCTTAAGGCCTATTAAAAAACTCCCCTTGGAGAACACTGGATGCGTCAAGTCAGGATAATCCAGCATGCGGCCTTAATTACTTCGTTCATTTTCATTTTAATGTTATCCTTGATCGTCCATCCAATTCCCTGGACGACCGCGTCCCATGAAAAAACAACTTGTCACTCCCTGTTCAAACTAGCAGCTTTTTGGGAAACTTTAGGGGGGCAGATCCCACACGCACATTTCGGCGAAAAACGCCTTTTTTTTCACGATCTACATCCCATTTAGAGCGTCGCTCGTCAGTAACAAAAAAAAGGAGCGGGAGGAAGAAGAAAAAAGAGAATCCTTCGCAAATAGAGTGAAAACCTCGTAAAAGAGAACTGGACAATAGACGGAGGGAGAGAGGCTGGAGTTAAAATATCCTCTCTCAATGGTAGAGCATAAACGAGAAAGAATTGAAACCGGGCACTGCGAAATAGGTTAGGACACTGGTTCATTAAGGGTGGAAAATATGAGATGGAGTTACTTATTTTGGGGAAATTAAGGATAGCCATTGTTAGGGGGGCATTCACTTGAAAGCTGTTTACTTGTTGCGAATCACGTATGTTGGCAAAATACAGAGATACGCCGAGCAAATACAATAGGCAAACAAATCGCCGTTAAGCTGTGTAAACCCTCGTGTTGCAACAGATAACCCTAGCACAGAAAAGCAACCAACACGAAGCGTTTAAACAATTTTTTCATATAAGCAGCAAGTACATGTTAGAGGTGTTGCGTATTTTAAAATACATGGGACATTAAGTTACAGTATCAATCAATATTGCAATATTTATACTCCTGTTAACAACTAGAAAAATATATATATACTAGCTGAAAACCCGTACTTCTCTACGGAGTACATTCAAATTAAATAAAACGGTCAATGTATGCAATTAATGCCAAAAATGTGTACAAATATATTTATAATAAATACAACGATCAATGTATGCAATTAATGTAAAAAAAAACGAAAAAATATATTTATAAAAAAATCGTAACGGATATTTTTATAGACAAAATAATGTAGAAGAAAATATTCAAATTAAATCTAATAGGACATACTAAAGAACATAGTACAGTTAATATAGTACAGTTTGAGAAACAAATATTTTACTGCATTTTAATATTTTTTTTAATAATGTCCAATAGTCTGCCGCATTAGCAAGAAAAGAAAAATATTTTTTTGTCTATTTAGTTGTTATGCACGTGACGATAAATTTATTTAAAGTACCAGAAAAAGAAATCACGTGATCAGCATTTAATAAATTAAATTCTAAAAATTAATCTTTAAAAATTCACCAAAACTTTAAAAACGTTACTAAAACAGCTTAAAAATTTAATATTAAAAAATCTAAGAAGAATTTTTCAAAAATATTTCTTGGTGCACCCCTACACTATAAGAAGAATCGCCATGCAAAATTTCAGCACTTTAGGTCCAGCGGTTTGGTCTGTGCGTTGTCAGTCAGTTACGGAACTGTTTTATATTTATATACTAGATAAGGGGCCTGGGTTCGTTTATGTATATATGCAGTCAGCGCTCGTTGTAGCGACCATTCCAATACAACGAAAAAAAATCCCAAATGGAATCCCTTTTAAGGATAAGTTTTTTTTTAACTCCCATATAACGACCCTGCAGATCATTTAATTCCAATAAAGCGTCTCTAATCCGGCGATGCGATCTTTAACTGAGATAGAAAATTATGTTTTAAACACATCTCAAAAGCACGTAAAGCAAACAATGATTTCTGATTATTTTTCTAGGGTATAAATGTCAGTCAGACCCAATTTTTTTGCGATTTCATTAATTTTTACGTTGAATTTTTGTTTTAGAAATTATGATTCTCTTAATTTGTATACACTTAAATTAATTATTAATATATATATATATATATATATATATATAAATAGGATGAAACTTTTATAGTGGCAACTAGGTATGTACAAAGTATACAGAAGAGATACAGAGGTGAAACTTTTATAGCCCTTCAAAGTAGTAACCAGCATTGTATCGCACCCGTTGCTAACGTTCTGGAAGCTGCAGGATGCCGTTGGCAGCACCTGATCTGTTGATCCTTCGAATGGAGCGGTCTACAGCCTGCAGAATCTCTGGTCGAATCTATGGAGAGGTTCCTTCATCTTGGGGATGAGATCAACATCACAGGGACTTAAGTTCGGGGAATATGGGGATGGTAGAGCACCACTTCCCAGCCCCAGCGAGAAAACACAACAGCCACAGTGTGCGCACAAGCATTTTCCTTCTATCAGTTCGATGCAACAAACTATTTCGGTACGGTAGACCGGTAACTAAAACATGGCTGTGTTCATCCTGTCACTGTGCAAGCGTGTGATGTTTGTGGGGAGAGCGCATTCGCTCTGAGATAAGCAGTAGCGTACGCAGAAATTTTCAAAGGGGGGTGTTATAGTCCAGTCAAATTAGGTTTTCATTTCGCATTAAATGAAGGGGTTGAGATTTTTTCAGGAATGTGTAGGGGTTGGTCCCCTGAACAACGCCTAATAAAATCCCCTCGATTTCAGGCGCCGCGGGGGGTGGGGTGGGGTCCAAAGGTCACTTTTTTCAGTTTTCGGCGTTTATCTCGAAAACAGGGTGTGGCACAGAAAATTGTCAAACCCAAAAATTAAAGCTTATAAAATTTCCTTCCAAATGGTTTATCCATGTTTGTACCCAAGTGTTACCGTAGACATTGACATAGACATGGTACATTAACGAGGCACCAGAGAGCAGGGCTCCATATCCTCGGTATGGATAATTTTTTGTTGCTATATTTCCGTTCTCAGAATTAAAAGAAAAGTGTTGACTTGAAAGTTAGAATAATAATTAAAATAGTAATAATAATAATAATAAATAAATAAATAAATAGTAATAAATAATACTAATACTAGCAAAAAATAAATAAGTAAATAATGTGGCAGATTTTATTTAAAAAAAATTACGGTAGCAGACGATTAAGCAAAAATTAGTAAGGATAGTCTTGAGGTCGATCCATCAAAAAAAACGCAGGTCAGAACCAGAAGCAACGGCAAATGTAAATTAAAATTTAGAAGAGGTTGAAGGGAGAGTTAAGAAAGGGGAAGGAGACCAGGGTGAATAATCAAAGTGGCCTTAGGACGCCTATAGCATTCCCTTGGGTCGTAGTCGGGGAGGTTAGCTATTTCTTCGTTGTCTATTGAATATAATCTATTGTAGAAGTTAGATGCGAGATCTTTAATGTGTTGCCGAATGGGTTCGAATCTCAGATCCCTGTGAATAAGTACGTTTTTAAGGTACCAGGGCGCCTTCCTAATACCGCGGAGTGTTTATTTTGAATTGTCTGCAATCGCTGGATATGGGTGTCAGCCGCTGAGCCCCAAACAGGAACGGCGTACAACAGGATGGGACGCAGTACGGTTTTGTGTAAGAGTAGTTTGTTATCTAAACCCTTTTGATTCTGGTGCAGCAGGTGGGAGATATCCTTGCGGGATTTAAAAAATTTTCTAATGTTATATTCAATATTTTTCTTCCACGTCAGTCGACTATCGAGGTAAATTCCTAGGTATTTGCCCTCTCTCTCAAAATGAACCAGTTGATCGCATACTGTGACCGCATACTGATATCCTTACGGGCTTTAAAAAATTTTCTAATGTTATGTTTAAATTTTTCTTCCACGTCAGTCGACTATTGAGGTAAATTCCTAGGTATTTGCCCTCTCTCTCAAAGTGAACTAGTTGATCGCATACTGCGACCGGAGGAGGTGGAATTCTATTGTAACTGAAAAAAAGCTTCAGATTTTGACGGACTTAACTTGAGCCTCCACCGTTCGAACCATCGTTTAAGAATTCAAATATGTCTCTGTAGAACTTGTGCATATATTTAACATTTTGATGCTTAGCTAGTATTGCCGTGTCATCCGCAAACATGGCTAGTGTAGTGAATGGAGAGTTAGGAATATCATTAATAAAAATATTAAAAAGGATAGGTGCTAACTTAGAGCCCAAGTGTTACCGTTTTCGAGATATGAGCCGTTGAATATGAAATTTTTTCAAAAAAAGTGGTAGCGGTTCAGGTATCTCGTCAAACTTCCTCTTCTAACTCTTTCCCCTTCCATTTCTCAGAAAACTCGTGATAGAGAAAGTTGTAGAGCGAAATATTTCCTTCAAAAATGTATAGTTATGCTAATTTATCTTCACCAGGTAAATAGTTAGAGACTGTTTTGAAGTTTAGGGGTACTTTTCAACATTTTGTTAGTCAAATGCTCGTCACTCAAGTTTCGTTTCCGTGGTCAGTAACTCTCTTAATCACTTTGTATGCTGTTTAATTAGATACGTATAGTATTCATAACCCATATAAATAATAAATTATGTATACCTGTACGTATAATGTATATCTCATAATATACAGAAGATCGCTTGTAGTACAAAGGAGGAAGTAAGAAAACAAACCAAAATGTATAAAAGTGTCACTTTAACTCAGATCATTTTGGAAAATTTAGATACCACACCATATGAAAAAGAAGAAGTAGTTCAGTTACTTCTGACCTGAGTAGAAATTACACCAAAACACATTTCCACAAATACCTCCCTTGCCAGCATTCAGTGGAAATTGAGCAACGAATTGTCACGTCTCAAAGGTAATGGGCCAACAGCAGCTTTGTGGGTCCAGTACTTTGAAATGGTGGTGTTGATGAAAAAATTTATTGCAGCACAGCGCAACTGGGAAGATCATATGACATGTGCCCAACTGATGATACCTTACTTCCATGCCAGCGGGCATTTTCATTATGCAAAGTGTACTCACCTATATGTACAACACATTCTGGGACTAACAACTCGCCACCTTCAACATAAACAGGATTTTATAGATCGTGGATAGTTCACTGTCAACAGAACTAGAACACCAATGGCTGGTGTGTGGTCTGACATGGCAATTGAGGTGACACTCATGTGTGACATGAAGAGTGAAGGAGAATTAACACGTGGGCGAGGCTTTAGTGATTCGGTGTTGGCGAAATGGGTTGGGGGAGCACGCACAGCTACAGCAATATGTAGTTCACTTGAGATGTTTTGTGGCGTCCATACTGCAAGGGGAGAACAACATGTTGAGTTTCGAGCATCACGGATAACAAGAGATGATCTAGACAGAAGGAAGCTTGCTCAATGGTTGGCTGATCACCCGCCTTTTGCTGAACGTAATTGTTTGATGTAACTTTCAACGGGAGTAATTGGAACAAGTAACGTCAACTGCTAGCAGTCCTTGGAACCCGCACAATGAGCACTTTTGTTTGGAAAGAATTTCTCAGAAGTGAAACAATCCAAGAAGGACTCAGTCGTTCCTTTAGCTGCGATGAACAATATGATCAAAGTTAATGATGAGGTAGTGGTGGTAGAGCCTCTGATGAAATTTCAAAGATCTGAAAGAACTCTGATCACCAAGAAGAAAGAAGGGGATGTAGAGGAGTTGCTAACGTACAAGTTAGCCCCATACCCTATGTCTCTATTCGCCGAGGGGATAAGGAGAAAAATCAAAAGGTCAGCACTGTCTGATGGTTTCCCAAAATTTAATCAACTGATCAATGTGAAGAACAGTTTCACGGTAATCGATGGCGGCTTCCTGCTTCATAGAGTAAAGTGGAACACCAACACTACCTTCGCCTCCATCTGCGATCAATATGTATCGTACATAATCAACCATTACGGCAGCAGTTCAGCTGTGGATTTTGACGGTTATGATGACACGAACTCCACGGAAAGAGACGAACAACATCGGAGAGCATCAAGTAAAACATCAGTGGATATTAACTTCAATAAGAACTATGAAAGAGTAGTTTTGAGCAATCAATGCAAAGCGTAAACCTAATTAAATAATATATGTAATCAGAACCAATGGGGGGGGGGTTATAACCCCCATCAACCCCCCCTTGCGTACGCCACTGGAGATAAGGCATGTATATGACTTACGTGTGTTGTAAGCTGCTTTCCTAGGTTCTTTTGCGTGGGGCTCCTACAACAGTGTTGCCACTATTAAATTTCCATCCTTGTATGGATGGAACTTTAATAGTGTACACCCTTGTACACAGTGAAACTTCTCTACGGTGGCCAGTCATGGTTCCGAAAAAAAAGTGACCTTTTGAGTTGTGGCCGACTAGAGAATTCCACTATATATATATATATATATATATATATATATATATATATATATATATATATATATATATACACACATATATATATATATATATATGTGTGTGTGTGTGTGTTAGTTAGATGTAAATAATACTAACGTCCATCATAAAGTCGTAGAAGCCGTCCTATTCGCAATGGCAATTCTTCAAGAATAAAAACACAGTTTCGAACGAATAAAAACACATACGATTCTTTAATTCCTCACTCCTCCCCTTTTTCGCCATTTTGTATTTCATGGCGCAACCGAACACAAGTCTTGATAGCACCTAGTCTCTCCACGTGTCTGCCACCAGGGAACAAACGCAAACACACATTACAAACACAACCACACATCACGTTAAATCTCCTCGTCACCTTGTCATTCCAGGATATCATCCAGGGACATTCCCGTTTCCGTGATTTCGTCTTCAAAATCAAAGATATACTGATAAAGTATAAATCAAGTTTCTTTTCCTCGAATTCTAATATAATGGTATTCGACCTAAAACCAAAAATGGATCTTTCAAACATCCGTGATGAATCCTGCTTGTATATTCCCAAGACAGAATTATTTAATATCAGATATACAAATTGAATTAAATGAACTCTACGTTTAAAAAAGATTAACTTATAGATCACGTTATAGACTTTAAATAGGATAGGGAATTCTTATATCTTATGTATGTAAACATATGTTACCGTCAATGTGTGAAATCAGGCATTGTACAGAATGCCAAAAATGGGGCGTCAAAGTATGAAACGCTTAATATTTTACACATTGTCTAGGCATTCTATAGCATGACAAAAGGAAAACTGGCAAAGTATAAAATTATCCCGCTAGTGACGTTTTTATTGTGATGTGGCGAAGCAAGTAACTTTCGACGCTCGCCTAAACCGGAGAGCACTGAATACTGCCACCATTTTTGCGCCCCAGTCTTTGTTCAGCAGTGACACGAGTTTCATTTTGCACAGCGAACACTAGTCCATACTGTGCTGTAAGAAAAAGGCGGAGCAAGATGTAATGCCCGAGGAAGAATCGCTGCATGTTTGACATGCAACGGCGATTCTGCGAAGAACTACCTAAGTGCGAGCCAATGCTGCTAAAAACCGCGTTTTTCTGACGAAACACTTACCAATAGTTAGCGACCGACTTGAAAAAGGATAAAACGAATACTGAAAAGGAACCACAGGAGTGTTGGCTGCTAAATCGCTATAAGAGGTTGCGGTAGAAAACAAAAGTAAGCTGATTTATCTTTTTAAAGAAGGCGTGAGTGCAATCCAGTTTTACGTCATGAACTTTGAGTTATTTAACTTACTTCATGAGGCTCATCTGACAGTTGGCCAAGGATGCTGTGACAGAATGTTGAAAGAACTTTCACACTAGCATATGATCCTTACACGTAATGATATTGAACTCTACATCCACCTTTGCGAACCATGACAGAAAAAACAAAAATTTGTTAAAAAAGGTTTGGTGACGCCTATGGTTTTTTCTGATTCCAATTCTTGTTTGTTCTATCTAATCGAATTTAGTACCAGCCTGACAGCGAATACAAGTTTATAATAGTGTACCAAGATTATCTCGCTAATTTTGTGGTTCTTAAGGCTCTGATATCAAAGACAGCGAAAAAAGTACCGTAAATCGTCGTTGACTTATTTACATTGCTTGGAGCACCATCCATCGTACAGTCAGACAACAACAGAGAGTATGGGAATGATGTGATGAGCGACCTAAAGGAATGCTGGTCGACTTTGAAGATATTCCATGATAAGCGTCACTACTCACAAAGCCATAGTAGCGTCAAAAATATATTTAGTATTTGGATGCAATATGAATAAACTGACCGGTGAACTAAGGGAAGGCATTTCGTCCAACTTATGAAGAACAGGGCCTTTCATTCTGGGGTTAAGGGAACATCATATGAAGTTCTCTTTAGATGTAAAGCTACAATTGGTCTCATAACGTCTTCACTACCCCAAGATGTTTCACAAGACATACGGACTGATGTAAACCTGGAAAAAAATAATAGAAAATAGCGCCCTTTACACATACGCTCTTTCCCGCTTGAAACCCCAATCCCACGTGATAGAGTGCACGTGTAAAGGTGTCGAAGAGGAAGGGAAAGGTGCTTTGGAGCGTACAGGATTACGCGCGGGAAAACTTGCAGACGCAATCCCGCGTGCTTACGTTTTCTCATGTTGCGAATTTTTCAAACGCTCGTTCTTTCACGCGCGAATGCTCGTGTCTGAAACATACATGTATCGAAACATACAAGTTTACAAGCTAAACAAAACAGAGAAACTTATAAAATATATTTCAATACCAACGGAAAGGTTGAGTGGCAAAATCGTATGGTTGCGATGGGGAGAGCTTAGATTAAGAATTAGTGTATTTAGTTACTAGTATGTGGGCCGTGGCGGCCTTGTGGTACAGCGCGCTGGTTTTCGGCGCTGAGGGTGCTCAGATCGAATCCTGGCGAAGCGCCACTAAAATGCCTCCATTTGTGTCGTCCCTTCATAGGGGGCAATGCTGGTCTGCCTATATGGCACCCCTATAATAAAATGGCCAGCAAAGCTGCGGGTAATTATAGGCGAATGTCTTCTCGACAAGTGCCTCCGCATTGGAAAAAAAAAAGTTACTAGTATGTTATTAGCTTTCATATGTAACTGTAATATGAACTTGTAAATAAATGCAAAATAATTCAACTTACGACTTTTTGTCGCTGCCCAGTTTCACCACCCTCCATCACGCCTTGTTCATTTGTCAAAATAGCAGTTTGGTCAGTTTCGTCAACATTTAAGCTTCCATCCTCTGGTTCACCATCATTAGTAAAACTACTAGTAGGCAGTTTCTGGTCTTTTGTAAACAGCAAATTACTGTAGTACCACAGGGAAGATGTGTAGACGTTATCTGCTCCTCTTCCACCACGCTGACTGTCACTGACATTCTTCAGTTCCTTCCAGAAAGAGCCTCTTAGACTTTGTATTTTTTTTTTTTACTACGAAGTCTCGATTGGCTTCAGAAATGGTTCTACTTCTTAAAAGTCCATTTCTATAACACAAAATTACTAAAGCACTAACGAATTAACTGAACGCGCCAGTAAAACTGTGTGTTTTTCACACGCGCCAGTTTCACGCGGTCGATCGCGCGCGAATCCCTTTACACGGACGTTCTTTTCCTTTTCCTTTAAAATGACACGAGTATTCGCGCGCGAAAGAACGAGCGCCCGAAAAACTCGCAACATGAGGAGAAAACGCAAGCACGCGTGATTGCGTCTGCAAGTTTTCCCGCGCGCAAGCACTCGCGAAAGAGCGTACGTGTACAGGGCCCTAATGTTTAAACAGTACAGCAAGAAGTAACAGATCACCCTATTGCGAGAGAAAACCCTTATGTACAAGACACGGATGAGATTGTAGTACATACCGAAGAAGATACCGAAGTGGAGGAAAGGACATGGTTACCAAAGAGGCTTTCATTCCTGCTACCTGTTGTGTCTGTTAAAGGAAGCCAGTGGTGCCCATACATGCAGAAACCATCACCGAAATGTTCATGCCATCTGTGGGCATGCCAGTAAATACAATGGAGATGAAAAAATGGAAGGTAATGGGGCTATTTTGTGCCCCCTTTTCTTCGATATTGAGAATGCTGCCGAAGGTAGAATTAGATCTAAATTGAATCTTGAAATACAAGCCAAAAAAATAAATAAATAAATAAATAAAAGGAAATATGACAAAAAAAAATTCCTCCTGCATCTTTTTATTTATTTATTTATTTTATTTTATTTTTATTTATTTATTTATTTAATTTTTTATTTATTTTTTTTTTGGGGGGGGGCGGAACTGTGTGAATTCCAATTTCTGATGTCGACGAGAGAGGGTTTGACTCTCGTTATCTGTTGGCAGTGGTTATGAGTGTGACAGATCACGAAATTTACGGCCTTGGAACTACTCAAGAAATTTTGAACCAACTTTATGTCAGATCACCCTATACTTACTTTATGTCCAAAGGATTTACTTGTTGAAAACGTTCCTGACCACGAAATACCTCTACGATCCGCTACTATCGCTCTACCTACAGGAAGCGGCCAATAATTCGTGAGGTATAAGTGCTAGACCAAGTGCCAAAATGTGAGGTGCTCTTGTGTTAAAAAGACAATTACGTGTAATTCAAAATGCCCCCCTAGCCTTCCTTGTTGCAAGAAATAGCTCAATACTGGTTTTCTATTGTTTTTCCAGCAAGTCCTGTACTTTATCTTGAATTTTTTCTTTCATTTTTATATACTTCTTTTCAATAGAAGCCTTTTCATGATATTTTTTCACACTTTGCCAAAATAGTACTTGTCATTCTATACAATGCCTAGGGAAATTACATAGAATATTAAAACAACACAGAGATTTCATACTTTGTCTAAAAAGTTACGCATTCTATAGATTTCCTAGGCATTCTATAGAATGATTGCATTACATATATTGCCGGTAACACATATAAATATATATTTCCCACGATAATTTTCTGTTAATTTTTAGTCAAACTTCATATTTAACTTTATTGATTCAGGGCGTAGACATACTTAGCAGCTGTATTTCAAAATTGGCTTGTATTGATATCAAATACTTACAGCATACCCAAGCTTCGTCACTACATTAACATATGCATAGTTTCACCGGAAACGTATACCAACCGTATTTAAAACTCACCCAATGTCGATCGTCGGTTAATACAGTTCCGATCAGACATCTCTAGCCAGTAAGAGAGTGATCATCGTATTATCTGTCTCCGATGAATTTCCTCTCATCAGTCGATTTATAGGTAAAATTGGGAAGATTGATTACGACACTTCACCTTGAAGTGTCCTCTCTGTACATCACTGTGTTTGTTTGAGAGGTAATAATTACAAGATAAAAAGAACTTTTTATATACCATGTTTTTAAATTTTCTATTGAATCATATAAACTTGACAATTCCATGTATTAATAAATACTTTAAAAAAAATTTTGATGAATTATCCCATCAACTTGAAAGAAAATGAAGTTAATTGGAAGTTAATTTGCATATAACTTTTCGTTCCCGTTCCGTCCAATAGATGGCTGCACCAGTCACCAAAACAAAATTAACTGAAAATAACTGAAAATTAATTTAATTCTGCTTAAAAATGGCTAAAAGTATTTAAAAAATGCATTGTCATCGTGTTCTGAGCTATTCTAAAAGTTTCAAATGCCTATCTAGTCGGGAAGTTAGTTAAAAATCGATTGCAAGATTTATACTTGACAAGCACACACCCAAACACAGAAACACACAAACAAGAAAGCAAGTTAATAAAAACATGGTAAAAATTAAGTACATTTAAATGTGGCATTTTTTATTGGATCATGTAAGAGCCGGCTACAGTTTAAAGGTCTGTTCACATAGAATCCATCAGCGTCACCGTTACTCGTATTGACATATTTTAAACCAATCACAAAACTTAACAATTTCGTGGCTAATCGTTTGGAGGTTTGTTATTGGTTAAATACATTTCAATACGACTAACGCTGTAGCTGATGGATTCAATGTGATCAAGGCCTAACTCCTCTCTCGAAAATATTGTAATATACATGAAGTTAACTGCAGTCGAGACAGTTAAAAAAATACCTCAGTTTAAATATGATGAAAATAAATTTATGTTGACAATGAAAGCAATATCAAATTCAAATTAGAACTTTTATTCATTGCCGAATATTTGTTGCCTTCCGATGTTAAATTTAAACTTATTTTAGTATGTGAAAATCTTATCTGTAAATTTAACAAGTACACTAGTAAATATTGTATTATATTCTCTCTCTCTCTCTCTCTCTCTCTCTCTCTCTCTCTCTCTCTCTTTTTTAACAAATGTCTAAAATTAAGATTCAAAATCTACAAAATCGGAGAAATTGCTTTGGTACCGTCGCCACCGAAGAAATTATTTCAAGCTTCGTCACTACATTAATGAGTGA
Source organism: Dolomedes plantarius (assembly GCA_907164885.2). Classification (NCBI taxonomy): domain Eukaryota; kingdom Metazoa; phylum Arthropoda; class Arachnida; order Araneae; family Dolomedidae; genus Dolomedes; species Dolomedes plantarius. The sequence goes on from OU015496.1 coordinate 148,996,045, forward strand.
CAGCGAACAGCCCACTCAAGTTGGTACAAAATCTGACTTGCCGGAAACCTTTTCAGAAAACTATTTTAGAATAGTTTTTATAGGTAAAAATTGCCAAGGAAGCAATTTTTCAAACTTAGAGGTATCATAAAAAAAAAACCTTCTGATGAATTTTCTAGAGGCTAAATGAGAATTTTATTATTATTTTTTTTATTTTACACACCTCAACACATCAACTTATTCATGTGCCCTCTGCAGCGGCTGAATACGCGCGCGACTAAATATATCATAAATTAAATGCTTTTGAAAATAAAACGATTTTATTTAGAACGTCCAAAATTAAATTTGTCCTTTCGAACGACAATAATTATAAGACATTTTCTTTCAGTCGCTCCCGTATGTCAGTTAGTTTCAAGCTCTGATATTGTCAAGCAGCATGGAAGCTCTCTGCATATCTTTGGATTAAAAAAGAATCAATCTCTATTTCTGTACTTACAAAGAAAAGAATTGGACCATTATGAAACAACGATTTTTTTTTGTTTGTTTGTTTGTTTTCTATTGATTTTCGGGGAAAGGGAAAATCACTGTTGTATTCGAAACATATTATTCTTTCAGTTAAACTTGTACTTATCTGTGCGTTATTACTCTCTCAACAATCGCGCAGAAATCACAAAAATCTAATGACAATGCAATTGTTCGACTTAATATGACTTACTCGATGTATTTCATTCATAAAAGCCCATTGAACAGGGGGAAAAAAATTTCCCTCACACTTTGCTGGTGGGCGTTGATAATTTCAGACACATATGACGTCATACAGTGTAGTCATGGCAACTAGAGAGCGAGGGAAATAGATGGCGAATGGATGTATGTGGGCGTTTTGTGCACGATGCATAAAAAAATCTCCTCTCTAAGAAAAAGGATTTTTCTTAGTGGGTTGTTTTTAACTCAAACAGCTGAAAATGTGCTTAAACTATTTTGTCCTCAAAGGGAGTTGCAGCATATTTGGGGGGGAGCAATAGGGGCAATTTGCCCCTCCCAAAAAAGCCCGGCGTATTTTTTTTCACAGCCTAAAATTATATAATCGTAGGCCTAATACTAAATGAGTTTAAATTTAAAATGAGACGATGTTTATTTCTTATATATATATATATATATATATATATATATATATATATATATATTTATATCCCCCCCCCAAAAAAAAAAAAAAAATCTCTGGGCTGGAGCCGCCCCTGTTTCACTGCACAGTGAAACAAAAACAAACGAGTCCGACTTATAGTGATAGTCTATTTGTTCCACAATAATCTTGGATGGATTTGAATGAAATAGTCATGGTAATGTTCCTCTTTAAAAACACTGCACGATTAAGAATTTATATAAGTCTTACAGTTAAACTATTCTGCTTTTTGTTATTGCCTAAGTAACTAGTCTAGTGAGAAGCTCAGTTTTTAACTTAGCAGTAAGAATGAATTTTATCGACGAAAACCATATGGTGTTATCACAACTGGGACATGCACACTTTAATACCCGAGACTTCAAGTGGAACACTCACTGAATTCGCAGCATTGATTCGCAAAACACATTACGATAGTTAGGGGTGGGGAAGTTATTTCATGCAAACAATCCTTCCAGAAGTCAGTAAGAATCACCATAGCTAAGTATATGTCTCAAGATAAAGGGCCTAAGTCTGGGAGCATACAAAAATTTCGCCGTGTGGAAATGACGTCAACGTGATGTACGTTCCTAATCGACATAAATGCTTATTGGTAGATTTCACAAATACGTCACGGTGATGCCACTTTCGCACGTCGAAATCTTCGTTTTCCTCGAGATTAGGCCCCTTGAGTGTGACAGCTAAAATAAAGTGAACTAAACGAAATTTGACTCGCGGAATGAAGTTTAAATTTGCAACTGAAGGGGAGGATTGGTTGTGTGTGTGTGTGTGTGGAGGGGGATACGGGCTTTTGGTTGTTAATTTGTGCTCCTTCCCTTATCTTACTGCAACGTTTTAAAAAGTTACAAACGAAATACACATACCCGTCAATTATTCGTGATAACTGGGGTGTGAACGCAAAACTCGAATTATACAATCACACGAATTATACACATACACGAATTATACACATACAATACCACAGAGTAATAAAAAAATATTTAAAAATCGGTGTCCACGTTTTCACCACATGCGGAAAACTATACGCGGACTAAAACACCTTGGCGTTGCCACTCCTGCAATTAAGGGCCTGTTCACATAGGAGTCCGTTGCGTTGCGTTAAGGAAAAGATGACGTTGAGACGAAAATAAACCAATCATAGGCGTTAAAAATTTCATCGCTAATCTTTTGGAGGCATATGATTGGTTTATTTTCGCCTCAACGTCATCTTTTCCTTAACGCAACGCACGGATTCCTATGTGAACAGGCCCTTTCTGTTAAAACAGTTAGCTGTAGAGAGCTAGCTGGAGTTAGCTGTAAAAGAACAGCAAAGTAAGGATACAGACATAAGTATGGGAACAAATGAATGAGTTTTTCATTACAAAACTATAACCTTTTTGAAAATACTGTTATGTAGGAAAGATGTGCCATGTTGAAATTCATGGTATGAAAGTTGTATTCTGACCTTTTGCCATAGATATCACTAGTTACTATTTAGATACTATTAATTATTGATATATTTAGGCTTAGAATATTAATCTATGCATTATTTTTATTTTCACTGGTTGTAGATTATCAGGATAGAATGTTAAATTGATGGGGTTTCGTGTATTAATTATTATATTGCATTTGTATAAAACTGGAATTGTGTTCTCGCCGACCTGTCAACTTTGTGGATGCGAAGCTATGAATGGACAGCACCTGGTTGTTCGTCCCGGATTGCAGAATGTTGACTGCTCTGGTCCTTCCACTCGTGGTTCTATTGCTAGGTTGGACTGGGCAGCAAGACGTCGCATTGCCGATTGACCAACGGTGAGCGTAGGATTAAAAAAAACCTATCAGGACCATCAGGACAAATGGTGTAACTACGTTACATAGGCCACGCCTTCCAAAATAGGCTTGCATAGTGTAATGACCATAGAATGATGAAAGAGATAGGTGGATTTTGGATCCGGGGGGGGAGTGGCTTGAGAATAGGAAGTTTAAGTTGATAGAAAAAGCAAAGCTCAAGGAGAGCAGTGAGAAAATACCTAATAATTTAAAAATTTAATAAATAAGAGCTCACTGCTTACCGAAGTAAGCAGTTTAGGATAATACCATTTAAATATTTATATAAATTGTCATCTTTTTATCGATAATTATATTCAAATTAGCGTAAATATAAGACTCCAAGGATATTTGACGAGTTAACCTCCTTGGAGTACTCCTTATACCTGTTTATATATATTATAGGATATCGAAGAATATAATTGTAATAGGTGACAAAGTTCAGTATTCAATTAAAATAGGTGATTTTATAATTAAAATTAAGTTTATTTTATACGTTTTGTAAAAGGATGAAGTGATACGTTATGACTTTTTAAGTTATATTATTAAAAAATCTTTAAAATCATATGAATTAATTCCCCGAATGTTATTGAGATTTTTTTACTTTACATAGTAAATCAAAACTATTTTTTGTCAGACAATTTAATTTTTTTAAAAATTTCCTGATAAATTAATTTGAGGAAATTAAGTAGTTTTTTTGCTTGTATATATCGAATAAGCAGTTTGTTACTGTCCCGTCCGAAGACATGCACCATTGAAGTGACTGATCACGCGGCAGCTCCCCCGCACAGCCGGGGTTTCCGAGCCACACCGATACCACTCGCGCCACACGCTCGCAGAGCGTCCAGGAGCCAAATTTTAGAAAGGAATTACCGAATTAGTTTATTTCAACTTTAACTATTTAGGAAAGGCCACACGGGCTAAGGAATTTAGCCTAGAAGGAACCACCACCATACACCATCGAGCCACCTGCGACATTCGGGTTTTGCACCAACCGTGCTCCCCTTTCTTTATTTAAACAAAACAAGTTATACAGAAAATAAAATACAGAAATATATACAATCCACTAAGTGGAGTCAACCGTTTCGCAGAACGGGAAAGCTACATCCAAGAGTTTCTTGACTACCAATTTCACGAAGTTTCTACAATAAAAGTCCATGTAGAACTTATTCTTGGTCCAGTTTACTGCCCCAGTGGGCAGTTTTCTTCTTTGCACGTTCCACTCGCTGCACTCGAAGATGCAGTGATCGGCCGACTGGATGGACCCACAGCTGCAAGTGTTGGGCTTGTTGTGGAACCTCTCTTGGTAGGTTCCGAAGCACCCATGGCCCGTAATAGCCTGATTGGCTAGGAAGTCCGCACTGAGCCTTTTGAGCGAGACCTTCTCAAAAACGTCGTGGACCCTTCTCCCCTTGGAGGAGTGGTCCCACCTTTCTTGCCAGGAGACGATTCCCTCACGGAGCAGGAACCTCTTCACCTGCCTCTTGCAGGACTTAACTTGGGTGGAGACGACGTCCAGTTCTGTAGCTGCCTTGGCCAGCTTGTCAACCGCTTCGTTTTCTTGGTAACCCACATGGGCCTTAACCCAGTGGAGATGGACTTGCACCCCCGAGTCCCGGATTAGAGCTTTTAGCTCATCCGTATGATCACCTTTACTCCCTAGAGCCCATAGGGCTTGTAGGGTACTCCTTGAGTCGGAGTATAGATCAATTTCTCGCTTTTCATTTTTGCTTGCATGGTCTATTGCCATGGCGATTGCTCTGACTTCCGCCACATAAGATGTGGCGTTATCCGAGAGTCTCTCTTTGTCACTGTGGACTTCTCTTCCATTCTCGAAGAGAATGAAGGCTGAGCCCACTTTCTCATTTAACTTTGAGCCGTCCGTGTAGTAACTGGAGGTAGACCTGGCCTCCCTGCAGAAGTCCCATTCGAATCTAGTGAGGTTATTTATGTTGCTGATGACCTTCTTCTTGATGCAGTAATTGCTTGCGTTGAAAGTTAGACCTTGGGTCTCTAATTGAGCTCCTGTGTGGTGGAGCGAGTAGAGTTTTTGTTCCGACTTTGCTTTGATGTCGAGCGGGAGGCACCCTGCTAGTACGCACAAGGCGTCTGTAGAGACAGTCCTGTAGCACTTAGTTAGTGCCAGGAGAAACGGCCTTTGAGCTTGCATCAGCCTAAGGTTGATCCTGTTTGTGTCTCTATACCAGCTCTCCGCCCCGTAGAGGAGTATCTTTTCCACCACCAGAAGGTAAATGTCTTTCAAGACTTTTGGGCTTAGCCCCCAGGTTTTTTTCGAGTGTCTCGCAATCTTATGAAAGAGCTTTAATGCTCTTTCTTTTGCCCCGTCAATGTGGGTGATCAGAGATAGATTCTTGTCCAGAGTAATCCCTAGATAATTGATCGTTTGACTGTATTTGATGGGTTCATTACCCATCTTGATTGTGGGGCGTCTTGTGACATTTCCCCTCCAGGGAAAGATCGTATACTCGCATTTAGTTAGGTTGAACTTCAGTTTGTTAGTGCTTGCCCAATTAAGGCAGAGGTTTAGTACCTCTGTGCACGTTTCTGTAAATTTGTAAATTTTTGGGCTGCTGATCAAGATGATGATATCATCTGCGAACGCCTGCATATGCACCTTGCTAGGTGTTGGGCTTTTGTTTAGAAGTTCATTGATAAGCACCAGCCAGAGGATTGGACCCAGGGATGAACCTTGTGGGACTCCCACATTATAGTTCCACCTGGTGTCCCTTAAGTTGACAGTTCTGCTGCATAGGAAGCTATTGATTATATTCATGAGTTCCATAGGAACCCCCAAGTTTGCCAGTTCTGTTAATATGTTGCTTTTCTGTGCCGAGTTGAAGGCATTGCTTATGTCCAGGGTGATTGCACATGTATGCTCCTGTGCTGCTTTGTTTTGGTCGATTTTGTCCAGCACTTCCTGAATGGCGTCTGCTGTACTGATGTTTCTTCTGAAGCCAAATTGTTTCTCCGAAATCAGGTTATTATTCTCCAGGTATTCGACGAGCCTGTTACAGATTATTTTGTCCAGTACCTTCCCTAGGACTGGGAGAAGGCAGATTGGTCTGTACGACTCTGCTAGTAGAGGGTCCTTCCCATCTTTGTGGAAGTATACCACTGATGCCCGTTTCCAGGCATCTGGGAATGTGGAGCTTTTCCAGCATTTATTGTATAGTTCTTTCAATAGGTCCCCATTGCTTCTTAATAGTTCTTCAACTATACTGAGAGTGATCCCGTCAAAACCTGGAGCCTTGTTGGCCGCCATATCTGAGATTATTTTTTCAATTTCGAGGATAGAGATCTCCGAGGTGATAGGAATATTGGTCCGTGTTGAACTTGGTTCTGGTACGCTTCTAAAGTGGTGCGCTGCTAGGATCTTTTCTCTAGCCGCTTCGTCCGTGATGACGCTGCCCGTGTCATCTAGGATTCCAGACTTAGCGCTGTTATAAGCGTTTTTATTTTTGATCGTGCTCTGGAATAGAGCCCCAAATGTGTCTTTGGTAGTAATTTTATTTAGGTATGTTTTAAAACCGGCTCTTTTTGAGGCAAGGAGCTTCTTTTTATAAGCTGCCCTTTCTCGTTTGAATGTTGTCTGTTTGACTACCCTCGCTTGAGGGTCGAATTCACTTTGGTAGAGCCTCCTCAGGGCCCTCACTCTGCTCCTTTCTATCGCCAGTTCTGCTGTCCACCAAATGGCATTTTTTCTGCGGGTTTTAGTACGCTTTTTGTGCTTTGCACAAATTCTATTTAAATCTCTGTTGATGTCATAGATAACATCTTCAAGGTTTCTGTCTAGGTGGGTGGAATTCCAGTGGGATCTCATGCCTCTTAGTGAGGCCCTTAGATCCATCCAATGTAAGTCCTTGAGGTCCCATCTTTGGGACTTGTGTGTTCTATTCTCGGTACTTAATTTCACCGTGAAAGTTATGCCATTGTGGTCAGTTAGCGTATAGTTGTCGTTGACCGTCCAGCTTGTTATTTCTTCGTCCTCCATTCCGAATATTATTGTGAGGTCTATCCAACTAGACCCATTCGGCCCGTTGAACGTTGGCCGGCTTTTAGGGTCGTTGACGACACTTCCTCCGTGGAGGGTTATGAGCTCAACCAGGGCTGAGCCTCTGTCGTCAGTGGGCCTTTGTCCCCAAATTGTGGACTTAGCGTTTAGGTCTCCAAGAAGAATAATTTTATTCTCCGCATGATTTGAAAGTAGTGAGCAGAGGTGAGTCCAGTGAGGCTCAGTTCTTCTCATATCTCCCGAGGGAGACGGAGGCAAGTAGATACTTGCTACAATGTATGATTGTGTCCCAAATGTTAGTTGAACCGCTACTATATGGTCCGTGTTGATCAGCTTCACACAGTGGTGATTCTTTGCTATTATGAGGGCAGCTCTCGGGTTTTTAATCCCATGAACCAGAGTGTGAGTACTAGGGAAACCAATGATCTTATGGTTATCCCCTAGCTTAAGGACATGTGGTTCATTGATAGAGACCACGTCAATCTCGGAGGCGCATATATCCTCCGAGAGTTGGTATGCTGCTGCATATGAGTTGCGCAAGTTAAGGTGGGCTACCTTGAAGAGAGATGACCGATTAGCCATAGTCCACACGTGTCCTAAGGCGCTCCACCTCCGTGCAATAAGTAGCGCACGTAGTAGCGGTGGGCAGATGGTCCGTCGCTCTGTTCTCCCCTCGGGAGTTTGCTCTCATACAGTTTGCGCAACTCTTCTCATTCTTGCAGTCAGCTGCAACATGTCCAGATATTCCACAGTTTTTGCAGACCTGCTGGGATCTGCAGTATTTCGCTGGATGGCCATACTTCCAGCACTTGAAGCAGATTCTTGGCCTCAGGTATTCTCTACATGGGAGTTTCTCCCAGTCGAGCTTCACCTTTCCACTCCTTTTTAGCCGTGTCAGAGCACTGCCAGTGAGGTTCAATACCCAGTTACAACCTTTTGGTGTTTTGAAGTTGTTTACAACTTCTATTTCCGAGTCTTCCAACTCTTCATTTTGGGCTGTTAGTTTTTCTCTGAACTCTGCTGAGGTGTAGTCCTTTTGGACATTATAGACTATTAGTTGAGGCTTCCTTTTCCTCCTCCTCTCAACTTTGTAGCCCGAATCGAGCTTGTCCTGCGCTTTGAACTCGTTTATCAGTTTGTCTATATCGGTTTCTTTCTCCACCGATATGAGTATTCCCCCACTGGAAATTTTCTTGACACCTTCTATACCCACATGGAGTTTGGATGGGTTAATCGAGCTCTCTATTACATTTTTCGTCTCTTCCGACGATTGTTCCCCATTCTTAGGGAAGATAGTTATTGTATGTTCCCCTTTGACCTTCTTTTTGGCCATTTTTGATCTGGACCTAGATCTTGGTTTGCTTCCGGACCTACCTGCCTTTTTGGCTGCCACTTGGGCGTAGGTGGACTTAGGGGCTGCTTCGTGAACACTGAGTTTACCTAATAGGTTTTGGATGTACGCCCTTTGGCTATTATACATGCCCACTATTTCCATGACACGTTCACTGAGGCTGCGCTTTTGGTCCGCTAACAGCTTGAACGTGCCAATGTCGCTCGTTAGTGAAGTTAAGATCTCATTTACCCTTTGGTCATGCTCCATTAGGTTTTGCTCCATCACTTTTGAGTAATGAATTGCAGAATTCATGGTCTTAGACTTCAAGAAATTATCGAATACAATAAAAGATTTAGTAGAATTTCTCTACTTTCCCACACCTTCGGCGTTTGCTGATCTAAAGATCACCCAGGGGCCACCACGTGGAGGTGCCGATAGGTTGCGTAAGTGAAATTTTAAAGCAAGAAAAACAAAACAGAATTATCTTCCGCTAGCTGTACCTAATAGACTCTGGGCCACTTGTCAGGTACATTAATTTCTTAATCTCACTTGGGGTCGCTGTGGGAAGGCCCCCTGTATATATCGAATAAGTATCATGCGTACATGTTACAGTTCTGAAAGAAAGAGAGTTTTATATACACTCATGTCCATAAATTAAGGATAATGCCAATTCCGGCAAATAAAGGTTCAGAAACAAAACAAACGTGACTTATTCATAAAGCCCATTTATTAAACAAAAGATAAAGAACAAAAAAAAATATGGTGTATGTATGATACCATTCATAAAAACTACGATTTTTGCTCCCTGGAACAATTGTAAAAAATATATCCTTTACAAAAACTTAATATTACATGATTGGTATGATGGTTACATTGTATGTCTCCCATGCGATGAAATACAGTCCGTACAACGTCTAGGCATGCTGAGTATCAAATTATCGAGCTGATCTTGGGGAAGATTACTCCACTCAGCAAGCAATGCTCTCCCAAGTTCCGGTACACATGTAGGAGGTGGTTGACGGGCTGTAACTCGTCGGCCAAGCATGTCCTACACATGCTCTATCGGATTCAAGTCAGGTGAGAATGCTGGCCATTCTATACGGGTGATATCCTCAGATTGAAGGAATTCGTTTACGATGTTTGCTCGGTGAGGACGGGCGTTGCCATCCATAAACACAAATTCTGCGCCCATGGCACCCCTAAACAAACGTACATGTTGTTCCAGAATGATGTCCCGATAAATGTGGACGTTCATGGTTCCGATTTGAACATACAGATCTGTTCTGGAGCCCAGTATAATTCCACCCTAAGCGAGCAATCCTGCACCATCGTAACGGTGTCGTTCACTGATGTTGTCTTGGTGGTAACGGGTACCTGGCGTTCTCTATATGAAAGTCCGACGTGAATCAGACTGCAAGCTAAACTTGGACTCGTCGGAAAACATCACACAAGCCCACCGTGACGATGTCCATATTGCATGTTCTCTACTCCAGGCTAATCGCTGCCGACAGTGAGTTGCCGTGAGCGAAACACATCTGACAGACCTGCGAGCATATAGACCAGGGGTTTCCAACTGGCGGCCCGCGAAGACTTCTAGGAAAATAATTTGCAGCATCAATTTAGATATTCTTAGTTAACGAAAAATGTTTTTGTAAAAATCTATATTGATTTCAAATGCTGTTCATTTACAAAAAAAGATTGATTTTCCTCAAATTCCATGAAAATTAGGGTGTCCACTCATGTTCTATTTCATACCCCCCTCACTTCTTATTTGACCCATTTCTTATTTAAATACCCACTTCTTATTTGACTTTTTTTGTGTGTGTCTGAGTAATTTAACGAAAGTTGGTCAGTTATAATCAAGGTCGTTGTTGGAGGTTCATCCTCGAATTTTTAAAAATTTCATAGTACATACTACACACAAATCCTCCAAATCCCCCTCCCTCAAGAAAAAAAATCCTGACTATGGTCCTGATTAAATTGCGGCCCGCCACTAGACAGGTGTTTTCGATTGCGGCCCTTGGATACTTGTAGGTTGGAAACCCCTGATATAGACCAATATTTCCCAAACGTCTGTACACGGTTTTCCTTGAAACTGTGGTACCCGTGGCTGCAGATAGCTGACGAGACAGGTCGGATGGTGTACTCCGTCTGCTTCTTTTGGAAGTTACTGCCAAATACCGGTCTTCAATCGGCGTTGTAACTCGGAGGCGACCTGTACTGTAACGTCTACTGACATTTCAATCATCTTGGAATCGTTGCCAAATCTTAGAGATGTCACTTTGGGCAATTCCAAGTTTCTCGGATACTTCCATCTGAGTACGCCCACATTCCAGGCGGCCGATAATTCTACCACGTAAAAAAAATCATCTATATGCGTCCTCTGTGTCATAACTATTCGGTTATGGCACTGAGAGGTTTACAGAACGCTTGTGAACAATTTTACTTGATAGGTTCGGTGATAATCCGTGAGTTCATAGTATAAGAAAAAGTGAGTAAGCATCTTGCAGGGCAGTAGATTGGAGGGTCTACTATCGATGCTAAGATGAGCAATGAATGAGGAGAAAGTTTAGGGATAGTAAGACATATTTATTTGATTTTATAAGATTTTTATGATGTTTTTTACCTTGGCAAGCCAAGTATCAGTTTTTTTTATTTTTTGTTTTTATTTTATTTTTTTATTTTTTGTTTTTATTTTATTTTTTTATTTTTTGTTTTTATTTTATTTTTTTATTTTTTATTTTACGGAAGAAAGGAGAAAACATAAAAAATTAAGTAAGAGACAGGATGGCTCTGGGCCGTTTCCTGTTTGAGGGGTCAGCATGATCATAGTCTGCTAAATCTTTTAGTAAATCATTGTCAATATTATTGTGAAAATTTATGGCTAGTTTTTGGAGATAATTTTTGAGAGTAGGGAGACCGATTTCATGATAATTATCTACATTACGGAAATACCAAGGAGCATTAATAATTTGCCTGATCGTGGTACTCTGTTGCGAAGCTAGTTTTTTAATGTGCGTATTAGCACAGTATGACCATGCTGGCCCACCATAAGTTAATATTGGACGAAGAAACGATTTATACATGAGCAATTTATTTCGGATGCTTAATTTGCTGTTCCGAGCAATTAAGGGGTAAATTAATCTGCGAGCAGCTCGGAACTTGTCCCTAACATGTGTGATGTGATGTTTAAAAGTGATATTCTTATCAAGGATAATGCCAAGGTATTTTACTGTATCAGACCAGGGGAGTTTGGTGTTTCCGATTTTAATTTGATGATTTATAAAGGATTTTTTACGTTTAGTTGTGGACATAACTGCAATACACTTTTCATTGTTAATTTTGATTCTCCATTTGGCGAGACATTGCTGGATGGTAGTCATGTACTTATTTATGTTTTTAACCGCGTATTTAAAGTTTCTACACGAGGAATTGATGGCTGTATCGTCCGCAAAAATAGCTAAGTTAACATTTGAATGGATTGGAAAATCATTTATGAATACGTTAAATAAAATTGGAGCGAGGACGCTGCCTTGTGGCAGACCACTATAAATATTAAATTTACTTGAAAGCTGACCATTAATTAAGACCTGGAAAGTTTTATTTTTAAGGTAGGAAATGAGGATTTTCATGATTTGGGGGGGGGGGGGGAATTATTATTAATTAATTTATGGATGAGACCGTCAATCCAGACCTTGTCAAAAGCTAATGAAATATCAAGGAACAGGGCAGCAGTAGAATGCTTGTTTTTCCTAGCATGTGTGAGATGTTCAGTTAGCCGATAAACTTGGTGGGGGGCAGAGAGGGATTTTCTAAAACCAAATTGATATGGAATGAGAATGTTATTATCTTCGAGATGTTCATTGATATATTTTGCTATGAATTTTTCAGCTAATTTACTAATAGAATTTAAAAGACTAATGGGCCGGTAGCTACTCGGGGAAGTGCTGGGTTTGTTAGGTTTTTGAATAGGGACAATAATAGAATTTTTTCAGCTATGGGGGAAATGTTCAAATTTAAAAATGGAGATTATTACTATAGTTATTTTAAATATGTATTTATACCGGAGATTTTTGAGCATAGTGTTGTTAATATTATCTTCACCTGGGGCTTTTTTATTTGGGAGTTTTTAAATAATTTTAATTACGTCTATGGGGACAATGTAGGGAGTTGGACTATCGTGAAGGGTATTGAGGAAGAGATTTAAGTTAGTTTTAACAATGTTTTCAGTACTATTATTTAGGATGGGGTTAGGAGTAAAATTTTTGGCAAAGTTTTTACCTATCAGTTCACATTTTTCCTCTTCTGTCTGAGCATAAGAGTTATTTTCGGGGTCTTTTAAGGGGACAATTTTACTTCTTTGCCACCATTCCTTATATACCCCTCTCTTACACTCTCGCCATTGTGACGTACTATCGCCGTCATCTGGTGGCTTCCTGTGATTTGCATATTATTCTTGAAGATGTGTGTGATAATTCTACAGGTAAAATTTTTACTTTAGAGTTCGATTTCCGTGTGATTCTGAATTATCCTTAATTTATGTACATGAGTGCAAATTGGGCTAACACAATATAACGCAATGTAAACTAATGCAATGTGAAGAAGTTTAAAATTTATAGGTTTTGATTTAAGTCCCTTCTTAAGTTGAGTGTTAGGCATAACTACTGTAATGTCTGGAGTTTGGGAAAGAGGTTTGAATGTTTCGATGGTCGATTAGTGCTTTCTAAAGATCGGTAAAGGGATATTACTAGTAACATATTTTCAGAAACACCATGTTTTTGTTCAGTTAACGCTTATAGTGATTACTGACGATGATATATAAATAAGTAAAATGTTTTTCTCAAATGCTCATCAGTGTTAGGCTTAAAGACTGATAATACCTTATTATTTAGTTTACTTGGCTTTATTATTTAGTCTTGTAGATAGTATTATTTAGTACAAGGGAAGCTCCAAGGGGGGGGGGGCAGTAGGGGTAATTCCCCCCCCCCCAAAAAAAGCCTAGAGTGTATTTTTTTTACGTAGCCTAAAATTATATAATCGTAGACCTAATACTAAATGAGTTTAAAATCAGAGGATGTTTATTTCTTTTATATATATATATATATATATATAACCCTAAGAGCCCACGTTGCCTTGCCCCCCCCCCCCCCAAAAAAAAAAAAAAAAATCTCTGGCCTGGAGCCGCCACTGATTTAGTATGTGTTCGGACTGAGACCAATAATTGCAAATTGAGACTAATAAGTTTCTCATGTCCCTCTGCTTGTTTAATTATATCTGATTCTTGTTATTTATACATATATACATGCATAATTTATATGCATAATGTTTTCTTCTCCTCCCTTTAACATATCCAAAATCGCCCTTGTTCCCTTCTTACGTAACCACGCCCACATATGCACGCATGATACTGCATTACGTTTATTAAAGCACCTCATACATCTAACAAGACGAAAGATCCATTCAGTATTTATATCATAATATCACAAAGAACCACTGATGTAAGGTGATTTAAATGGATTCTCAGTTCCCAGGGAGAATTCTTTTACATCACCCGCACCACAAAAGCTTTAATAATATAAACTATTTCTTTCATTCAGAGACAGTATTAACCTCCGAAGAAAAACCTTTTCAATTTTCTTCAAAAACCTCCCTCTGTGTGTCATTTCCAACGCCAGAGGGAACCATTATTAGTTTTTCCGAGCGTTGCCAGTCTCGAAAGAAGTGTCTCGCTGAGCGCGTAGGAGTTACTTTAGGGACAGGCATAATAGAACGAAGACGGGGAGAGGTTTTGACATCGTTTGGCCTCGTGAAAGACTGATAAAGGTTGTTAACAAACAACATTCTTAAAGGTTGTTTGCTTGAATTTATTTTTAATTTTGCTTATTTTTAATCTTGAAGTAGGGAAATGAACCATTTTTGGTTCACTTTTATTATTTTCTGTAAATTTTCGATAACATCTTGGAAAATAAGAAAACATGTTTAGATGCATTGTTCAATTCATTTTTGTTTTGTTAGCGTTTTTCATTTTCTCCCATTTCAACGATTAAAAATCAGTTTCCCAATACAACGATAACGTAGAATAAACTTGTGTGTGTATAACGGATAAATGTACAGTTCAGTTCTGTATCCTGCAAATCCCTTTGTATTCCTTTATATAATCCTCCTTATCGATGGATTATATAACGGAATAACTAAAATAAATACTTCCTTACAACACGTGATTTTAGCGTGTAAGAAAAAAAATGAAAATAAATATATTTCACATCTCGTTTCCTGCGTGTTCGTACGCTCTGGCATTCGGTACCAAAGTCTGTGGGTTCAAGTCCCACCCTTGGCATGGACATTTGTAGCCGTTCGGAGTCGGTTTTAAGAAGTAGGTCCCGGTCTAATAAGCCCTCGCGTAGCAAAAGTTGACCGTAGCGCTCCAAACCAAACCAAACCTGTGTGTTCGACTCTTTTGAGGTTAAAAAGATTATAAATTATTGAATATATAACAGACTATTTTATATTAAATATTTAATATAAAATAGTCTGTTTTATCTAATTTTGTACTTTGACGGATGTTTTCCAAATTTCTTCCACGGTGAATGTTGATTTACTCCTTAATAAGACGATATAGTGTACGAATGCACCGTTATAAAGAGAGTGAAATTATATGTTATGGATATTAAACTGAAAAAAAAAGATTTACTATGCTGCAAAATTCAATGCCGAAATATTTTTTAAAAATTAAAAATTATACAAAAGCTGCAGGTGGTCGCAGATTACATAGAAATTAAAATAGGGTGTCGTGACTCAAAAAACAGATTGAGACACTCTGACATGTTACGTTTTATACTTACATGTAGAATTGAATGATAGCATTTCCATTCTAATAGACCAGGGATTCTTTTACGTTTACCCCTCTCCCATTTAGATTACCTTCAGACCCTACAATCTCCCCACCCCACCCCCAGGCCTAAAAAATGTATGCTACACCAGTAAAATACGTTCAACTCATGTATTTTGCTAGCACCCGCATCCCTTGTGTAGAGAACCACAGTTATAGACCCTGTAGATTGTGATGATATTTCTTTTTTAGAAAACTGGATTTTTCTAAACGAATTTCGCAAAATAATTTTATTTTCAGAAATGGTCCTAGCAGTACGTGTTTTAGCGGGAGAAAGTCGCCAAATAATGGTAATACAGTCAAACCCCATTATAGCGAACCCGATATATAACGAACTCCCAGATATAACGAACAAAAATTTTGGTCCCGCCGTTTTCCTATTGTATTTAATGCTAATTTATCCTTTTATAGCGAACCTCCGAAATCTTAAGAATCGGCTATAACGAACCTTTTTTCAGTCTAAAACTGAATTTTTTAAAATTTTTTAATCTTTTTAAAAATGTTGAAGATACAGCGAATGTTGAAGTGTTGAAGATGATGAAGATTTACCTATCGCAATGTGGATAGAAAAGCACAAAATTTCATCATTCTCAGATAGTGGCGTGCAGTGGTTCGAAACGTGATGATGAAGTCATTACATGTGAAAATACGACTGATGAAGATATTGTGGAAGAAATTGAAATGAATCATTCTGAAATTGAAGATTCTGCTTCTGATGCTGATGAAGAGGATCACATAAATGACAAAATCTCCACCATCTCAGATGCTACAGCAGCGATGCGTGCAATTAATAAGTTTTTGTCTCCACAAACAGTGGAAGAAAGAGTGTTGGAGTCATTTGATGTATTGGACAAAGAAATTCATAAAATGTTTTTGAAATCGGCATCACGTCAGCAGAAGATTACCGATTATTTCTGTATCAAAACAGTGAGCAACAATTAAAGATAAAATCAATTTATTTCCATTTGTCTTCATTTTTAGTTAATTTAATTAGTATTGCGTCAGTTTAATGTAATCGATTTTAGTCCATTTAATTCATTAATGATCATTTTTAATAGATTTTATCATTCTTTCAATACATCATTATTGAATATACATAGCAACTAATGAGTTATACATTTTGTGAACTTAAACCTTTTTCTTAATGGTTCGGATATAGCGAACCACCGGATGTAGCAAACAAAACCTTTGGTCCCTTGAAGTTCGCTATATCGGGGTTCGACTGTATGTATATTGATTCCCTATTCTGTGTGGTTTGTAGGGGTGGGTGGACAGTAGGAGATCCCCAAATGTCGCCCCTGGGAGTACTCGGTCTAAATTGTGGTGGCACCAAGGAGGCTGTGTTGGCTTACCTGAATAGTGTTCACAGACTAAAAGAGGCCAACAAACCTTCGCGGTGTAAGTGCTTCATTGTTTCGCGCGAAAGTTGTTCATTGACAAGTGACAAGCATTGGATAACATGTTGGTTTCTAACCAGGCAAAGGCGTAGGCAGGAGGAAAGGACAGAGATAGCCCCTTCCCTGCCCGATTTCTTTTTCGACCCCACGAAAAATAGAGTTATGAAAGTGCCCAGTTTAAGAAAGCGTTATTTTTAATAAATTTTCATTTTTGGTGGGTCGGGAGATAAACGAATGAAAAAAATAGAAAGCTGCATCAAACGAACTCCCACAGAAACATACCGTTGATTCCGAACAAGTCATTCGATGATCATCTACTAGAATTTCGAGTATAAAAACTTTTCTTACATGCATAAGTGTAGTACTTTGTTACGATTGAAGAAAGGAAAAAAATTGCGTCCATTACTACACGTTGAATGGATTTTAAAATAGGTACACTCGTAGATCAAGTTATTCGAGGATACAAGGATGTGAAGTTCTTATACCGTTAATTGCAGTTATCCTTTTAAAAATGAAAATTGATAAAAGACAGTCTCTTTTATTGAAGTTATGTCGTTTATACCTCTATACTTCTTACGGATACTTCTGTCTTTTTTCGGACAGATGCATAAGTAAGAAAATTAGGATACTTCTGTCAGAAGATTTCCATCTGAGCAAGATAATACTGTGTGTACATAAATGAATATCCCAACTTTGCAGGGCTATTGAAAGGAAACTAAACAAAGTACACACTTTTTTGTTTGTTTTTTGTTTTTGGGGCTACATCAAACATCAGGTGTTTGTTCCACCGCTACTAAATGACGTTGACGAACTTAAGACACGCATACCTGCAGCCTTTCACCAGACATGCTGAAAAACAGTGTGGGATTAGTTATCATACCACCTCGATATCCTTCGTGTTACTAAAGGGGCTCACATTGAACACTTATAACTGTGTCGAATTTAAACTTTCAACTGTTGTTTTTGATTTCCGACAAACAGCAAGTATGTACTTTGTTTAGTTTTTTTCAATAGCCCTGCAAAATTGGGATATTTATTTATGTACACGCTGTATTTTGTACAATGCGACATGCCTGGGAGAAAACTTCAACTAGTTAAAAATTACTTTAGAAAGAAAGGTGTCAAAATAATTAAACAGTTATAGATAACAAAATGGAAATATTGCTCAATGAAAATTTCTTTTATGGAATTTTGAATTAGTAATTTACCTTGTACAGAAGAGTCTAGAGCATTGGTTCTCAACGGGGGCGGTACTGCTCCCCTGGGGGCAGTGGGAGGATGCTGAGGGGCGGTGAACTGGTTTTGGGCTGTAGGGGGGCGATGGGTATGTTTTGGGCGGTAGGGGGGCGATGAGCATGTTTTGGTCTTTGAACTTAATTTTAAAACTCCCAAAAAAATTTATTAAATCGATTATCCGGTTTACACCATTTGTACCAGCACATGCGTTGAGCGTTCTATGAATGTTTCATCTGACCCGTGTTTCTTGTGTTGATACTGCCGGCTGTCAAGGAAGTTTTAGAATAGGTTTTGCACCATCCATCCGCATCCAGTGTTATAAAAAATCTCCCATTAAGCAATGATACAGTGCGACGACGAATTGATGAGATGGCTGAAGATGTTGAAGCTTGCTTATGAAAACTTTTGATACCCACCGAATTTTCTCTTCAGGTTAATGAATCAACCTTGCCAAGTACTAATGAGACTTTACTGTTAGCGTACGTCCGGTTTGTGAAGGAAGGAAAAATTATTCAAGAGATGATTTTTGCAAGAAGCTTGATGTCAGATACTAAAGGTGAATCTATTTTTAATAATGTCAAAGATTATTTTAAAGAGAAAAATATTCCTCTTGCGAACATTATGTCTGTTACCACCGATGGAGCTCCTGCAATGGTGGGTCGTCATCATGGGTTCATTGCCCTTTTTTAGAAAGATGTACCAGGTATTTTAGCTCTTCACTGTGTGATTTATAGGCAGCATTTAGTTGCAAAAAACCTCAGCGACCGTTTGCACCAGTCATTACACTATGTCATCTCTGCTATGAACAAAATTCGCAGTAATGCTCTCAACGATTGATTATTCGGGCAGCTGTGTAAGGACAACGATGAAGAATTCAAGCGCTTGCTTCTACACACCGAGGTTTGCTGGCTCTCCAAAGGCGCCTGCCTCAATAAGTTCTGGAATCTTTTCGACTCTGTACTTGAGTTCCTCGAAGAGAAAGATGAATCTCTGTGAGATAGATTGCTACAATTTAAGATTGATGTTGCTTACATGACCGATTTATTCGCAAAATTCAGTGGAATTAATTTGCAGCTTCAAGGCGAAGAGCTCAATTTAATCACAACAAAATCTGTTATTTCTGCCTTCCTAAAATAACTCACTTTGTCGAAGCAGAATTTTAGTCGCAACGAGTCCAGCCAATTTCCAATCTTGTCGGATCTGCATAAGAGCAGTGAAATTCCGTTCGATGAAACACAAGTTTACTGTCAACACATTGAATCTTTGCACAAGGACGTTTCTGAGCGTTTTGAGGATATTTTGTACCTGGAAGTTCCTCAATGGGCCATGAACCCTTTTATGAATATTGAGACAGCAGAGATTCAGATTCAAGAGGAATTGATCGAACTTTCAACTAATGAAACTTTGAAAGCCTGCTTCCAGGATGGTGATCGTCTTATAGAATTTTGGCTTCAAAGTAACATAAGTCGCCTCTACCCAGGACTGTGGATTATCGTCAAAAAGATTTTTAATGCCTTCCCTTCCTCCTACCTTGTCGAGCGAGGATTCAGTGCCGTCACTGATCTAATTACAAAAAAGAGAAGTCGACTCTAAATAGTGGAAAGAGGGGACTTGAGCCTTCATCTCTCTAAAAATATTGAAGCGAACGTTCAGAAACTGGCTTTGAACCATCAAGCATAACCATCCCACTGAAGTTCTTGATTCTTTCATTGCTATTACTCTTTTAGTGCAATTTTTTTTGCTGTTCTTTTTTAATTATCTAATTAAGAATAAATAATTTTTAAACATAAAAGAGCATTTAAGCTTTTTTTTTGCATTACTCACTTTAATTTTAATAAAAGGAATGCAATTGCCTTCTAGGGCAAAATTATCGAGTTAAATCAAACAAACTTGGTGTGTAAATCTACTGAAAAAAAATTACTCAAAATTTGCCTTTTATAATTCTGTAAACCCCCCCCCCCCTTCCCCATACTCTAAATTACAGGATTTTCCTAAAGGGAGGCGTTGAAAAATTTTATGCTCCTTAGGGGGGCTTTAAAAAGGTTGAGAATCATTGGTCTAGAGAACGGGTTGAGTTACAACTATCAGGCCACAGTCTGTCTCGGAAATTACTCTCTGAGTTAAAATAACAGTCCTTTGTTATTTAACATATATGAGGATACATAATCGAAATAAACAAAAATATGTACCATTAGTAGTCGGCAAATTAATGTTCAACTAGTTAAAACTCAGTATGTTTTTTAAATATTTGAATTTATGTTTTTACAAACTAACATGGAACAAGTGCTCTACTGGCCTGGTAAAGTTTCATAACAATTTTGACATGGATTTAATAAGTTTTTTTTTAAATTTCATTACCTTTCAATCCAATCTTGTGAAAGCAGAAACTATCTGCTCTTTATTAAAACAATCCTATTTTCTTCGCCGTGTCATTTTCTCAAAGAATCAAGTCGGAGAGCCTTCTAAACAGTGCACATTAATTTGTTCACAAATGTTTTGACTTTTTTATACAACCGTTACAATATGCTACGTCTTGAGATAAAGTCTATTTTCATTTCGCCGTAACGTTTGTAGAGCAAGTGTTTGTATATTTTTCGAAACACTGATTTATTTCTCGGTAGACATTCCATTCGAGGGTTAGGGCCTGTTCACATAGAAGTCCGTTGCGTTGCGTTAAGGAAAAGATGACGTTGAGACGAAAATAAACCAATCATAGGCCTCCAAACGATTAGCAATGAAATTTTTAACGCCTAAGATTGGTTTATTTTCGTCTCAACGTCATCTTTCCCTTAACGCTATGCAACGGACTCCTATGTGAACAGGCCCCTAGAGTGTTTCGAGACCATTAAATACAGAAATATTATTCCTTTTGTGTTTTTCAAGTATAGTTCTTTGCGCAGAAGAATGTCTCAGTCACTTAATTCTCGGGCGTACTGAGAATGCTATCCTTTGACGTTTCACCTAAAGAAAGCACGTCTTTGCTTACCATAGCCATAGGACCATAGGAACATGTGATTAACTGTGTTACCTAGGCCATCGCCTTCTAACACAGATATTTCATGAGATTGACAACGGAGAGCGAAAGTTCCACCGAAATGAGAAAAGAAATGTTCGTTTTTTAATATCTTCGGAAGCGTAAATTGCAACACAAAAGTGAAGCAGAGAGTTTTTTGGTCAGAGCTTTCGAGGGTGAAATGAAGAGTTCTCATTGGACATCTCCAGGATCTTCGAGATGCTTCTCGATTTGCTTACCTATACGATTGACTTTAATTATACCGAAAAAAAATTTCAATGTCATTTGCTAACTACAAAATGTAGGTGATTTTAAACAGTTGCCATATTTATGGGGGAAGGTTTCAAACTTTTATATATATATAATAAATAAATAAATAAGAGCAGGCGATTTCGAATTTTTTTGAGTTTTATAAAAAAGATTATGAAACAAATCACGGTAAAAATACTTCTCGTCAATCAATTAGTATATAACAATCACAGCATTAGTAATGACTACATACTAATGTAACATTGCAAGATATAACAGCGATCACAATCACACTGAGTGCTTCCAGTAATTAAGAGATTGTGATCGAAGTTGTGAAACTATTTTACAGCAAAATGGAACTCTTAGGCCTGTTCATATAGAATTCGTCAGCGTTAGCGTTACTCGTCTTGACACATTTTAAACCAATCACAGGTCTTCACAATTTCGTTGCTAATCGTTTGAAGGTTTGTAATTGGTTAAATATATTTCAATGCGAGTAACGCTGAGGCTGACGGAATCTATGTGAACAGGCCCTAATTATCGGTTGTTAAGTCGTGGTAAATCAGAGAGGCCGGAATTATGGTCTTAGGTGGACATGCGAATATTTCGCATTATGTTAAAGAATGTCAACGTAAAGTATGTTTAAGACAAAAGAAAAGTTCATTGGTAATGGTAAATTTTAAAAAATGCATCGTCATGACGTCATATTTAGTTTTCTGTCCCTAAACTCTCTTTCTGAAGACACAGGCTTCATATACTTCCGTGCTAAAATTTATTTCAAAGCAATCAATAAAAGTAAAAGGCTTGATGTCGCTTTGTCCTTTTTATTAATACCTCGGAAAAAGTAATTTTGTTGCAAGTAACGAAACCTGCGTTTGTATTGGCCTTTGTGCTTCAATGTCAGTAATACACGAATAAATACTTTTTTTTTTTATATGTATGTATGTATGTATGTGCGCACACACACACACACACACACACACACACACATATATATATATATATATATATATATATATATGTGTGTGTGTGTGTGTGTGTGTGTGTATGTGTGTGTGTGTGTGTGTGTGTACGTACGTACAGTAACACAGATGATCAATTCCTACACATAGAAATTATTCCTAAAATTCCTCCATATTTAAGAATATTTTATTTTAATTGATAACTTTTTACTCTAAAAGAATGCACAACTTTTATGAAATAAAGAGCTAAAAGAAATAAATAGAAAGCAATGAGTAAAATAATGCTCTTTTGCAAGATATAAGTGTTTTGTTAACGATGATTAAATATTTTTGCAGAAGTATTTTTTAAAGGAAGCCAAAAAAAAAAAAAAAATTATAAGCAAAAGAAATACCATCTCCGTACATCCACGGTCTTTTTCATTTATTTTGTTTCTGTCCCCAGACAAGTTTGCCCCTCCAACAAAATCAAGTCCAATAGATTTAGTTGCCTGCATGCGCTCACTTTTGATTATTTTTTCATTGCTACCAACTCCCACCTCCCCGAATTGAAGAGGATATCTTCTGGTAGGGGCTGCCTTGCTAGGTTAGGAATCTGGATCAGGGGTCGTTTCACAATTTCCATTTTCGAATCTTAAAAGGCAAATAAGAATCCGCGTTAAAAATTTCGCTAAGTGCAATGTATCATTTTCGTTTAGAACTGAGTTAAAATTAATCGGGTTAAATGCACCGGATCCAATGGCATTGTCTCTTAACCACTTTATAGCAATTAAACATATCTAGACAAAATATTTATCACTGAATAGCCCAGTTTTTCAACTATGCAATAAATTAAATAGTAAATAAACTACTCGCTAACCTCTTGAGACTGGAGCAGATAAACCACTACTTTCGTATTAAAAAGGCAGGTTCGAATGTTTTCATAAAACTGAAAAACAATCCAAATTATGATGTTATAGTAGAGAAGGGTGTGTATGCGGGGGGGGGGGGGGGAAGGGGAGTTACAGGCTGCTTCGTAAGACTTAGAATTTGACCAAATATAACTAAAAATAAATAACAGAGCTAGATAATTTTAAGAAGAATGTAGACAAAAACAAACAGAAATCAAGCACTCAGGGCACCACGCACCGTAGCTCCAGAGGCAAGATTCTGTAGTAGTGCCGGAACTAAACCAGAAATCGAGGTAACCGACTGGTCTCGTCATCAGGGAGCCTAACCAAATCAGTTACCTCAAGGGGAATTCTCTGAATAGGATGCAGGTATAACCAAAACACATCTCAAGGCCACGAGATCCCCATACAAACAGATAGTCAAGAGAAAATGAAAAGACACGGACAACTTGCAGTATGGGCTCACCGCATCATATATGCAAGTACACATATAATCCTAATGAAAAGAAAAAGATGCATACATACCCTAATTCAGTGAGTGACGGTTATGGCGAAACAGCAGCCAATTTTTACCCTAGAAGTTACGTCACTGTAGCAAAACCACAGCGCCACACCCCAATGAAGTTAAAAAAAAATATGAAAACAGAAACCCTATCCTAAACGTCTTTAAAATATACCTGAATCTAAATGCCAATTTTTGAAAACTTTTAAATTGCCGAAATTATTAGGGAAATTGTTCTTACGTAGGTTTTCCTCGAAAATGTCACACGCCTCCAAAAAATCTTCAGCGTTATTACAAATGTTTTTTATTCTGTATAGTTGTGAGTAAAATATATTATAATAAATTTTATAGTTCAAGTTGCTATGGAAATTGTCCGTGTCTTTACATTTTCTCTTGACTATCTGTTTCTATGGGGATCTCGGGGCCTTGGGATGTCTTTTGGTTATACCTGCATCCTATTCAGAAAGTTCCCCTTGAGGTAACTGATTTGGTTAGGCTCCCTGATGACAAGACCAGTCGGTTACCTCGATTTCTGATTTAGTTCCGGCACAACTACAGAATCTTGCCTCTGGTGCGTGGAGCCCTGAGTGCTTGATTTCTGTTTGTTTTTTGTCTACATTCTTCTTATAATTATCTAGCTCTGTTATTTATTTTTAGTTATATTTTCCCTTTTTCAATATGAAGATATGATGCAACTGCGCAATCTTTTATTGAAAAGTTATATAAGTTTTCAATGCTAGGGTAGGTTTTAAGTTAATTTGTTTGGCAGTCTATGCCCACTTTTTAATTCTTTTTTTTTGTGTTGATTTGTTTATATTAGTATACATTGAAATTTGACCTTCAGTCAAACCATTTTATATATATATATGCAGTCATTTGTGTTTATTTGATTTCTATACAATTTTAAACACCTGGAAGTTCTTAATTTTGACGTGGTTTTCAAAATGCACACATCCTTTCTCATAATGCAGTATTTCCAAACAAAATCCTATACATGACCTTTTAAAAATATTTTCGGCACTAAACTCTTTCGAAGCAAAGCTGGGTAGTGAAAACTTCAGTCCTAAACGTTTTACACAGTTTTCAATCAAACTTTTTATGAGTTCTGTTTATAGTCTCTAGTGGATCTTCCTTCAGAATATTCTCTGGTACTATAAAACATCATATGCCGAAACTAAACTTCGGCTGTTCGAGACTGCCTTAACAAAGATAAAATTTACTCGTTTTAGTACAAGATGCTTCTATTTTCAGAGACCCAAAAATCGTTGAGAGCTTAAATGTAACCTTGATTGGCCCTCTGTATTAAAAGCCATTCAATTTTAACTTACTATCACTGAAGTAACGACATGGAAGTTTTAAAAAAAAAAGAAAGAAGAAAAAAAAACTTGGTTATATATATGCGTGTTTAATAATTGTGATCTTAAAATATTTTTTTAAAACAATCCTCGGTATGCATTTTAAAGCAAAAATAGATTTAAGATTTAAAAAATAAAATGAAAATAAATCTAAAATCTCATTTTATCTGTTCAGATGTCTGAACGCTAACCCTCAGTCTGTTATAGCGAAAATCAATAAAATAGCCTCTTAAGACAAGTGATAGTGCATACTTTCCAAAATGAGTCATAAGGAATCAGAGTCGGTGCATGCATTTTACAGCCATCAAAGCGACGTTTGTAGGCAAAAAAAAAATAATAATTAGTGTGTTGAAGACATTTTACTAGCAATACTTTGGAATATAATAAAAGTCAACACACTTTTTCGTTTAACAAAATGCCGGTATATTAAGTTTTCAGCCCCTTTACAAACATCTAGACAAGATCACTTGGATAAAAATGAAATTTCAGAAGTGAATAGTAAATTTTTGGGGGTTGTTTGAAGTAAATATAACAGGCCAGTGGCGTGAACTTCAGGTCGAATTTCTGCTACCCGATGCTACGAGAATAATGGTACATAATAAGCAAATTATACTTTATTCATATGATTTTCAAAGAAAGAGCAGTTCAATTGCGAATATATTTGAAATGATAGAGGCAGGGAGTAACTCAATGAATGAAAATTGTTAATACGATAATTTAATATTGCAGTAATGCATTCTCAGTTGTAAAATAAACCGTGGATTACTCACAAGATAACATGCCAGTATTTGAAGCCGATTTGAATCATATGGAAAATTTCCTTATTGGGTTTTTATTACTAGGCGGAATTATTTTCAGCAGTTTAATTTTAGCAAGATCCTAAGGACAGTCTTCGTCCTAAGATTCTCTTCGATCCCAAAAAATTATTTTAAAGAAATAAAAGATCAAATGTCATCATGTATGACATAGAACATTATGGAAATGAAAAGTTTAATTTAGAGACCCTATAGTTTATCCCCCCTTTCCCCTCCTTATTAAAAGGAAAAGATTATAGGAAAAACAATCAACATGACACAGTATCCAAGCATTCATTTTACTGATAAATTGAGATAAAATTACTTTTTTCTGTACATATTTTGTTCTACAAGAATATAAATATTTTATTTTTACGTTACGTTCATTCTGCATGAGCTTGATCCTTTAATTTTCCGCAACAAACCAAACTATAACATTTTGAAGTAGAAATGTCTTTCAAATCAAGTATTTCAATTTTTTTTAAATCAGTACTACCTAAATTCAATATTTATTTTTTGGAATACAGCCCCTATCACCTGCTATTCGTAATCTCTCCCTTCTTTCCTGGGGAGTATGGAGTGGAGGGAGGGTGATCACGTGATTTTCGTCGTTCCCACGGTGCCACGTCACAACATCTGTCGGTCGTGAAAATCAGCTGGGGGGCCAGACAGTATTAAAAAAAAAACCACGGGTCGAGCAGATCAGCTGTTACGCGAATCAGACCAATAGAAGGCCAGGATTGTAACTACGGTGGTAGGTAGTTCACGCCATAGTAGAAGATAAAATACTTCAGAGACAGCTGAGGTTAGAATAATAATGTGAATTATTTTTATATTACTTTGTTATTATTTTTAAACTCGTCTGTAACAGCGTCAGCACGAACTTATCTTTCCTAAAATATTCACTGTATGATTGATTTTATGTTAAGCTTTACTATCCACTGGTCCTAAACTACACCAGACTAATAAATATACAAATAATTATCTATTAGCTAGTCATTTTAGAAAGAAAAAAAAAAGAAATGAAAGAAAAACTATGCTCAGGTTACCCAAATTTCTTCTGATTTATAATCAGAGGGGAACTGAAGAAACGATAAAACAGTTTCTTCAAGTTCAAAGAACCTCTTAATATTTAATGTTCTGTCTAATGCAGCATCTTCTCTAAATTTCTTAAATTTCCTCACCAACTCAGATGCATTGCATGTTATAGTGTGTATAGCATGTAATAGTAATAAGATCAATTCAAACAGTTATTTTTTTATAACTTTACTCATCAAATAAAACTGTTATATAAATTAGACTACGGTTTATTATTGTTTTACGGTAGACATGGTTAAGGACATAAAATATGCGGCTTTCGTATTTTATTTGTTTAAACCAGTGACTTTTACACGATTTTTAAGAATGAAATAAGAACTACGGAAAGAACTAAACAGTATGCATACATCGTAATCATAAACATTAAAGATATCGGTTTCGTTTATATCGAATACTTACAGTGGCTCCCAAAAGTGTTCGTACACATACGATTTTCAATGAAATAGGGGTTTATCCATTAATTAAAATGAATATTTCAGAATGGGTATTTAATAATAAGATCTATAATCTATTCTTAACAAAACTACATGAAATATTTTAAAAACATAGTAAAACTTTATTTTTAAGAAACCAATAATCAAAAAGTAACAAAAACTTCATCTCACAAAAGTCATCGTACACTTGTAAAAAATCTCTACATATTAGTAAATATTCTAGTTTTTCGTTAAATTAATATTTAGTAGGATAACTTTTAGCCTCCACAACAGCTTTTAAACGTCTGGGAATAGATTGCACTGGTTCTTTTGTAATTTCTGCATCAATGTTCATCCATTCTTCCATCATAATTGTTTTTAGTTCGCTTTTCGTGTGAATGTCGTGTTTTCGTACTCGAACTTACAGTTCTCTCCAAATTTGTTCTATTGGGTTTAAATCTGGCGATTGAGGTGGTGTTTTCAAAACTTGTGGACAATTATAGAGACACCGGAGGCGAACGGTAAGAGCCGTGTGCTTAGGATCGTTATCTTGATAAAAAAAAAAAAAAAAAAAAAAAAAAAAAAAAAAAAAAAGTTGTTTCCAATACCCAAATTTTAGGCTGATAATTTTAAATTGTCTCTTAAAATATTTATATAAACAGCATGATTCATTATGCCATCAGTAAATACCAAATTACCTAGTCCTGATGCTGACATGCACCCCCACACAAGGACACCTCCACAGCCATGCTTAGTTCCATGCTTAGTCTTCCTACTAAGTTCTTATGATAAAGTTCCTCATTTTTTTCTTCTCCATACAATTATACGCCCATCGGAACCAAAAATGTTAAACTTGCTTTCATCGGCAAATAAGACATTATTCCAATACGTTTGGGGCTTATTTATCACTGATAGTGCGATGCTTTCTGTTTTTCTCACCCACAAAAAATTTTCTACGGGCAGAACGCCCATATAATCCAGCTGCTCTGAGAACTCGTCGAACAGTTTCAGGTGAAATTGAAGTTGAAAATGTTTCATAAAATTCTGCAGAAACTTTTACAGCACTCAAACGTGGATTTTTCACAAATTTTCTGATTATAAATCTCTGATCACGTTTTGTTAACTTTGTCAGACGACCTTTTCGATCCGATTTTCTTCTTTAAAGCGTTTTATCACATACTGCACAGTAGAATGGGATAAATTAAGTAATTTAGCAATATTCCGAACTGATTCACCATTAACTACTACGATGAAAAATAATCAATTTTCGAATGCTGTTTGCTGTTTCTTTACGACTACAAGCAATTTTTAAATAATAAATGGAATATTATGGAGTAGACAAGCAAAAATTAAAGCCAAACGATATTTAAAATGCTCCTGCAATTCAAAAATAAAAATAAAGCGTCAGGCGATAATTTTAATTATGAATTTATCCGAAAATATTTCAGTTTACAATGACTTTTGTGAGAAAAAGGCTTTTGTTACTTTTTGATTACTGGTTTCTTAAAAATAAAATTTTACTATGTTTTCAAAATATTTCATGTAGTTTTGTTATGAATAGATTATAGATCTTATTAAATTCCCATTCTGAAATATTCATTTTAATTAATGGATAGACCCCTATTTCATTGAAAATCGTAAGTGTACAAACACTTTTGGGAGCTACTGTATATAATAAAGTATCATAATAGGGTACTGATGTCATACGTCTTTATGAAAGCAAGACTATTTCTCTAATGAATTTTGAGGATCTTAACTTACATTGACGTGATAATGCATGCAATTTATGCTACTTCGTTTCTTCGTGATGCTACTTCGTTTCTTCGAGAAAACAGAAAGAAATAGGTTTAATTCCGACTAGTTCATAATTGTTGTATTCTTTGAATAAAAAAAATAGCAGTTGTTTAACAAACTTTAGAGACTCCTTTCTAAGGGTACAAGTTTTTCATCGCTTACACCATAAGTTATTTAAACTCATAAAACTCCTGTTTGAACAGATATATTCATACATATAAATATATGAGAAAGAAGGAAAAGTGTTGCAAGTACAAGGAACATTGGATTTCTTTAAGAATTTCGTACTGACTTACAAAAGGAAAAAAATTCTCTCGAATTTGAAAACTTTCTCTCGAATTTTCAAAAACATGATATTCTTTCTATTTCATAATCTTTAAATAGAACGAATTTTCCCTATCTATCAGAATCGATCTTTCCAGGTATGTGAAATTTATCGATAAAACAGAGAAATAGTAACAAGTATATGCCACAGATATGTTTGAGTTCAGTGCATTATATAAAATGTTCACTTCAAAGTTCTAATCATCGCCTAGAGAGGTCGGCCACATCGTGTGGGGTTAGTGTCGCGAGTTTCTACAGAGTGGGGTCAGGTTCGAATCCCGGGTAGGTCTTGGGCATTTCTGTGTTGTTTCGGGCTAGGGAGCAGTGTTGGTTCACCTGTATATGATGTTCGCACAATAAAGTAGTCATGAAATTCGCGGTGTGAATGGGCAAGTGTCGCCTGGACAAAGTGCACGCCGTGTTGGGAGTTAAGAAATGAAAACAAAAAGAAAAAAAAAATCCACTCAGAGGGAAGGGGTGAAAGGGAGCAGAACATTATCAATAAAAATAAAGTTTGAAAACAGTCAGATCACGCTGACTCACTCTTGTATTAGGTCCTCAATTTTTAACCAGGAATTCTTCTCTTGTGCGAACATATTCTCAGCGCACAATCTTGCCTATTGGATTAATCTTTCTACCTCTTTCACTTACCATTTACTTTCTACCTCTGGCCACAGTATTGTAAGCAGCCAGAGTGCATTTTATTTGTAGCAGAATTACATAACAAACTTTCAAGGAGAACGAGAACATTCAAAGTAGTTTATCATACAGTATAACTGTTCTTTGTTACCAATAAGTATTTTAATTAACGAGTAACATTTACTTTACGATTATGCAATCTATCACACTCTCTCGTTGTGTGTCGTTGTTAGCGGGGTTTGAAACATATTAAAGCGTTGGTTATGCCCTGACATGCACTCTGAATTCATGAAAATCGCAATTTTACGGCTTACGTGATATGCTGAATTTAGGAGAGGCCTCAATAAGTATTTTAGGTGAGGCCTTTAAGAGAGGCCTCGCCTAAAATACTTATTGATAACAAAGAACAGTTATACTGTATGATAAACTACTTTGAATGTTTTCGTTCTCCTTGAAAGTTTGTTATGTAATCCCCTATTAAGGAATGATATTTTGTCTGTTTTCCACTAGATAGCTCTGAGCGCTAAAAAAAGTTTGGAAGAGTATGTATGTTTAACTTCTGAATTCATGTTTATTTAAATCAGTTCAATGAGTTTCAGGCACATATATTTATTTAACGTAGCAACTTGTTAATAGATATTGATATATGGATATAATTATACATAAATTCCCGAAGCACAAATATTATACTATAAATCTACTTATTTGACGGGGGGGGGGGGGACGACTTATGCCATGAAAACAGTATCTAGAAAATGGCCAAACCAGATGAAATATATTATCACTTAAAAAATAAATATTTGTTTCTATTTGTGGTCATAAATGCGCGATGTCGTTAGATCCTAAAAAGAGTTAACTGCTAAACTATTAGTTGTAATTAATATACGAATAGCTAATCTATACCATCACCGATTCACGTACACAATTGAGAGCTACTTTTCGTCGCGTCCACGTACCTGAAACAGAATGAACGTGGAAGAAGTTTCTGCAATTGACGTCACAGAGCAAGCAGAATATTAATATTTGCTTGCACCTATCGCCATCTATTAGCGGGTTTGATAATAAATATGTAACTAGTGTAAAGAACATGTATCGAAAATTTCTTTTAGAGACTCTATACAATTAAGGTACTAGGTACAAGTAAGAATCTTCCGTTCGATGATTGCATCTAGCTCTCGGTGTCACTGACTATAGTCGCTCAGAAAGATACAGGTACCTGGAAAGTTCCAAAAGGATTTTCCGGCCATTAAATTGGGAACACACATCAACTGACAAGGAAACAAAATACTCCCAATTACTTTGATAATTCATCAGGCTAATTTGTCACCTGAACGATCACAAATTTTTGAATTCCTTACTCACACTCAAACACATAAAGGAAATGTCCTTAAATTTATAACGAAAACGCAGTCAGTCCATTAGTACTCAAAGGGATCCACACATGGATCCATCCCCGTAATTTAGTGTAAATTTTCTTGAGTTAAGTTACCAAAGTGTCCAAACCCAGGGTCTTTTTATCGCATGGGCATATCGGGACTTTGCCCAGGGCCCCCTGATGCTAGGGTGCCCCAAAACCCCCTTGGTGTATGCACCTAGTACTTCTAATAGTATGTATAGCCCATGGATAGTTCTTATTTTTATAAATATTCGTAAGGGGGGGGGGCCCAAATAGCATCTGCCCAGGGGCCCCCAGCGTTCTAAATAGGACCCTGTCCAAACCGCTTGTCGCATTATTACTTTCATAAAAACTGAACATTAACATTTCAATATTTTTTAGTTCTAATGGTTTTCGAGCATTAAGGCAGTAATTCATCAGTTTCCAAACTTTCCGACTAATAACTGTCTACTATTAAGTTGTACTGCAGAGCAGGACCGTTAGCAAGATGGGTTCCTTCCATGAACTGATTTAGATTGCAAAGACCGTGGAAAGGACTATCCAAGACCCCAATTCTGTAAAGATGCGAGGCTAGGCTGTCGGCCACGTCAGCGTGTCTCGGGAAATCAGGGATTTCCGAGAATTCTGAACTGCTACCAGTGGCGTAGCGAGAGGGGGGCAAGTGGGTTTATCATGCCCCGGGCGCCACTCTCTGAGGGGCGCCAAATGGTCCTTTTCACAAATTCTATATATAATATTACAATATGTTTTTCGGGGAGGGGGCGCCAAAAAGGTATCGTGCCCCGGGCGCCAGTTATACTCACTACGTTACTGATTGCTACTCTTTGTCGAAATTCTGCAAGAAATTTGTTCCTGAGAATATTTTTGAGAGGTCAGCTTGACTCAGTGGTGAACAGTAATTAGAAGTTTTCATTGGCATAAACGGATGATGCTCTAATTTGCTTTTCAAAATTACGCCAAAATAGACAATCAAAATGATTGTTTCCTTTCAATAGTTTTTTCGTTCAAAATTGGTGGTTAAATCATTGAGCTACTAAAAACAAATTTCATACTTTTTATCTGATAATTCAAAGAAAGAATCCAGAAAAGAAAAAAAAAATTCAGGTAGTCTCTTCTAACGAAACTACCGCGGGTTATTAACATAGGATTACTTATCGTTGCTTACCTCTTTTGTATGTATATATGTATCTATATATATTGTAACATATTCCGTGCTTGGTGTCAAAGCCGACACGCTAGGTAGCGTCACACCGGTTATGTCTAGTGATAAACAGCTTACTAATAAGAACTTTTTACACTGAATATCAATTTATTAGAGATTCTGGATTAAATACTTCACGATTAGGTCGTGTCCTGGAACATACATTCTGTTCACTGTATATGAACGTAAGCTTTTAAATAAAGAACACGTAGTTTTTAAAATATAAAATTTTAAAGCAATTTTAACAGGGATTTTAATTATTGATATCTATTGCTATGATATTAAAAAAAATATGCCTTTGCAAATCTGCGATTAGAATACTAAGATGATTATTCTGGATAGCTTAACATTGAGACTGAAGATTTGCGATGTCAATTGATGTTCCGCCTTAAGACATTACAGATATACAGTGATTTCCGCTTATAAGAATCACGTTTGTTATTACTGTTTTTGATTCTTATAGCCGAAATTTAGGTTTTTGGACAGGCACACACACCTATATGAGATAATTTGCCATAAAATACTCTTTAATTTACGTTAATTATCTTTTAATAAAATTATTTTTTATAATTTTCAAAATGCAACTTAATTTCTAGACCTATAAGTAGATACACATGATTATAGTAAGAGAAGAAAAAATTCCAATATTTGTTACAACGTACCTGCTTAACAGTTTTAACATTTCAACTACAGGAAGGGAGCAAGAAAAAGTTTTCTATGGTAGTTTGACGTAATGAAGTTTTCAGGAGGCTATTTCAATACTCTTTCAATGCTAATAGTGTCAGACGAAGATTCACCCTCTAGCTTACGTTTCACGGTTTGATAACGTGCTGAATCTACTAATGTCACGTTTGCCTAAGTGATAGTGGACACTTCGCCGAAGATTTGTGTTTCAGGGTCCAGGAAGCCGCAACCAGGATGTGGGAGGTGGGGAAAAAAAAGAGTCCCTATTTTTGTTTGTCAGTGCAGAAAAGTGAAATCGGGCCCGGACGGGTAACGATGCCCCTGGGTCAAGTTAATAGGACAGTGTTGCGCTAAAGCGTTTAGGAATGAATTTTACGACTATATTCCATCCCATCTTATCAATCTTTCTTTAAAAAAAAGAAGAAAGAACTTCGTGCTTTTGAGGGTTTAAGTGGCTTTTTTTTTAAAAATGAAAGGAAAGCGAAGAGTGTAAACTGATACTTATAACCGGTGGATTGATTCTTTAAAGCGAAAATTTTAACATCGAAATAATACATTTGTTTTTGTTTTCGCGATACTGATTCTTATAAACGGTTGATTCTTATAACCACTGATCACTATAAGCGGTGGTTACTGTACTTACACTAGATTCAGATCTACCTAAAACCTCTTTAGAAACTTAATTAAGCTAACAACGGCATTCTTGGTGACTTGCAGTTTACCATTTTGATAATTTGCAGAAAATTCCTCACTATTGTTAACAACATACACACATGCTTACGTATAGAATAGATTAATGCCAAAGCAAATAGTTTATTTTCTTTGTTTAATTATATGCATGAAAAAAAATGTGATTTTACTGGGCGCACAAGTCGGAAAATGTCATGAAAAACGGCACATGCTTAACGAACGCCGTGTGGGAAGAAATACTAATTTAGAAACATTCATCAATCCCAATTTGAAATTTCCAGCTGAAAACATGAAAAGGAGCCATCAATCCAAAAGATTCGGTGGAATTCAGAAAAGTAATTGCATAAAATAAACGATTGACTTCCACCTGCTGCTTAGCACATACTTTTCATCCACAAGCTGCGGTCGAACGGTTTATTCAACTCAAGCTGCGATTTTTCAAGAACAAGATGACATCGTTTGCTTCAGCAGAATGCGCGCACAAGAAATTACATAGAGTTATTTTCCGAGAAAGACGTCACACACACAACACCAGTTCGTTTAAACAGCTTTCTATTGATAGAGCTATTTTAAGTTTAAAAACAAATATTCTGGGCATACCATAGATAATTATTTCTTCGTTTGCCATTTCCCTTTATTTCAATTTACTGCGAGCATCTAACAAGCACATCTCGAAACTAAGCACAGGACGAGATACAATTGGCTTGGTAGCGTATAAGTGTATATAATATAGAATAGTTTCAAACGCATTACAGCATGAACGAATCACAGATTTCTATTCAATTAAATAAATAAATACTATAACTTTAATTTTAGAGTTGCTAACAAATATATTCAGACGATCGAGTGAAACTTTTTTGAGCAATTATTAAAAATTAGATTAAACTACATTTTAAAGCATTTAAAATGAATAAATTTTATTGAATAAGAAATTACAGCAGAAACCGGCAGATACGTCTAAAACTTCAAGGAGCACGAGGAAAATGTCGATTTAATGCAGGAATCCTTTTCCGTAGTCTCTCGGAATTCACCGATTTACTAAAAACTATTGGCGAATGAGAATTGGGGTCGATTGTTGGTGTTGTTGTTACTACTGCCCCTTGGCTGGCCAAATCCTAAACAAGTCCATTGAAGTGGCGAAGACAGGCGACTCCTGTGTATCTCACGGCTGTTGGGTACCACAAGGGTCAGTGGACGACTTTTTGCCTGGGGCCACCAAAGTAACCCCCGTGGCTACGTCTGGTGGACTCATAACCTCTTCCCACCCGTTCAAACTACACAGAGGCATATAAAAGCATATTAAAAGAGGGGGGGGGGAGGATATTAATCAGAACAATCTATTTTTTAACGTAATATAATCTTACAGTAAATAGTACACACTTATGACCATTTTCAAATTATTTTGTAAAGAAAAAGTTAATCCATGATTAGTGTTGAAGCATATTAAAATTCATCACCCGAGTATCACGCATCGATACAAATGACATTCACTTTTAATCACTGTACGGCAGGGTCAAGGGAAAAAAGTTTCAGGCAGTCTCTTCTAACGAAACTACCGCGGGTTATTGTTGCTTACCTCTTTTGTATGTATTATGTATATATATATATATATATATATGTGTCCGTATATATATATATATATGTATGCCAAAATTTTGACACATTTTGGTACTTTTCTGTTTAACTGTTTATTTCTTGCCCAAGCGATAGACTAAATTTGGCTCGTTGCCAAAATTATAACTTGCGACAACGGACGGTTCTAGCATCCGAAATTTTGCTTTCCGGAGGACCGTTATGGAGCAACTTAATCCTACGTTAAAAAAAATTTCAGGTAGTGTCATCTAACGAATGACCGCGGGTTATTGAGGTAAGATTACTTATCGTTGCTTACCTCTTTAGTATGCATATATGTATCTATATATATGTACGCATGTATATATATGTATGTCAAAATTTTGACGCATCTTGGTACTTTTCTGTTTAACTTGTTCAAGCGATAGACTGGGTTTGGCGCGCTGCCAAAATTATAACTCGCTAGGACGGATGGATGAACGGATAGTTTTTAGCGTCTGAAATTTTCTTTCCGCAGGACGGTTATGGAGGAACGTAATTCTACGTTAAAAAGCATTCAAATTCTGAAACCAATTCTTATGTCACCAGTCTCGGACAAAATAGGAGAGGCCCAAGCAAACAATAAATTACATGAAGTTTTACGCTTTTTCCCGCCGTACCTCCCCCACACCATTAATTTTGAGTTTTTGAATCAGATGCCGATTTTAATTGCCTAGGGTTCAAAGCCTAATACGGCTGTGCATACCTTTCAAATGCTATTCAGAGGAAAAAATTCTTTCTAGTACACTGATTTGAGGTATTTCTTGACAGTAATAATCATAAGAGTTATTGCTGAATTGAAAAAATTTTAAAATGTTCTAAAAAATATTAGTCTATTAATTTTTTTAAATATTCTATACAGTATCGTTTAAATACCATTCCTGGAGACATGTTTATAATACAAATATTTTTTAAATAATTACTTAAGCACCGATCACGTTGTAAGGGGGTTAGCGACAAAAGCTACGACAGTATTGGCCAAGAATGGAATCTCAGACAAGGCATGGATGTTTTTTGTACAGTTCCCGCATATGGTGTAATGTTGATTCACCCATCGGGTGTTCCCATAATGAAGTCTCGTGGTGTATATGAGGGAAAGGATTCATGCCTGCCATGTCCTGTGTAGTATAGTGAAACTTCTCTAGCCGGTCACCCTTTATTAACGGACATATTTTGTTGCGCATCTATTAAAGATTCCATAGGGCCATTGTTATTTTTATCCCCATTCAACGGCCACCCCGCTTCTCAGACAACATGCATACCTTTTGAAATTCGCTGAAACCCCCCCTTTTCTTGGCTACTTTCTAAGAAATCCTTCTATCCAGATTCTCTGTAGTAACCATTTAACTATGCATTTTTAGAAAACAAACTTGTTAAAACGGAAGGAATCAATAAATATTTAAAAAAAAAAAAAAAAAAAAAAAAAAAAACCCTGTAAAATCGATTGTAAAAGAATTACGCTAATTAGAATTATGTGCTAATTTAAATAGCTTTAACTAATACATATTTACTGATCGCTTTACAAATAATTTTAGGTGATTTTTCAATATTGTATAATTTTCAGTAATCCCCACTTCAGTTAATTATTATCCAGAGAGTAGCGATCCTTCAAAGATCTAAATATGATGACTTTACGAGAAGCTCTTAGAAAACTAACAAATGCATTTTCTGAGTTTGAGAATAACATCGAATAAAATCACGAGTGGAAATAAATAAACTAACTAAAGAAACTTAGTACAAGAGTTTCTCCGTTTCTTTTCGTATGATAGACCTGAGATTGTGTTATTTCACGTGAAAAATACTACAATCCTTCAAAGCTTAAACCTAAGGTTTTTACATAAACATAGATTTTTATTGCTATCAAAGAATTTATTCTCTCTGACAGAAACACATTTTCAAATTTCTTTTTAAAAGAAACTCTTAGGAACTTTTCATGTAACAACAGCCTTGTATAATAACAAATATTCTATAATTTTTTGTAAATAAAAGCTTTATTTTTTTATGATTTACCATAGTCCAATTGAGTTACAACTTTTGTACACCATAGGAGAAAGCATTCATGTCAGAACTTCTCTTCGAGCACAGCTGAGTGGAGCACTCTTTCAGACAAGTAACTGTTCATACAAATGAAATTCTATAGCTAGTTTTTGTTTTTAAATACTTCACTTCATATTCACACATACACGCAAACATTTTCCTTCTAATTTATTCACAGTCAGTAGCTTCAAGGTCTGCAGAAAAAACATTCTAGCACCTCAATATGCATAACAGAAAGATGAATAAGAAATGATGGGCTTTTTAAATACAAAAGATGACTATTTACTGCTCTTTAACCATGAAAGTATTTGTGAAATTAGATTCAAACTTTCATGGGGAAATAAAGGAATTGCGTAATTGAGAGCAATAGTGCTAAGTAAAATCATAATTATGTGATTAAATATTTGTTTTGATGGCTCTTATATCATCTTCAGAATACAGTAATCTGCTTTCTTTAATGATACTTCTAGCCTAATATTTTAAAAGCAACTATAAGCAAAGGCTAGACTGAAATATACAAAAATCCTTCCTTTTATATAAATAAATTATATTATTAAATCATTAAAATAAAATTTAATTTGAAAAGGAATACTTTTATAAATTATTTAATTTGATTGTTTATTATTAAGGAAGAACTAAATTATACTTCCAACATATACAGCAAGAATCAACAATTTAAAATCAAGGAAATGTGAAAATGTTTAAAATTAAAAAACAAAACAAAAAAAAAAAATTAAATGCTGATAAAGTCAGTACTCAGTTATGCTGCAGAGGTAAAGGAATAAATAATGAACACATTGAAGCCTTAGCTAAAACATTATTTTAATAATTGTCACAAGAAAAATAATGTTCGCAATGACAAAAAAATTACATTATAACAAAAAACCCAAAAATTTTCATATGATACAGATGCTGGTATCAATATGTATCCAACTCTATATACAAACCATCAGGTGCTTTGCTACAGGTCCCTTACTGGTGGTAACTTACAGTAAAAGACCATCAGCAGATCAAAGGGGAAGCCTGCTATGTTAATTATGGCATCTTGTACTAATCAAAAATAATCTTGAATATTCACTATGACAATAGCTGGGTACTTTAGGGTAATGGCTGAATACAAAAGGTCAAGAAATCCTGTGTAACTGAAAAGATACACTGAATGATTCTCTTTGCAATGACCGTGAACTTAGAGGAGTATTCCTAAATTTCTTTGACCATGACCTTTAAATTTTTTAAAAACATTTCAAATTTCTCCGACTTGACCTAACCAGTAAGGGCCCTGTATTAAGACTTTTTAAGATTTAATTTGGAGGGGGGGGGGGGGTCTTAAG
Source organism: Dolomedes plantarius (assembly GCA_907164885.2). NCBI lineage: Eukaryota > Metazoa > Arthropoda > Arachnida > Araneae > Dolomedidae > Dolomedes > Dolomedes plantarius. The sequence goes on from OU015496.1 coordinate 149,034,875, forward strand.
CACTTATGGCTAAATAAATACTCATGCTTACTATCAGATTTCTATAAATAGGATTAATTAAAATATAAAATATTAGAAATTATATATAATTTGTACAAAATAGACAAGCTTCCAGAGAAGCTCACTGAATTGACCTGAAATCCTTCCACTTGAAGTTTTAAATGATAAGTATTTTTAACAAGAGTTTTTTTTTCTTTTTTTAAAGGACAGTAACTGTTAAAATTTCAAATTATAATTTCACTTAAAATTTGGTTGCTTTTTTTAAAGATCATCCAATTACAACTTACTTAGAAGCTGTAAACATGCTTTTAACATCAAAAACATCTGAGAAATAAATGCACAGAATCCATTTTCAAATCCTTTTAATAAATACTACATTCAAAAGAAATGAAACCTGATTGGGAAATTGAATAATTTATATACTATCCAACATCATTTTATTTTAATAAAAAATACACAGACATATGAATTCATTTTGTAGTATTTTTGTAAAAAAAAAACAGAAGAAACCAATAAATAAACAATAGAATAAAATCAGGTTTCAATATTAAACCTTAGGGATAGGAAATTAAAACCTTAAGATGAAGAATTTGAGGCATGTTTTACAGATAAAGAACAAAATATAATAGCATTTAATCATCCACACAATATATATATCTGAAGATGATATTCACAGAGCTATAAAACTTGAAAAAGGTTATGATTCAAATTAAATCAATAAATAGAAGTTCTTGTACTTCATTTAACATTCAAATTACTCACTAATAATGCATTATTCAGTAACTAAGTAGCTATTAATTCACCTAATGATTAAAATAATAAACACCAAAAGAATGAAAGAACAAAATTTAAAAAAACACACCCACAAGGGTCTTGAAAATGTAACATGCATTAAGATGCACTAAACAAATAAAAAAAGAAAACAGTTGGAATGAAAAATGTTTGCATTTACATATTAGCATTAGAACAGGAATGGCTTGGCAAAATTTGTGCTTTTAAATCAAAAAAGATCATTACAGTGCAAAGATTCGTCCAATTTTAACAAAGTATCAGCTTCAGAAAAGCAATACTATAGATGGATTAAAAAGTTTTTAAGATTATGAAAACAATGAATCTGAAATATTGTTACAAGTTACAAAATCATTACTCAAATAAAACAAATTCTCAAGACAAGTGCTTTTATGCTGCATAAATGTAGCTTCAGAAAAGAAATAATGTGATATCCAATATATAAACTTTTAATTACTTCTGCTTCCCACTATCATAAGCACTGTTGTAATTTTAATATTACAAAGTATAAAGCATTAGGAGAGAATTCAATTCATATAAAAATAATTCAATAAACTTCAAAACTGCTGAATAGATTAACTATGCTACAAAAGACAAATATATCGGTATCCATTACTTATGAGCTATAACATAGTAAATTACTCCCATCTAAAATATATTTGTTTTAACACTCTCCCACAATAAAATCTTAATTTTATTATTTTGTTTCTTTTCTTGTGAATATTTAGAAATTAAATAAGGAGCTAACTATATCCAACACACACAATTTTTAAAAAACTTTTTGTAACTTAAAATCACAAGGTGGGAACCTCATACATTTACAGCTATTTTGGACAAGCATAATAATATCAGTAAGATACTCATTACTCATACTTACAAACTTAAAGGCATGAAGTGTATACTTTTGTTTTAGTACTCATACTTAGTTAATACTGACAAAAAAATCCAAGAAAAAAAAGAGGTTTGTAAGAATACAATTTCTTACATCACCAGAGTAGTTAGCTTATAAGAATACTGGCCTCAAAGTATAAGACTGAGGCTCGATTCACAGTCCTAGAAGGCTATTACAGTACATTTGCTCATTGGAGGAAAAAAAATTATTATGAACCATTATCTGACCACATGGCAAAAAAAATTTTCAGAACTTAAAAAAATAATAATAATAAAAAAATATTAGTACAAATAAAATAATACATACAGAACAAAAACCTGTGTTATTACCCCCAAAAATAAACTTAAAATATCTAATGAATAGAATTAAAAAATACAGAGTTATCTCAAACTACCAAGATAGTTCAGCTGGAGGAGCACCAACCATCAAGGTTAAGAGACTCAGTATTAATCCCTTTTCCTGATAGATGGTCATAAAAACCTAGTCATAAAATAGTAAGAAAACAATTTATGGATAAAAACTCTTTTTTAAATTATACTCTTAAGGACTGACACTTAAAATTGAACAGTAACATTTAGGGAGTCTTCAAACATTATATTTGACATAACATATATGAATGTATAATTCAGAATTACTATAGGTTGGGTGGTTGCTATCATCAACTTTAGCTACACAAGGGCTAATTAGACTAGGACCTACAGTTTATAGCTCATTCCAAATGGTTAAAAACATCCAAGCCAACAGTGTGACTTGAACCCTTAGACTCTGATACTGAGTACTGGCATCCTAGCCATTTGCTCACTGTCCCCAGAATAACTTGAATATTTAATAAATTTACTGCTCTGTAAAAAGAAAAATTGTAAACTACTATCAAACTTTGAGACTTTCCAACAAATTTGAGAACATTTCCTTGTTATGAACTTTGTTCATCACAATCCAGACAAAATTCATTATTAAATATAATCTTTGCTACATTTTACAAATTAGTACCTGAAAATTAAAATGACCTTTGAACTACAACGAATGAACACAACAAGTGTCAAATATGTAAATAAACAGATGTTATATAACTTTAATAAGATACATGCAATTTAAAATTTACAGATAAAAGTAAAAATCATCTTTTCTTAAATAAATTTAAATTTAGCATGGTTCTCAATATATATATATATATATATATATATATATATATATATATATATAAGCTGGTATTACTCAGTTCGGTGTCTAATAGAATGAATCTGTCCTTGGCCATCACATGAACTAACATGGATCAGCCCTGTCAAGCATTCCTGTACTTGGGCTAATACAAAACCACTAAATGTTTATCAATAACTTAAACATACAAAAAACCAAGTTTCTTATCACATAAGAAAGCTTCAAATAAAAATTGCATACATATTACAATGAAAAATATGTACTCAAAACTTAACTCTAGTAATTTTTAGAAGTTCATAAATAGAAAAGATCAGATTTCTAAAAAGTTACTAAATAAATCTTCCAGTCATTTATATATATATAAAAAAAAATAACTTTCTAACACAAAATAGTCAATACAGAAATTGAGAGAGAAAGTTAGCATCTATATTATGATATTTATAATCACAAAATATAAATAATTTATGAGGACAATATACATAACTGATAAAATATTAAAGAAAAGTAATAGAAACTGAATTATGTGATTGTTTAGAATACATTATGTACACTAGTATGTTATAAAATTATGCATCTAACAACACATGATCTATCACAAAACAAAGCTCAATTCACTTTTGTCATATACTTTTATAGGAATCAATAGAAATTGAGCAAAACTTTTGTGAATGATCACACAAGTGTAAAAACATAATTTCAGTTTATTGAGATAAATTATAATCCTACTCTGTCTGAAAATTACATAACACTGAGGCAAAATAAGCCATTATTACAACAAATTTCATTACAATCAAAACCTTTTAATATATCTTAACAGTTTAAAAATTTCCTTTGATTTATCTTGACACATACACAAATATAAAGATTAAGTTTATTGTCCGTGGCAGTAAATATGATTCCTACAGAAAGAATTTTTTTGGACGTGGGGCAGATTTGTGATTATTGTCACAATTTATATTTTTCAGGAATTTTGACAATTTTGGAAGGTTGATTTGTTTCAGTCTATGTATTCCCACCAGTCCTTTTCATAACCTTCATGGACATGCTCTAATAGTGCTTTACACCGGCTTTCACAATACCTACAAAAGCAAAACAGCACTAATTAAAGAGTATGAAACACAAACCCACATAAAAAGAAGAAAAGAAAAAAACAATGAAAAGGCTATTAAAAATTTACAGAGCATTTTTCAGTTCACACTCAGTTTCTTACCTTGAAAATGAAGTCACCATCAGTATGTTTCAGCCCTTATTATAAATTAATAATGTGTAACATTTTCATTTAAGTACATACAAGATTACTTCAAGACCTTTTGCCATTAAAATCTCACTTTCATTTATGACATTAAACACAACACTCACTCATTTTATATTTTAATCATACATGAATAAAAAAATATACTTTTAATTCAAAACCAATACTTTCTTCTTAAATGTGAGATTCTGCTCCATTAATAATTCTTTAAAACAATTTATTCACCTAAACAAGTTTACAAAGTGCACCTCTTGATGGTATTTCAATCAATTAAAAATGAAAATGTTCCGAAAATGGCATACTCATAAAAAATAAAGTGGGAATCTTTCTAAAGGTAATTTCAAATTTATACCTTCAAAAATGTATAAGACATAGTTCTTTGCCCTTTATTGGGTGAAATAAAAAACTAAAAAAAAAAAGAGTATGATGGAGATTGCTAGTTTTGATCCTACACCACTCATATTATCATTGGCCTTTTTTTCCCCTTCCAATGACTGAAAGGTAAAGTTTATAGTTCTGAATATTTTTTCTTTATTGAAAACAGATGGCAACATATGTGTGAGAAAATTGATATTTTATTACAGAATGATGGGTCAAGATTATCACATGACAAATAGATCCCTGCTGTTGCCTGTCAAAGTGCCAATTATGATGGGTGTGATCTAAATCACATCTGAAATGCTCACCAAAAATTTGTGAAATGATCTGAAGGGTAAAATCAAGTGTATGCAAAGGTGAGTTTAGCATCACCTTTTTGTTGACTCCATGACAATAAGTCAACAATCAATAAATAAAAAATAAATTAAATAATAAATAAAAAAAAAAAAAAATGTGTCTAAAAATTCCTATAGAAGCTAGCAAATTTTTATAATCCTCTTCAGATATCCAAGCTCCATATAAAAAACAGTGGACACCTAGTTTTAAATGAGCTCAATACACATTAAATATAATATGATACATTACCTGTATTTGTCTTGGACTTTCTGCTTAATGTCAAGAAGGTTTTCTTGTGTAATGTCACGTTCAAGATATTCTGAAAGAGTTTCAGTTGCACTCTCTAAATCTCGCTGATTGTGCTAAAAAGATAATAAAAATGATCTCATATGACAAAATAGTACAAGATAACAATGAAGAGTTAATACACAAAGAAAAAACATTTTTTTATAATAAAAATTCAAATAGTTTATTATTATAATTCTAATTCTAAAACATACAGAAATTAAGTAGAGATCCTATTATAATTAGCTTGATCCTTGAGAAAAATCTTGAGCTACAAAACTCAGAAAAGAATAAAAGCAAGAGAAAATAAGAACAATTATATCTATGATCTCTTAAATCTTTGCCTTAAGGCAAAGGCTAGATAAAATTGAAATAATAAAAAGAAATGATGCTGAATTAAATTAAAAGTTAATTATCATACAATGTTATTTACTGAGGGACATAACTATCAATTTCATATCTATATTTTTATTCATGGTATTGAAATTTACAATAATTAAAATTAGGATTTCTGTATCATGAAATTAAATTTTCTTTAAATTAAAAACTGAGGTACTACTGCTACAATTTCATGACAAAATAAAGATCATTATATTATTAGCCTTGTGGCACATAAAAGAAGTTAAGAGAATTAAAACGCATACTTCAAAAATTGCAGACTGATTGTTTCTCTTCAGATAGTAGGCAAACACGTAGGTGTACATTAATGTTTGACGACACTGACACAGGATATCAACAGCAATTTTAAGAAACTGAACCTCGATCCAGGACATGTTTTGTTGTTGCATTTCTTCCATCTTGTCTTTCACTGAAGCATACAACTAAAATATTATGGAAAATAAAAATTACTTTCTTTAAGTAAAGTAAATAATTACACAAATCCTTAAAATATAAACAATACAAAATTATCAATTATAATGTGATAGAATGTTTGACAAAAATAACAACCATGAAAAGAGAACACTGAAAATCATGCAACATTCGCAGTTTAAAATACGAGTTTGCCGAGTTCCTTATCGTTATATAATCAAATTTTTTTCTGGACTATTATCTGCACACATTAAGATATTGTTACACAAGATTATAGAACATTTTCTATCTCTTAGATATTCAGTAGCCTTACTTCTTTGAGATTATTTATATATATATATATATATAAAACTAAACTCATGGTGCAACAGTCCACTATGAGCCAAGGCGGGCGATGCCCATCTCTGCTTTCTTGACCTTGGGTCGCCATACAGCATATGCCTTAATCAGGTGGTCAACCTGACGTGGGATCCCCCAGAGTTCAGATCCCAAGCATGCTTGGTCCTCATTTCATTGACCCACACAAGGGATGAAAAGCTCAGTCAACCTTGCTCAATCGCAGGATGGAAACATGGAAACTGTGGTGTGGCAGCTTGACGCTTTTAACAACTATGCCACCGGGCGCCTAATATATATATATATAATAATTAAATATATGAATGGTTATTCAAGATATTAGTTTTCCTCCAATAACATCTGCCATATTTTCTTACAACACACAGTCAGAACAGAGGTTGAGAAAACTGAAAGCAAAACACTCCTCATAACTTTACTCAAATTTTTTAACTATATCATCTTTATTATTATTATTTCTTAGTTCAGTTTATTGTAATTAAAAAAACTGTTCTAACAAATTTAACATAATTTTATCTATATAAAAAACAAATATGAATTTAGGCCTTGTCAAGTATCTCCTTTGGCTTGCCATGTGCCATTTTAAAGAAATTTTTTTTTTAAAGTAATCAGCTGAATTTTTTTTTTCTTCCTGGTATTTGAAAATGATACACTGACACAAAGGCAGAAAATATTTACCACAGTTCTTAAACAAATGTTAAAGAATATATTATATTTCAAGAAATTTTTCATTAATTCTACTATGTTAAAAATGCTCAATCTAACTATGAAGTTCAGTGCAAAATATTTTCATTTATAAAACTTAAAAGATAATGACAGGGGAAAAACAATAAAAGAATTTTTAAAAATTTAACCTTGTGTTCAAATTTCAAACTCTGCATGTGATTTAGATAGCGATTGCAATAAAATAGATATCTCTGTAATGCAGCCCGTGACTTTTCTTGGGCATCTCGAGCTGATTTTGCTTCTCGTTCATCATAGCGATTACAGTTATACCTAAAAAAAGAAAGAAAGACAATTATGTTAGAATTCTTCAAACAAATCCCAGATATCAAAAAATTTGAAACTACTATGTAAAAATTGAATGTAAGAAAAGAAAAAAAATTTGTCAGGCAACAGTACTTAAGTATGTCATAAGCATAATAACTTCAAATCTAAAAGCAAAATCTTTAATAAAACAATATATACATACACACACAAAACCCACCCACCTACCTACCTACCTACCAACCAACCAACCAATACATACACACACGTTACAAATTACCTATATGTAAAGTGTTTAGAAGAATTCTAGATATATTTACATATCTACTATGAATATATGGGCAATTCCATGTGACTTATGTTACCGTTTGACACAATTTCACAAAAGCAAATTCTATATATATTAAAGAAATATTACATTTCATTTAAAAAAAAGTTCTTTATATACATCTGGGGTACAGTAAGAAACTAGAGATATCAATTTTTAAAAATTTAATATGAACAGATGGTGTCCAGACCATAATTTAGCACTGTGACTCACATTACCCATAAAGAAAAAATAAAAAAAAAAAAAAAAAAAAAAAAAAAAAAAGAAAGAAAAAAAAAGTTTAGCATGTTAATGAAAACCTAAAATTTCTCCTCTTTCAACACAGCAGAGTGAAAAAGAAGTATTTTATGAAATATTAAACACTTCCAAGTTGTGATATACACCTCCAAAAAATTTTTTGATAGTAATTAATTATGTTAATCAATATTTTACGTGTGACTCACATTACATAGTTTTGTGACTCACGTTACATCTCCCACTTAAGTCTTTGAAGTTAATGAAATAATGATTTAAAAATATTTTATTTTGCAGTTAGTAATGAAACATTACTAAATTTAATTAACAGGCATGTAGTTATATATTTTAGCAAAGTAATAAATTAATTAGCAGTAAATTAACGAAAATTAATAAATAAAAAGTATAAATCAAACCAATAAAAATTTCACATCACATATATATACAGAGGCTGTTCACACATTTTTTAGACGATGTATATTGTATTCACAAAACTAAATTACATAAAATTCTTGTGTTTTAAATGTTCTATTTGACATCCCTCATTCTGAACTATCTTTCGACACCGCAATTTCCAGGATAATAATGCCTTTTGAAGTGTCAGAAGAGATATTCTATCCCATTCCTCCTGAACAGCTTTCCAGAGTCCTGTAAGGGTTTTGGGACGACGTTTAGATAATGCAGATTTTAAAAGTCTGAAAGCACAAAAATCCATAGGTGATACATCGGTAAATTTAGTAGGGATATCAGTGAAGGGTATGGCCTTGATACCAGTTTTTTGTTCCATTTCTTTTAGGAAATTTACAGTGGATTTTGATGTGTGACTGCTAGCTTTATCCTGATGGAGTCTCACAGATTGATGGCAGTGTGGGTAAAGCGATAGAATTTCATTGAGAAAAATTGGCGATAAAATATGTTCCCGATAGTATTTGGAGTTAATCTTGACATTTTTTTTCCACTCTCTTTATTTTTAACTTGTCATTATTAGAAAAACCAGCAACAATCATGAATCCCTTAGAAAAACTTTCTTTCGATTCTTTGAACCATGTACTTAAATTTTTTTCTCCCCTTTTATGATAATAAATGGCTCTTTTTTTTGTTGCAATCATTTAAATACACCCATGATTCATCTATTGTGACAATTGTTTTCCATTTTTCTTTGGATAAGTGTTTCTCATATAGAATTCTGCAGCGTGTCCTGCGTTCAGCGATATGATTTGGAAGAAGATGCTGTTTTTTCGCTTTCTTAAGATTTAAATCAACGTTTATCATTTTGTTTACAGTGGACACAGAGCATTTTAATGATTTTGCAACTGTCCGTTACTAGGGGGATTTTCTTTTAACATTAAACAACGTACCTTTGCAATAGTCGAAGATGTCCGTTTTTTACTTGGATACTTGTTTGGAATTTTTGTCCCACTTGAGGCTCCAATTTGACGCTTTTTTCCTTTCTTGTTGACGATATTACCTATCGACGCTTTAGATATCACAAAACCATGACTCTCACATCGTTTTTGGATAACGGAGTAGGCATATTTCTCTTCGGAAAGAGAATAAATGTAGCCTTTGAACCACTGCTTTGTTAAATTCGCCATTTTGAATAAAAACAAAACTTTCAAGCCGCAGACCATAATTTTGACTTTTAAAAACATAGTACAATTGCAATTATTTCTTTTGCAGCAAACGATTTTTTATTACCGCTTACCAAAATCGTCTAAAAAATGTGCAAACAGCCTCTGTATATATTAGAATAAATTACAATGGTTTTATTGAAAGAATTACAATACAAATGTAAAAAACCCTCTTGAGTTAACAGGAATTGGAGGTTTAAATTTCCAAATCAACTTTGACCAAGGATAAAATATTTTATCTTCATTTTTAGGTCATTTCCAATGTTTGCATGTAGGGTGCATCGTAGTTATTTCAAATTCTCCATTGATGCTATTGGTAATTTTTCCTGGATACAGTACACCATCGTATTTAATTTCATACCAATCATCACATTTAATATTGGATAATGGTCGAGGGGTTATTTTGTTATCAGAAGATATAAAAAATCCTTTAGGTTTCTAATTTTCAACTTTAATACAGTGATATTGTTTGATACCCTGTAATAATGGTGAATAATGGAAATTGTAGAACAAGATCTGCTACATAAGAGTGTAAATCAGAATATGATCCAATGCCTTCTATCTTCAACAGTAGTTGATGACTTAGATCTTTATTCCAGTGTTTCCATTTAACCTCCACTTCAACATCATCTGGTATGGGATATACCTTCTGAAAACCTTGAGCATTATTGCAAGTTTGACATTAATTAATCGAACAATTTCGAGAAGGACGCTTGCAAATTATTTTTTAGGAAAAGAATATGAGTAAATAGGAACCTTTTCATTATACTGACGCAATACATTAACAGCATTGCTAAAATTGTCATGATACAGACAGAAGCAAACTTAGTGAGGTAGTTTGTTGCTTAAGAGAACATACTTTGGACGCATGAGAATTTATTTTTCCCAAGTACCTCTGAAGGATTATTAATTTGAAAAGCTCAAATACTTCTCTTAAGAATTAAACAAGATCTTGAGCTTGCTTTTTAATTTTTTTTTCCATTTTCCCATATTGTAACTACATCTTTTCTACCAGGTGCTAGTCTGCTAATATCATCCCTTTCATAAAATTGTTGAATTTTATTTAGAGTGTCTTGGGATAAGGAATATCCTTGTGATGCATTCTTTGAACACTGAAAACTTTTATCCATATCCATATTGCATTCTTTGCTAAATAACTTTCTCACAACTACTACTTTATGGCGAAGTGAATTGGGCAAACCTTGCTTTACTTTGGCCAATGCTTTTCTTAGTCCGCTTGCAATTTTATATATTTGTTGAGGTGATTATATAATTTTTTCATTTGATTGCTTTTCTTTTTTAAGAAGTTGGAATTAAGCCACTCTTTTTCTTGACAGTTTCATTTCTTCATTTTTCAGTTCATCTTGAATTGCTTGAGGCAACTTCTTTGCTTTTCCAGCTTTCCTCTTTCTATATTCTTTCATCTGGAGACAGTGTTTCTGCTTATATTCATTGTACTTCCCTTCTTGCTTTAATTTTTTCCTACACTTTCTGTCGCTCTGCTGATGTTGTTGGTGGCATAGATTAAAAACTTCCTATTAAAAAAAAATTAACTTTAGAATTACAAGTAGTAGTAATTTTTTAAACATAAGTGTGTATCTACTAGAAAAACTACAATAAAATTACATTATTTAATTACATTTAGTGGCAGTAATCAATCATATATGGGTGTGTATAGATATAAAATCACCCCCATTGACCCCAAAAAATAACATTAGGATACATTTAAATGCCATTAAGAACTCTGTTATCATGCAATACTAGCTGTGAATAACATTACAAAATAAAATGCCTTTATTTCCAAATAAAATATTTTTTTAAATGAAATTGGCTTATCAATTCTTTTTAGTAATATAAATAAGTAGGAGAAACAGTAAAAATTTTATAATTTACAGCTATAAAAAGTTATAAATATTAAAAAAAAAATGAACTTTTTGTGACTCACATTACAGAGAATTTGATCTATATGAAAATTAATCTCTCCCATTTATTTTAAACGCTAATTGTGAAATAATACTTTTATATTTGTCTTATAGGATAAATCTTTAAGAAAATATAATTATTTATGTCGAAACATGCTAAAACTTAGCAAAATACATACCTTTAAATCTATTTAAAGTTGAGAAAAATTCACCAGAACATAATGCTCTTCAAAACAAGTCTTCACATGACAGAAAATGATCAACCAGGTATGTCCAGATTCTAATTTGTGAACTTCAATAAATGTACAACAAATAAAAAACAAAGTTGAGTAATTTTCCAAAATCTTTTTTTACTACTGTAGTTCCCATGTTATGTGGAATTGCTCATATATATATATATATATATATATATATATATATATATTATTGGTATTATAGGCTGGTATGTACCTTTATTAGGCTATATTTCTAGAATATATTACACCATAACACAAGGTATATTCTTTTCCTTCATGCCCTTAAAAGCATAGGAGGTGAACATAGTTCAAGCAACAACAAAGGATCTTAACAGAAGTGCTTTAGGAGCAGATAATTCTTCTTCTTCTTCTTTTTTTTTAAAGGTAAGTTTAAAACCACTGGAATGTTATTAAAACATAGCAGCTGTGTTTCTGAATCACTAACCTTGCTGGACTACAGTTTAACTTTTCCAGAAAACTTACAAGTGGCAAAATTTTTCCATACAATAGCCCTTGATCAAGGTTAATTTCAGTGATGATGAAAATGTTGTCAGTGTGGTGGTACTAATGAGATTTCCCAATCACATTAGTTTGAAAGTAGAAATTATGGAGGTATTTGAAAACTGGAGAGTGAAAACAGTATCCTCCATGATTAAGTTAGTGTATGCAAAAACTATTCGTGATAGGTTTTTCATCATCTGTCTAATGAGTAGTAAGACACTTAAATGTCATATTAGTGCCATTTTATGCTGGGAACATTTTGGTAAGGAAAGTCACAAAGTGGGTCAGATCCTAACTCAAGGCTGGCATTCATGGTTAGTTGCTGCAACGTGACATTAAGCCTGATAACATTGCAACTTTAACTGTTGATTATCTGAAAGAAAAATAAATAGCAATTCTGCTGTCTCCTCCCTATGTATGAGGCTTTACTTTTAAATGTTTAATGTCTATAAAAAAATTACCAGAAAAACGTGAATGATTTATTTTACATTTTATACTTAAAACATTTTTAGAAGTATTAATCTTATCATGTTTATCTCAACAAAATTGGCAAACATTTTATCAGTCAAGTTTATTTTGAAAAATGCTCGTTACTTAATGTGCACGTTTAAAATTTTTTTTCTTAGAACATTACACCTAAACATTTATTTCTACAAGATTCTTAACGAATTAATGATGTTTATATAAAAAAATCTCAAAATAAAATAAAAAGGAGTCTTTTAAAAGAAGCAGCAAATGAGTAACTTAATAATGCTTAAATTATTCTACATGAAATAAGCTAAAAAAAAATCACAAAAATATATTGGAAAAGAAAATGAGTATTATGAGAAGTAAAATACAGGTTTCAAAAGGTTACTTTTGTAGTAAAAATAATCATTAAAAAATAAAAATTATGCATACCATGATGAACCATGAGGTTCCCAAGGTCCTAAACAAACCCAACAGAAATCAGATTTGCAATTCTGATTCTTGCAAACCATATGATTACAACCTCCATCTTTTTCTATGGTAGCATTGCACTTTGGGCATTCCTAGGGAAGTGGGGAAAAAATATAGATTTCATCTTATAATTAGGGGGGGGGGGAAACAAAAAAGGAACAGGTCAATGAGAAAATTTTATAAAATATTATTTTCTAACCTAAAAATTATTTTAGACAAACTATATTCAACAACGTAGTCACATTTTTAAAACTTCCTTCCTATACAGAGAATATGTTGACATAAAAAAATTTAGTCATAAATTGAATCTATAACAGTATTTTGTAAACAAATAATAAATTACTGTGTATGAGGAATTAGTATAGTTTGTTTTACAAAATCAGAAGAATTGAAGAATTAGCATAGTTTGTTCATCAGAAACCATATGCAAAATTACTCTTAAATAAAGGGAAAAGGCAGGTGAATGTAGAATTTTGGGGAACTAAATAAACACCTTTTTGGACAAATTAAATTAAAATAAATTGATGAACTTAAAAAATCAGCTTTTAAAAGTTTTCAAATCAGCAAATACAGAAGACAAAATCTAGATGTGCTACAAAAATTATAAATTATACTATAATAGCCAGAAATGTAATACAAAGATTGGTTTATTTGTGAAAAATGGTAATAACTAACACACATTATACTCTTGTAAAAATATAAAAGCTTAGTCCAGACTCTGGGAAAAATAATTAACTAAATTTTTTTTGTTTTCAATGACAATGGAACAGTCATAAACTTAAATCAGCTACCTTACAATGCAGACAAAGCAAAATTTTCAATTTATTCAATTAATTTTATTGCTATATTACCTTGGTTCAACAGAGAGAAAATACCAAAATAATAACTTTATAGCAAAAATTTTTAAAAATTTTCTAATATTAACTATGTCCTAAAATACTTATACAATCAAATATGATTTAAGCAATGCAAAAACAGAAAAGATGGTTTTAAAAATATAATATTACCTTTGTGTTAGCTGCAATCCAGTTTGAAGTTTCACTATCATCATCACATTTTTTCTGCCATTTTCTTAACAAATTACACTTAACAGGATCATGCCAATTTTCACCACATGCAAAACTATAAGACAATGAAGTGAAATGTAACAGTTCAGGCAGAAATAATTTTAAAACAAACAATACTACTAGTGACTGAAAATGCAAACAATGATATTGTGAACAACAGAAATGTACAAGTTTCTTTTTATCACCATAACATGAAGCTCAATTTCAAAGGATGCATTCATCTTACAAGTCAAAACGCTAATCTCTAAGCTTTATTTATCAGTATATTACATGTTTCTTCAGATGTACACTTATTTAGAAGCTTAGAGATGCCCAACTTTTTTCTATTTTTAACTTGATAATATATTATATTAGGTTTAATATATTATATTTTTACTTGATAATACATTATATTAGGTATGGGGAATCTTATTTTCACATGAATGAAATAAGTCTAGAAAGCAAGCTCTGTAAACATTCTAAATATACTAACATGAGCAATTTTATGCACATTTTACACTTAAGCTAAAAAGAAATGCCTAAAAATATAAACAACTATTGAAGCTCTGGAAGAACAGAGCATGAATCTACAAAAGACATTTTGCTACCTCTCATAACACTACAATCTTAAATTTTTTCCATATACAAAGTAGGATTCTTAATAATTAGTTATATATATATATATATATATATATATATATATATATATATATAAATAAATATATATATATATAGATATTAACATTAAATTAAATACTCATAGCAAATTTACTTTTGACTTATATGACAAAAGATCTGACTATAATTTTAATATTGTTAAATTTCAAAATTACCTAACCTGTTTACATAAATCTGTTTTTAATAACATTATTGTAAATCAGTTAGTTCGTATAAATAGGCTATGTTCTAAAGACAATAGGAATAAGCATATTTTAGACTTGATAGCTGTGCTAACACGTTGCAGCAGATAATTCCTAATAATCTAAATTTTATGGCACGTGTAATCGCGCGCCAAAACGTAATTATTACCCTGAAAGTCTATCCAAACACATAATTGGTTGTTTTAGTTTTAATGAATAGTTTGTTCTGTTGCAATTAATAAGTAAATCATAATAATAAGAAAAATTAGAAATAATAACTACTAAAAATTAAAATCTTAAGTAAAAATAAAAATAAGATAAAAAAATTACTCTCAGTAATAATAATAAAAAACTACTAAATAAAGGTTTAATAGTCCTAAAACACAGTATCCATAGTAGGTCAGTATCTGTGTTTCCATAAACTCCATGGTTGCAAGTTATGTGACGTCAGTCATCTTGCGGTTACTTATTCTTAACTTCCACTCTGTCTAGCGCCAGGCTTTGTGTTCTATGGTTAACCTTCTTCTTATGGGGTGGGATAGCATGTATCCCAAGAATTCGGGTCCAAGAGTGAATATCTATCTATCTATCTATCTATATATCTATATATATATATAACCCCCTTAATATGCCGTTTTTAAAAAGATGGTTTGAAATTTCCTATTCTAAAGAGGGAATCGGAAAAATGGACCCCGTAAGCTAAAGGTTAAGTAACTCTTAATTCAATTCTATAGTTTTTCATGGGTTGTACGGTGTCTGAGTGTGTTTATTGTATAGATCATATTTATCTGAAACAATCCATTGGTTTTTAGACAGTATTGACACCGCTGAAGATGAAATACTGTCTAAAACCTCTTTCAATCTTATCTTTTCATCTTTTTGGTTCCTGGCTGTAGAAGCTTTAGTGCTCATACTGGTTTTTCTCTTTCAACTTTACTTTATATATATATATATATATATATATATATACATACATACACATACACACAGTCGATTCCGGTTAATCAGATCAGCTACTTATTTGGACTGAATCCTGTCTTGTAACACAGGGCATGTTCGTTTAATCTGACCAGCAGGTTATTAGGACCAAAATGATCGTGTCCCAATGTGGTTCGATTCACTGGAATCGACTATACATACATACATACATACATGTATGAAAAACACAAATTTTCTTTTTTTTTTCTTCTAAAAATCATAAGATTTGGAGCAACCTCATGAAAATTCATTTTAGTATAATTACCAAGATTAGTAATTATTATATCTTTAGGTGGAGGTAAAGGAGAATTTGTCCCCCTATTTGGTACTCTGCTTTAAAATTTTGACTTTGACCAAGCAGGGTTAGTTATTATGACAAATCTAAAGGTCCTACAAAAAGGTTCTTTGCTTGGATAAAAATATAAAGTTTGTTCCAATACATAGCTCTAGAATAGAATAGAAGTGTTGTAAACACTCCAAGTATCATGAAACTAACTTTCACATAAAAAATTTAAAAAATTAGACGTTTCTTAATAACTGTATGCTATGTATTTTAAAAGACCCAGTACTACACAGAATTGTAGGCTTTAAAAAATTTTGGAATAAGGCAATTGCAAAACTGTGTAAAAGCTACATGAGAGTTCAATAGAAATTAATTGTGGTATGAGGCCCTTCTGTTTTGCTTAAAAAAAGTTTAAAGTGAGATGTTGATCTATTGACCCAGAATCTTATAGAAATTTTACAAACTTATCCTACTTCCTTCTGCACTGACTTATTTGAAAAAAAAAAAATTAAATAAAAACATTAAAAATAATGCTTCAATGGCCAAAAGAATATGCTCAGTAGAAGTTTATATTTCTACTGAAGCAACCATGCACCTGTTAGTGTGAAAAAAAAAAATGCCATCCATAAAACATCTTAAGCATAAATAACAAATAAATAAAATATTCTCATAAAAGAGAGGAGGATTTCTTAAGATTTTGCCAACTATATTCATTCTAAATATGCCAAAGCATATTACTGTCAATTACTGAGAAAAAAGGAATTGGAGAATTTTCCAAATGAATGGAACAAATTCAGTTACCTTTCAATGAATTTGATAATTGTGAATTTATTAAATTTTTTTTGCATTATTTAATTTTTATATAACAGTAATACCCTGAAATTTCGCGATAGGTGGGACCAACAAAAGCTCGTGTAAGTCGAATTTGCATAAATTGGGTTATAGCTTTGCATATAAATACATATAAATTTTGTCTAATCGGGACCAAGAACTTACAAAATCACCAGTTTAAAGGAAAAATATTGTATTACATATTAATATTATACATATGTACAAGATATTAAAATAAATTTAAGGTTGATGGTTTTAAAAAATCCAATAAAGTTGTCTGCTGTATTAACGCCTTTTTTCCCGTGAAGAATTTCTTCATAGCATACTAATATTTTTTGAAATTCCCTGCGTTGTTGTGATCATGCGATCTTTATTAGAATCTATATTCTCTAAAATCTGTAACCCTTTCTCAATTGCACTGAGACCTTCTGTCATTAGGTTTTCTTGTCGAATTGGGCCTGAAGAGTCAGATTCTTCAAGGATGCTTTGGTTGCGCATCTCTATATGATCATCGACTATCAGCTCCTCGAGATGAGAATCCAACAGCTTGTTGACATCATCTCCATAGACTTCTATACCTAATTGACTAGCAAGATTGGCAACATCTTCTATCCCACGAGCAATATGATCCATTTCAGGACTTATTTCCATTTTGTTTTTAAAAAATGTTGGACAAAGTTTCTTCAACATCATTTAAAGTTTTTTGGGAAATTTCCCTCCAAGATTTAAAAAGGGAAAAATGGTAAAATAAAAAAAACCACATAACTCCAAGTTGGTGTAAGTCAGGGTATTACTGTATTAAATTATTTTAGAGCATCTCCTCATATTACTTGGATAAAATCAAAAATATTTTATTCTAGTAAATTATACTCATTTTCATGCCCCATTAAATATTAAGTAGCTGATTATACATTTACTAAAATAATAAAATAATTTTTTTTCAGAATTACCTGCAATCTAGAATTAAGTATTGCTTCATTATAATTATGTCATATATTTTATAGTTATTAGCAAAAGAGAGAACAAATAATTTTTACCTTAAATAAATAAAAACATAGAGAATAAGGATGTAATTACCAATGTAATTATTTCAGAATAAGTTGAATCACAAAAAATTTGAATTAAAAAAGCTCTGATTATATAGTTAGCAGGATAAGCGATCCACTTACGCCCTAGTTGTATTAGAATGAACTTTTAAACTAGTCAGTACTGTTGAAAATAAGAGTCTAAAAAAGATAGTTCATTGCTGAAATGTATATATATAAAAAAAAAGAAGAAAAATTCTAAATTTTTTCTGGCCTTCTAATATCAGATCAATTAATACATGTTATTCTTACTTAAAAATATATATATATATACATAATAAACAACATATATACATAATATACATCAATATATAGTTACCAAAAGGTATGACGACACCGGCACGTAACAGGCTGAGCATCTACATATTGTACAGCAATGACATAATTACATTCAGGTTGTGGGCACCATCGCAACAATCGATTACACTATAAAATGTAAAAGGGAAATTCCATCAAGACAGAACAGTATATTTAAATATGAAACTAGCAAAAAATGTAACTTGTACTTAATACAATGATCTACTCTTCAGATTTACTATGACCTACTCTTAAGGGGGGGGGGGGGGCATACTGTAGGATAATAAAATGATGTAGATACTTTCAAAATAGCAACTATGTAACAATATACTGTCAGACTAATCAGCAAAAATGAAAGTATCTTTATAACTTGCAGAGGTTAGGCAAGAGTCAACATATTATTAAAGTCAACAGTTGACAATAAATGCAATGTAACTAATTAATGTTTTAGACAGGAATAACAATCAACTTTTATCACAGTGTACTTTTAACCTCTTTAGAGCGAGGTGATATTTTCTTTCATTTTTCAATAATCATGATCTGAGGAACAGTTTTAGAAGGAGACATAGGAAATACAAATGACTTATTTCAAATTCAGAACTTACTTCAACAAAACTGTTAGTGATTAAATGCTGATACTTTAATTTCACTTTAGGATCCGTTATGAGAGACCTGAAAAGAATACGATGCACAATAAAGAAGGGTTTTAAACATATGTAGTAATATAATGAATACAGGGTATGCATATACAATTTAATACAAATTGGAAATATGATAGGAATTAAATTTGCACTTAAAAAGGTGATATGAATTCAGTTACTACATTATGGGAGCTTTAGAGAAATGAAAGCCATACAGTTCCCTTAATATTGCAATTTTAACTCTCTATACTTTTTAAAGCTTTATCGAATAAAGGAATACAAAGAAATGAACCTAGTAGGTATATGCAAACACATAAAATTTTGTGTTTATCTTTTAAAAAAAAACACTATGATTTTCTCTGCATTGATTACATGACATTAAGAAATAATTTTGGTTACAGAATTACTAACATATAGGTTATTAAAATGTGCAGTTTAAAAAATAGAAAGACTAGTTTTTGTACCAAACTTTCCAGAAATTATTCTTTCAAAACAAAATTATGAGTATGAGTCTTTAAGGTTTCTGAAGTTTACTGAAGAATCAAAGTGGAAAGTTAACTGCTCATATGACAATTGACTTAAGAGAATCTTAAGCAAAGTCAGAGACGTTTTCCTTTACATTATAAGCTTTCAGCATATTGTAACTTTACACATTTAAATGCTGAAACTGCTTGGCCACACTTTACAAAGATGGACTTTTTAACTTCTTTGAAAAAGTTCATTAATATAGACAACTTTTCGATGCATTAAATTTTTATAGTAACACTCTTTGGAGTTTTGTATGATTTTGTTTTAATAAATACCATCCTCAATTCTGAAAATATATAGAATATACAGTATCTATGTTAAAACCTCCAGCTTCAGAGGGATAGACAGAGAGAGCAAGCAAGCAAACAAATTTATTACCACACGGTATGGCAACATGAGAGGATTTTATTACTTTTCTTATTCGAAGAGAAAAAAAAGAAATTTCTATTTCATGAAAAAGTGGTCAAATGTGAAAATTTAAAATGTAAAGGATAAAAGCTAGAAGGTATGCATTAAGAGGTCGAGGAAAGTCATTTACTTCTCATCAAGATGTGTATAACATTTCATTAATTTCAGAAGATATATAAAAAAAACCTGCTATTTTGAATGCAAATATAGCTAATAATTAGATGATAATAGCAAATAATCTATATATTAAACTATAAATGACTACATTAACCAAAAGTAATCTTATAGATTTACTCTATTAAAGAATTACTTCAATATCACACTGTTTTCTAAGATTAAATTTAACTAAGAATATTTTTTCCCAGTTTATACAATTTTTCATTTATTATAAATGACAATATTTATATAATTCAGTGATATATTTCCTTACATAGACTTATTTACAAGTTAATATATATTCACTTACATGACAGTCTGATCATCTACAAGGATGTCACAACCATGAGCTGCGCAAGCAATGATCTGTAAGATAATTGGATACCAAAATCATGTGTCTTAGGAATTGTTATGAATGATAAAATTTAAATGATGCTTTTATCAAAAACATAGTCAAAACAAAGAGACTTTTGGACAATACCCATTCTCCCCAGCAGTATTTCTTTGTTTTCAACAAGACAACCAGAACCAGAGGTTTGCCATGTAATTTGGGTTTAGGAAAAATATTTTTTCAATATTTCTACTTATAGTATTTTTATTATTGTCCACGAAGTCTATGTTAATGCGATGAAGAAGATAATACCCTAAAATTTCCCCCCCTCCTCTGTTATCTTATGAGAACTTTTTTTTTTTCAAATCGAAAATGACCACTGTTATTTACTTTTCTACTCATTGAGACCTCCTTACTTCATATAAGCCTCAAATATAGTAACTTATAGACCAGCGGTCGGCAACTGGCGGACTGCGGAAGGTCGAAACTTGGACCGCCAAATATTGTTAAATAACTTACCTACCTATTCAATTTAATTAATATTTTTATATAACTAGTTTTAGTAGGTAGATACATAGCTGTTGCTATGCTATGCTACGCTGTGTAGCACAAGAGAGTGCGTTGGAGTGCGAGGGTGCGGGCGGGAGGGAACGTACTGGCCGGTATGTTTCGACACGTCGTCAGCTATTAGGTAGTTGTGTTGCTATCTTGTGAGAAGCATTCATTCATTTGTGTTATAATTTGTCGTGTACTAAAACATTTCGTACCTACATCAATATGGATCCTAGAAAGTGAAAAGTTGACACTGAAAATAGGAAGTTTCTGACAGTGGACTGAACAATATTGTTTTACGCTGCCTGGAAGGCCTAAACCAGTTCCAGTTTGCTTCACATGCATCAAAACTGTTGCTATTGTTAAAAGTGCCAATTCAAAGCGTCACTACAAAAAAACTCATCAGCAGTTCCACAAAAACTTTGCTTTTGGAGTGAAGCTCATAAAGAAAAACTCGAAGCATATCTAACTTCTTACAAAAAAAAAAAAAAAAAAAAAAAAAAAAAAAAAAAAAAAAAAAAAAAGCAAGGCCTTTCTAGTTCGCTGCATGAGTGAGCAAGAAAAATCCACAGAAGCAGCATTGCGTGTGTTCTGGACGCTTAATAAATATCAGAAGCCATTTTCAGACTCTGAGATAGTAAAAGAATGCATGTTGGAAATGGCCACGGCACTTTTTGAAGAGAAAAAGGATATTGTAGCCGCAATTCAAGGTATTCCATTGTCGGCGAGAAGTAATACAAGAAGAACCCAAATTTTAGCTGCTGACAACAAAAGTAGTTTGATCAAACTTCTGCAGAAGGCACCTTGTTATGACATAGCACTTGATGAATCATCTGACATTGTTGATGATGAACAAATGTCTATTTTCGTGAGACTTTTTGACATTGAAAGTAAAGCGTTCGGGGAAGAATACCTAGCAATATTGCTGTTTAAAGGTAAGACTTGCGGAGTAGATTTATCAAGACTTTTGATGAATTCGTAACAAAATCAAATATTAGTTATGATAAAATGGTGTCCCTATCAAATGATGGGGCCCCAGCGATGACTGGCAAAGAAAAAGGATTAGTAAAGAGAATCAGGGATAAGAATGCAGGCCTAATATCTTATCAGTGCATAATTCACCAGACAGTCCTTTGTGGAAAACTTAGTGCTATTCTGAAAGAAGTAATGGACAGCCTGGTCAAGTTGATCAATTTTATGAGGTCTCGTTTTGCTCTTCAGCACCGACAGTTCAAGGAGTTTCTTTCTGAATGTGATTCGGCGTATTCTGACTTACTGAAACACAACAATGTTTTTTGGCTAAGTAAAGGTCAAGTTATTGAATATTTCTTGCAAATAAAAGAACAAGTAACCTTCTTGCAAAACTTGGATATGCAGGAAGCAAGGAATCACTTGGAGTTCATAACAAACGAGCGCAATATGCTAGCTGTGGCTTTCCTGAAAGACATTCTGAAATATTTAAATGTGCTCAACACTGAGTTACAAGGAAAGGGAAAATTTATAAGTGATCTGATACAAAGTGTGTCTGCTTTCCGTCGCAAGCTGGATATCTTTGAAAAAGATATTGAAAGTCAAGAATTTATTCATTTCCCAACAATTCTTAAACATAAAAAGAAGAACTCCGAAGAAGACATTGATGTATTTTTAAGGTTTATATAAGATCTTGCTGCAAGATTCCAAGACATTGCAGAGATAGGGAAGCTGTCTCAATTCCTTAAATCGCCTTATGAAATTGCTGCAGCGGCAGAATGGACTAACGTGGCTGCTAAGTTGTCCAGTCTTTCAAAGCCTTTACTTCAAATGGAGATAATTGACTTGCAAGAAGATATTTCCTTGCAAATGTACTATAAAACTGCATCCACTGAAGAATTTTGGGGTAAACATGTTTCCGAAAAGTATGGGGGGGATTTAAAAAAAAAACAAAAAAAAACTAGCTATCAACCTGGTTACTATGTTTGGCTCCACATATGTATGTGAATCATATTTTTCAAAAATGAATCTTTTGAAGAACAAATATCGTTTGAGATTAACGGACGCCCACCTTAAAGACACTCTTTGCATTAGCTTTCCCCCGTGTGAACCAAACTATAAAAAACTGGCTCAAGACCGCAGGTGTAATTTCTTGCATTATTTTTTAAGAATACCTACCTATTGTGTTTTATATAATTACCTAAATGAGTCAAAATAAAAATTTAAAACTAGTAAGTATTATGAGTTTTTTTTCCTGGACCTCGATAAAAATTTTCAATAGTATCCGGACCCCACTTAAAATTACTTGCCGACCCCTGTTATAGACTAATGACACATATTACACTCGAAAGATTATGGCGAATTAAACAACAAAAATAAGGAATCAGCATAATAGTTAATGAATCAATATGTTTTGAAAATTTTGAAAAATGAAAATTTTGCTTTAGAATTTAAAAATTATGTATATAGATATTATAGGATACTCACAATATTCTATTTTTAAAGTTTGAAATCTCTTTAAGAGTAATATAATGTTATTAAACACAGTGATGCCAAGATCATAGCTTAATACCTTTATTTATTTATTTTTTAATTAATTGCACATCAATTTCAAGATGAAGATTACCACAGGATTTAGGCTTATTTTTTTTAATTTAAAATCATGCTATGCAATTAAAAACTCAAGGAAGAAAATTTCCTTTTACTAAAATGCTTTTCTGCTGAATGAAAAAATTGTTTGACCACCTAAACAGTTGCCAGATTGCTCAATAATCTTCACTGAAGAGTCAGGTGTCTGAAAACAAACTTTTGCATAAAAATCAACTTCATCAAGGAGGAAAAAAAAAAGAGCAAATTAGATAAAACAATTGGTTTCAGTCTGAACACATGCAAACAAGATCTCAGTCCTATAAATTATAATACAAATGAATTATGGGTTATAAAGCCTAACACTCCAGAAGAGTTATGAAGAGCTAAAAAGTTTCATTTACTCATATAATGTAATCAATAGCTATGACTTGAAGAAATGAAACAAAAGCATTGTTTTTGTAAAGAAATAACATAAGAAATAACCCTATGGTTCTACAAACAGTATGTCTTAATTTGTTTCTGTGTTACAATATTTACCGACAGCAGAAAGAGAAACAAGCTATGGTTGAAATGCTTTACCAATGTTTCTTAGGATATATAATCTTTCTTGATGTCTCAATTTTAAACTTCTACCTTTAGAGATCATTCAAGCAAAATATATGAGATAAGCAAAACAGATTTTTTTTAATAAAGAAGAACCACTGAACATAATTTAATAATAAAAAAGTCAATAACTCTTATAGTGAAAACTCTAAAAAATGTTTATCCTGCTTTTACCTGGCACATTCCCTGATCCATTATCTTGCTTGTCAGGTACTCTTTCCAACATTCTGTACAAAAGCGATGACCACATGCAATACCAGTCATCATCTGCAATAAAAGTTGAAACAATAAAAAAACTAATCTATTCTTAAAAAGAAAATATTTAATTAAAATTATTTGAAGCATAAGATGTAACTAGTGAAAGATTTAACTAGCATTTTCCCAGAGAAATTTCTTCTGCTATAATTTGTATATTTAAGCAACATGTAAACCATAAAGATAAAAGTATGACAGGCCTAATATACACTTCTAGAAAAAATGCAAGATTTGCTACAGTTATCAAAATGAAAAATGATCTAATATATTTCTCAGGTATAAAATATTTCTAAAAGTATTTTTTTTTAATCTCTTAAGTAGTTATTCAGATCTATAATATGTTCTTTCAATTCACTATTAATCCAATCTCACAAAAATGATTAATACTTAATAAAATACATATTTTTCTAATACATGGCATAAATTAACATCCAGCATATATGGCAAAGCAATTATTTTTAAAAATTCACTTTCAGGAATTACAATGCACGTCCTGCACAAAACTGTACCTCACTTAAAAGAGGTAAATTATTTATACTTACATTGCGTGGAATATTCATTAAGCATATTTCACACTCTTCTGTTCTAGGTGCAAAACGAGAATCCTAAAAAGCAGATAACATTTAGTAAATTTATCAAAATAAACTTTTATAGAAGTAAATTAAAAGAGATCTAAATATAAGTACTAACTTTTGAAGAGGAATTAGGAGGTTTTTTGTAAGGATTAATTATATGGGCTTCTTTGAACAGAGCATCTTGGTCACCGTCATAATACCTAAAAGAAATATTAATAATTGTAACAGAGATGAACATAAAATAATTTTGTGGGAACACAAGCAATATAATTTCCTTAGTTTACCACAAAAGGCACCTGATGCATTATTGAGGAATTTCATGAAAACTTAAAGGAGTAATCATCTTGAATAAATAAATACAGTCAATCATTACTAATTATAGCAACAAAAATTAATTGATGGATTTTCATTACAAGTTAAAGCTAACAAAACTGACATACATACGTGAAAAAATGAATTTTATACTATAGAAATTTTAAGTTGACAATTTTGTTTTAGAAAAATAAAACAATGTAAAATATAAACACCTATATTTATAGCCGACTTCTTAAAGAATCACATAACACAAGAAATATGAATGATGTCCAGAAGCTAACACTTTACCACAGTCATTTATTATCAAATAAATAAGAAAAATAAGTCATAAATTACAGATTAGCAAGCAAATAAAGAAAAATAAAACAAGTTAAATAAGGTTTTACAAAAATTATTATAACTAGATATTCATTCCCATTTATAACCATTAAATTAGTCTCCTTTTTATGAATATTTTTAAAACTAAATTTCATTAAGGTAAATGGTTTAATTAGCCCTCGTCTAGCAAAAAGTTGACCATAGCGCTCCAAACGAAACCAAATCGTTAAGGTAAATACAGTAACTGAATTGATTTGTTCAATCTCACCCTTTCTCTCTCTCTCTATTTATATACAGTACAACCTCCCAAATCAGGAATCATTCAGGACATGGCAATTCCGGATTTAAGAAGTTTTTAAATAACACTACAAAATTTTAGGAAAAATATAAACACACTTAAAAAAAAACATGCATAATGGTTTAATTATTAAATAAACCTGAATACAGAATGTATAATTACATTATAACTTTCAGTCAATAATGTCTGTTGATTCAGTTTCGACTTATTAGAAATTATTTTTTTCTCAAATGCCATATACTACCATAATTTCATGTTCCGAGATAAAATTCCGCTGTTCTAAACCTAATATTGTTTTATCTAATGATTTTATCAGGTCTCCTTTGACATCCTTTCGTTTTCGAGACATTCTGAATCACTTTCACAATCGCTGTCATCATAACCTTTGTTATTTACCACATTATCAATAATTTCAGAATCGCGAAGAGAATCGACGATTGACACATTTTCGTCGATGTCTAAAACTTCCTGTAAGTCCGATTTATTCAAATTAATGTTGGCTTTATTTGCACATTCCACTAATTCTGCTATTTCAGCTTCTTTCCCAGACACTTGAAAACCTTCAAAATCACTGCTGTCACTTCCTTGAAAGGAAACATGCTTTTTTTACTGATCATTTTGGTAGTGGTATCTATCGGTAAAATGGAAAAGTAAAATTGGCCATTTATTAAAATTTTCCAGATTTGGGAGGTTGTACTGTATATGTATGAGAGAGTATGCATATTTACATCCATACATGCTCTTGCATGCTTGTATTAGCACCTTGATTAATCAAACAACAATTAAGACTCTTGATCAACTGAAAAACCCTTTTACCTTTTCCCCCAAAAGATACTATTTTTGAAAAATTTAGAACTTTTAAGTAGTGCTCAAAATGAGTCAATGTTGCAAGATTATTTATTCAATATCTATTAAATAACTTAAATATGGACTATTCAAAACAAAAATTTGGCAGTTTGAAACTTTTTATTTAATTTTTCTAAGTCTTAACATATTTAAAGCTATGTATTTCTGTCAGAACAGTCCCAAAACCACTTATGGATTTATCCTTTGTATGCAAAGATATTAAGGCCCGTTGGAGCTTGCACACTGGGCGGGAAAAAAACGATCGGTAAATTTTCTGTCGACGGTATCTTCTGCAGCTGTTGAGTGCCACTGGCACCGGCAGAAGATTTAATGTCAACTTGAACTAGTGGACTATGGGGCCTTATGCCCGCTTATACACACAGCGGTTTTTCTACCGTCCTAGAGTTATTTGTGAGAATGTGGTTTGACCTTTCACATTGACAGGTGTATCAATATTAACTATAATTCGTGAACATGAGTGAGATTATTTAATTAACTCTTTCAGACTGATTGTTGGGAGATTATTAGAAATTATTTTATGTAAAAAAAATTATTATTTTAAGAAAAATGAATCTTAGGTCAATGCATTGTGTGCAGATTTTTTAAAAAACTATAAGAGATATATATTAAATTATTTGAATATATTCTATCTATAGGTTATACTTATATCCATAGCTTATACATTTAAATAATTACCATATTTCACATAAATTTTTTTTTCAGGCAAATGTATTGTATTGTACAAGAAATATAAAAAATTTTCAAAAAAAAAAAATTGCTGTAAAAAATTAGTAATATGTACTTACCTATAAATCATAATAAAAAACTTATATTAAATCATAATAAAAATTGAGTTTTTGAAGGTTTTAAGGTGATCTCCCCCCTTAACTTATTTTATAAACAAAAAAATATATCATTTATAATTTTTTTAATGTTTATCTTTCACTTGAATTACGTGGGAAAATGCTTCCAAGAAAAGTGATTGTACGACATTGTGTGTGGTCTAGCTAGAAAATCCAGCGAGAGAGGTGCAAACCTTGACGGTTGTTGAAAGCCAAGGAAATATACTGACAACCGAGATCTGTTAAAGCCTTTGGTTGTACGAATAGGAAATTTTAAAAATTAATAATTTCAAATAATTGTGATTATATATGTGTGTAATAAATATCGAAAATTTATTTTAAAGCAATTGTTGACGGTATTTTATTGTATATATCTTATTTTCATTGATTTTTTTATATACTGCATAACTCTCAGCATAATATCCTTTATGATGTAGGATGTATTATGAATGTTGTTGCATGGTGAGACAAACAGTATCCACCTCCCCCTGTAAAAATAAAAGCAGATTTTTTTTTTTTTTTTTGGGGGGGGGGGGGGGGCAGGCATAAAATATCTAAGTAAGTGCATCTGACTCTTTTTACAACATTTTTTCAGTTGTATTTTAATATAGCATGCTGCAAAGGGTTAAAATGCAACAAAATTTAACAAAATTTAATTTTTTAAAGTAATATACAAGCAAATACATCACATTAATTTTAAATTATCTTATCAGGCTTGTATCTTATTTCTAGTGTTGTCACAATATTTTACAATTAGATAAAAATTATGGCAAGAAAAAGTTTCAAGAATATCCTTATATCTTGAACATCTGCTAGGAAACCCTTCCTACACTTAAAACAATATCTACACAGAATGTTTCTCACATGGTTTGCTTTGAGGCCTCCTCTTGTAGTGTTCTTTCCTGTAGGGAAAACCGCAAAACACGATAGTGACGGCTTATTTTCCGCCACGGATAAAAACGCTGTGTGTGCAAGGGGCCTAAATATCTACTGTCAAATGAAAGTTACTAGCATGAAGTTTCTACTGCTATTAAAAGAAAAAAAAGCTTCTCAATTTACCTTTCTCTCAACATATTTTTTTAGAAAGTATATCAAAATTTCATTTTATTAAAAATAATTAATCATTTGTAACTAAAGTGGAAAATTGAAAGAAAAGTTTTTAGATTTATTCAATCAATTTTTTTACCACTGTTATATTATACAGCAAAATTAACAGACATTTTTGAAAAATAACATGTCAAGCATCATGAGATGACAGTATATAAAGGAAACTGTTAAACATACCTCTCATAGAGTTTTTCTTTGTCCCATTTAAAATGATTCAAGAGAATACGAGTAGTAGTAGGTGGTATCTATATCAAATAAAAATATTTCATTAAAAATATCAATGTTAATAGGAAATTGGAAGAAGTTAAATAATGCCTTAAATATTCCTGGAAATTGTTAACAAAGGTGAAAGTAGAAATATATAATCTTTTTATTTTATAATAATTAAAAAAATAGTTTTTATAGATTTAAAATATACAATTTTAGAGTTTAATTTTTTTAAAATTATCCTTTTTTACAACATCATGTCAAATTTTTTTAAATACTAGCCGGGCTTTGCCCAGCTACGCTCAAGCCATCAAAGGAAGACGATGAATGAATCAAGTGAATGAATAACTCAATCATTGTTTACAACCCAAGGGGAGAATTTGCCGTTCTTCACGTTTGAAGAACCGCGTAGAAAATTTGTGTTAAGTATCGTTCTTTAAAATTCAATTAAAAATTGAAATTTTAAGATAGAGACTTGAAATGAGGTTTATATGAATAAGAAAGCTTTCATCTTCCAGATGATGCAAATATTTTCTTTGTAAGATAAAAACTTGAAGAGCATCAACTGTAGATCCTCAAAAGTGCGTAAATTTCTCGAAAAAGTGGGTTCAATATTTTGATGAAAATATTAGTCTGTTTTAAATTATTTTTAAACAAATGAGGTCTTGTTTGAAGGAGAAATGTCTGTAGATTCTAAAAAGATCAAAATTCTACGATCATTTTTTGCCAAGATATGGTAATCTGAAGTTAAAAAAACATAAAATAATCCCACAAAACATAAAATAATTAATTTTCTAGAATAAAATTTAAAATTCGGGCTTTGAGGTGCACCTTCCCATAGTCTGCACTACCCGTGTGCCAAATTTCATGGCTGTAAGTTTCATAGGCCGCACACACGCAGACATTGGGGCAGTACACCTGGAGAGTGTGACCGACAGACAGAACCGGACCTTGCTTTATTAATATAGATTAGTTTAAAGACTTGAAAGTAATTGGAAAAATTTATATTTCTCTGTGACATTACTAACGAAATTTGCATTCTTTTCTCAACATTACTACAAAATAAATTTCCATTTATTACATAAAAAAATTCAATGGAAAATCATATAGGGTGAAGTGGGGTAAGTGAAAACACAGGCTTAAAACCCTAAAAAGTATAACATTTAAATTTTTTTGTTTTGTTCTGAACTTTTAACATATATTTGTTACTCTAAAACAAATATATACAAATATACTTATTTTGTTAATATTCGGACGTTGCCAACACTGCTAACTTCAATAACAAATACCTCCACAACCAAAGAATGAAAACAAAAAATAAATAACAGCCTTTTGTTCAGCATGAAATATCTATTCTTTCCTATGCCCCACTTATTTTACTATGAGCAACTATGATTTATTGGGACACGTATTCTCACTTGCCCCAAGTGTGGGGGCAAGTGAGAATACAAAACACAAAAACTTTGAATATTTATGGCAAAAAAGTTGTGAATAGATTAAAAAATAAATAAAACCATAGATGTAGAACATAACCAAAAGTACATATGCAAATTTCCATAGAAATACAACAAATTGTTAAAAACTTATTTAGATTCAAAGTGGAACTACACGATTTTGTGTTCTCACTTACCTCACTTCACCCTAATCAATAATTTTCACTTTTCACGAACGGGGTAAAAACAGAGAATATGATCTACTTTTATGCAGCTTTTAAAGGCGCAAGAGCCTAGTCCAAAGGTTCATGAGAAGGAAATGCATTTGAAAAAATTTAAAGAAAAAAAATACAAAATCTAGACAAAATGAAATAATTTGAATTTTTAAACAAGTACACTGCCATACAATAGTATACAGTGCTTTATACGTCCCAAAAGAAATATTCAAAACATTTGTACTTGCGTTTTATCAAATTTAAATTTGGACTATTTAGAAAAATTAACCTAGCTATAAAATCACAATCATCTGCATAACTGAGAATATACATAGAAAGTAAAGAACAAACAATATGCTGAAAAATACTGCATCCAAGCACCATACATTGTTCATAGAAATAGTCGTTAGATCCAATTGTTCAGAACCAGTACTGGAAAAATTATGAAACCATAAAAAGCTTACTTGGGCATGTTACTGAGAAAAATGACATTACATGATGGCTAAAGTAAATGTTGATTATATTTTGCATTATAGTATTCCTAAGTGATAAAATATAAGCTGGGTACAATGTTCTAACCTGCAATTTTGATTTACCTAGCTCATATTAAACCTCATCCAGCTTCATGACCTATTATAAAAAGTCATCTATATAAAAAGGACAGAGGATTTTTTAAATCCCGATAGATATACATAAATTCTTCACTAAACTAAAAATTTGTTAATAGTACATTACTAGCAGTCCTTCAAAGTTTAATTATGCAATCAAAATAAGTCACTATAGGTTATTTTTTAAAGATATGTCATACGGTGCTGTTCAGGAATGAGAAATATATAAAGAGGTTCGATAAGTAATAAGAGTCAAGCTGGTCACTGAAATTTTTTCTGATTTTTTTCTTTTCTCATGTTTAATAAGCTGTCATTCTAGTAATATGAACATAAAAAAAAGAGGCTAAGATCTAATTAGCTATTAAATGAATTATGGTCATTTTTTCAAAAAGTTAGCATTTTAGAATTTCTCTTTTTAAGAATTCTCAGCACGCAAGAGTTGATAGTATAAATGTAAAACATTACTAAAAAGAACTAAAAGCATACAACAACAGCTAATTTTGAGCCACAATCCATGAATCCCACAAAAAAGATAATAACCTGACATCATTACTTTTAATTTGGTGCCGTGGTACAACCAAAAGTTTTTTCAGGGGGGGGGGGTCCTGTTTAAATGGGAGAAATTTTTTTAAAAGGGGAAGTAGATGAAAACACAGATAATTAACCTTTTCTGCTAATTTTAAAGCACCTGGAAGGGATTTGATATAAAAACATACCTGCTTAGTTGTTTCTTAGAAGTATTCTTATCATAGCAAACATGCACCTAATAACTGAATTTAACAAAATAAACTGATTTCTGCGTACTGTTTCTATTGGCTGCTTATTTTAACAAATTATTTGATTTGGTATAGTGATCCATGTTCTCTAATAATATCTTCCAAAGAACATAAAATTCACAAGTTTCTTCAATGTTAGATAAAATACTCTCATTTCTTTCACATCTAATTTTAATCTTTTATTGTATGGTCATGATGCTTCTGATCACTATATTTTACCCCATCTGGTATTAAACCATAACCTTAAGGGGTGTATTAGTATCTAAGCCTTGAAACTAATGGAATAGACAAAACCCATTAATTTAACACAAAAATCCTTCATGAAAAGCAGTACAAGACATTTATCTGTTTATACAATTGTCTCTTGTTTTATGATTGTAAAGTGAATAACATACATTGGAAAAACAAAGGTTTTGTTGTTATTTTATATGATTAAGAGATTCTAAGTACAATTTACAATTTGATCATGAAATAAATAAGCTTCATTAAATAATGAATGAGATTAATTGTCAACAATATATTTGCGTTTGTGTGAAGAGGTACATTTAATAATTCCCCATTTCAAAGTTGCTTGATTGTATTTATTTAGATGGCGTATAAGGAATACATTTTTAGAACTAATGAAGGTTAAAAAGTTCAGGCTGATTTTATACAAGGAAAACTCAAAACCAATGGGTTCATAGACATTTTCTTACTTTGAATTTATCGGTTTTTAAATTAATTAAAGGTAAAACCCATTTAGAACACATATGTTGGCAAGATTTGGCTACTTTAAAAATTAATTGCCAAAATTTTGCAAAACCAAACAAACATAATGCTAATACTTTGCCTTTTTGGGGGCAAATTTGTTGGAGATTTTATATTAATAACAACTACAAAACTAAGTATATAAAAATTTTTAAAAAATCGAATATAAGCACTAATGACTAATTTCACTTCTACCCAGACCTTTACGTATATTTTATATACATTTAACTTAATAGTTGCAACGTTGCATTTGGACAATTATTAATAGTCAGCATTTACCTTTTGATTTTATGGGAGGGGAGGGGGAAATCTCACTACACATAAAAGAAAAAAAAAATAAACTACGATTCCTCACGATTGGGTAGGACCCAGAAATTAGACCAGAAGGTCGCCAAGATGATTTTGCAAACACTAATGAGCTTGATATCAGTTTCTCTTCAACGAATAAATGATTTCTTATTTAGCAGTGATTAAGGTGGCATTTTGACTAATAATTGATTGAAATCACGTAACATTACTAGAGATTTCATGGATGCATCATAAGTTTTTGATTGCACAGCTAAACAAAATATTTATTCAAAACATAAACATCGATTTCGCTAACACTAAAGGTAAACATCCATACCTGTACAACAGTGTTAACTTCTCTTATGCAATCCACCATGTGCTGTACGATCTGTTCAGTTGAAAGAACTTCATAGTGAAACTCTTCAGTCTCTAATTTTTCTCTAGATGTAGATTCTGGCTCTAAAGAAATTGAAAGTTCGTCTTCGTCTTCAGCACTAGACTCATTCCCTGAATCTGCATCATATAGTTCATCGTCTCCTGTGTCCATTTTCAACAAGAATTTAGGACAGTCACACAAATTTACTCATAGAGTATATACTCAGTAAAATAAATAAATGGAAGCAAAAGGGTGATTTAAATGTATAAGTTGTATAAAATTGTAAGTGTCTCAGTAATCATATCATAAATCCCCACCGCCATGGTCGTTCCATTTACAATGACGTCACACAGTAAACGGAGTTGAGAAATCGAAACTAAAAAATAATCAAAACAAAAGTTGGCCTTATTTCTTTGAAAATATTTATTATATGCTTATACTATTACTAAGAATCGTTAGAGATAGTACTGGGAATTTATAACAAAGATTTTAACCATCCTGATACCTGCAAATTTTTCTTATGATTAATTTTGAGATTAAAGTATAGTTGTTTAAGTCTCGAGGGACAAAAATAATGAATTAATAAGCAACTTGGAGTTTAAATTTTAACAAAAGAGAAAGAAAATTTAAGGCTCAATTCTCCTATGCCCTCCCTTCAAAAATATTTTCGTCACCTGATTTCAAAACATCAAAACTCACCATTTACCCAATGAACGTTTACAAACAACAACGTCTATGCTGTGTTGTGATCTTTGATACGATCATATGCTCGCGTGAATTTACCCATGCGTTTTGAATAAACCACAATAAACTGAAATAACAAAGTATGAATGCTAAAAAACTAGAAAAAAATATTTTGGATGGCGTGGAACAGTCTGCTATATCTGTTATCGGACGTGCAGTACAATACGATAATGAAGGAAAATATCCCGCAGCACTTGCTTGTTATCAAGAAGGAATTCAACTTTTCTTAGACGTCATTAAAAATACTAACGACAAAAAAAAGCAAGAACATTTACGATTGAAAGCATCTGAATACATGAGTAGAGCTGAAAAAATTAAAGATGTTGTTCAAAAGCAAAAAGATAGTGGTGTGTATCACGAGCAAATTCAAATTCCCAATGATGGAATAGGATTTAGCTATGAAAAAATATTTAATAAATATCTCGATAAATCTATCAGAAGAGTTGAAATTGAAGATCCATATGTGCGCACAACTCATCAAACGTACAATTTTCTGAGTTTTTGTGAAGTGTTAGTTAGGTTTTGTCCAAATTTAAACTCTGTTCATTTAACTACTGGTCACAATGATCAGGAACCTGGTAATCAAGTCTCAAGATTTGAAAATATCAAAAGTAGTCTTAATGAATACAATGTTGAATTAATTATTGAATATTCCGAGACTTTGCATGATAGAGAAATAAGGTTTGACAATGGATACATAATTAAAATTGGTCGTGGATTAGATTACTTTAAACATACAAAAAAATTTGCTATTGGATTTTGTGATCAAAACTTAAGACGTTGTCATGAGACAACTATAGATATTTTCTTTAAAAATATATAAAAGGATGTAAATTTGTAAAATTCTGTATATTGATATTCATGAGTAATTCTTCAAAAAACAATTTACTCTTGGTGCAGTTCCATATACTGTGAAAAGTTTATGCTTTTAAATTTACTGAATTATAGGCAAAAAAAGCTGACGAAGAAGGAAGCATTTTTACACCTATCACAGTATTTAATAAGTTTAAATATTTACTACTTATTTTGCAAGTCAAATTAAATAAAGGTGTACCCTTCTCTGTTATGAAACCAAGCCATGTATATAAAATATTAGAGACTGCATTTACAGTTGCATTTATAAAAATATTATGTTTATTGTACAGTTATCACGTTTCTTCACGTAATGATTATTCATTTTACTTCATAAATATTTATTTATTTTTATAGAAGCAATTGTATTCATAAACAATCACACAAACACAATTTAAAAAATATCTTGTGATTATTAAATATCTGAAGTTAATTTTTTCCAATTTCATTTCTAATTATAAACTTTAATGTAAGAACATTAAAACAAAAATTAAAATTATTGGTTAGATGAGCTTAGATAGACAGCAAATATTTAATATATTTAGGTACTTGTATTCATGCTTTATAAGTAATAATTTACTGAGGGTACACTTAATATAGTATCAAAATGGTTGTTTAAAAATCTTGAGAATTAATGCAGTTCATAAACATTAAATACAGTAGCATAAAGCATAGGAGTTGTTTTGGTTTTATTCCCCCCCCCCCCTCATGTGGCAAGTACAAATCTTGAGTTAGGGAAACATACTGTAGGTGAACAAACATTCTGTATAAACAGACAGCTCAGAAACATATATGCCTTAGCTAGGATTCTAACCTTAGCCCATGCATTAGTTGTTTGTGGCACTAACCATCCTACATTGTGGCATTTTCTTTTATCATTTTTTTTAAAGTAACATTATTTATAGGAGGGAAGATTTGAATAAGATAATGCCATATTAACTCATTATATTGCTTGAACAAACCCATAACATTTTCCATTTCTTGGACACATCCATCCTTGGCAAAACATTTTATTATTTAAAAAAAATGACCTGTATCAAAGGGTTTGACATACCCTTTCAATGCTTAAAGTAACCTGAGGTCACTATGTTGAGTGGGGTTCCCCTCATAGTTCTGACTTCTTTTCAGAGTACAATGAATCCTGTTACAAACCAGTAAAATCCTCACAGAAGGTAAAATTTATTTTCTTCCCCAAATTTTAAGATATGATTTCTGAAAATTCTAGGTATACATGGTTTTTTCCTAAAAGTACCTTCATTGAAAGACCAACATATATATGTACTTTGGTATTATAGTAGTATGTGTTATACCTTTTATTAAGTATTAAGATCTAACAAAATTATAAAATATGTGATTCACCGATTCTGAAGCACTAAAGGTACAATATATCATGCTCTCAGATCTGTCCTCAATATGTACTTCAGATTGTTAGCATCACTGAAAACTACAAAATGGCTCTCCCCCTACCTATAACTATTTCTAACATACATCTAATTTCAAACATAAACTTAAATTTTTTTTGAGGCTACCAGGGCCTGATTATGAACGCTGGGGGCCCCTGGGCAGATGCTATTTGGGGGCCCCCTCCTTACGAACTTTTATAAAAATAAGAACTATCCATGGGCTATACATACTATTAGAAGTACTAGGTGCATACACCAAGGGGGTTTTGGGGCCCCCTAGCATCAGGGGGCCCTGGGCAAAGTCCCGATTTGCCCATGCGATAAAAAGGCCCTGGAGGCTACCATCATGCTAGAATTAATAAGAGAATATTGTCTGAACTTGTAATGGGCAATTATAAAATGACTTTGATAAAATATCCAAATTGTGGTTGCTATTATATTGCTAATAATAAACAGTATAATTTCAGCTATCAGTTCTTTTGTACAGCTATCAATTTTTCATAATTTAATGTGTTTTAAATTTAATTACATCTGAAATTATTTATTAATATGGCTTTTAGTTTATACAAACTCTGTTTATAGAAGAAAATGAATACAAAGCTAGCATTACATGATTAGTGCTTCTTTTTACTTATGTTACGACATCCTCATATAAATTAATCTTTTTATATCTTTCAAACATGACTTCTTAGTGAAAATCTAGTATAACAAGGATTTTGTGAAAAATTCCCTCCTATTTCATGTATAGAACCTTGCCTAAATCACCTTTAGAAATATTTTCGTTAATGCAAGCATAAATTATGATGCAGAAAAAAAATGCCTGTTAGGTTTTGAAATATTAATAGCCTCAAAAGATTATGATATAAAAGAAATATTTAATGAATTGGAGTAAGATTAATTACATTAAAAATTAATATATAAATAAATAAAAAGAAACTGTATATTCCTCCCAGTACACACTTTTATGAAAATTCGAGATTTCTAAAATACTTCAATATTAAGTTATATATACTTATTTTTCTTGCAAATACTCTATTTTCCTTTCAGACACAAAGAGTATAAAAGAGAAAAAGGCAAAATAATAATTAGACTCAATTTGAGTTTTCTCTTTTAATGTAAAAAGACATTGAAAATAATAACTAGCTAAATAAATAACAGTTACAAATAAGTGTCAATGTCAAGCATTTGTTCAACATAAAGATATAATAAAATACATGTAAATATTTTAGCTTTGTACTTGTTTGTCATGAATTATAGTATGCATATTCTGAAAATCTTCAGGCTTTTTATGAGAAAAATTCTTAGCAAACTACCATTTATATGTGAATAGAACAACACAGGATAGAGACATAAACACCTTAAACATTCATAACCTTGTCCCCAGTACCAAATTTAACTTCTCTTTATCATATTTGGAAGAATCAAACTAATAATACTTTTAAATAGTTTAAAGTATGAAATATATACACCTCCAGCATACCCGGCAGCTTTGTATATATTTGCAATTGCTTGAGGTGTATATATTTGCAATTGTGGCTCCTCCCATGAGAGCATGTTACATGCATTTTGTCAGGTTAAAGTACAGTTTAAAACATCAAGTAGTACAATAATTTCAAAATAGTGACTTTTTAAAAAGTATGTTTTATTAAATTTGATTCAAACTGTGGTTATCAGTGAGAGATTGAAAAATTGAATTCAAACAGATTTAAGCAAATGAGATTAAAAAAGAATAATAAAATTTGCTATGTATTAATAAACAAGAAAAATTTAGCCAGGGAAAATGTTAGCATACATATAATTCAATATATTATTTAATTTATTTGATAACCATTTAAATAGAAATCTTCATACTTAGAATTTAAATAGCTTATAGGTTATAGAACAACCCCCCCCCCCCCCCCCCAAAAAAAAAAAAAAAAAAAAAAAAGTAATACATTCACATTTTACCCATCTTAAATTTCTAATGATGTGCGAGTTTTATCCATAATTTACAGTTCCATAATTCAAATTACAAGTTACACAGTTTTACATTCAGAGGGCAAATTTTGGGATTTTGATTTTAAGTCATTGCTTCACTCTTAGGGTTAATAATGAAAAGTTAAACAAATGTTTTTGATAGAAACTTCTCAGAAATGGTTTTAAAAAGTCGAGGGAAAAAGATTGATTGGAGAGCATACAGTAATTTTTTGCTAAGGGGCTAATTAGATTAGGACATACTACTTAAAGTTAAATCCGAACGGCTACAGAAACATCCATGCCAACAGTGGGACTTGAATCCACAGACTTGTACTGAAAGCCTGCACCCTAGCCATTTATCCATCATACGGCCAAAGAGAGCACATGGTAAAAATAATTTTCAAGTAAATAATTCTATTGCATGAAGTTCAGGAGCACTTGAGGAATATAAATGAATGAAAAAGAAAAAAAATACTGCACAGCATAAAGATGTGGTTCGGTTCATAAAAAAGTTTAAAATTAAGTAAATATTGGCCATAAACAAGATATAGCTGTAATGTATAATTAAAATAAATGTCTAAGATTATCGTTCTAATATAATTATGATGTAACTTTCAAAGGTTTAATAATTTTTCAAATTAATTTGACAGTTTGAGAATTGACACATGGTAAAAATAATTTTCAAGTAAATAATTCTATTGCATGAAGTTCAGGAGCACTTGAGGAATATAAATGAATGAGAAAGAAAAAAAATACTGCACAGCATAAAGATGTGGTTCGGTTCATTAAAAAGTTTAAAATTAAGTAAATATTGGCCATAAACAAGATATAGCTGTAATGTATAATTAAAATAAATGTCTCAGATTATCGTTCTAATATAATTATGATGTAACTTTCAAAGGTTTAATAATTTTTCAAATTAATTTGACAGTTTGAGAATTTTTATTATGTTGAAATTATTTAGGTAACGATGTTATAATTACATAAAGTTACTATACTAGAGAAATATATAGTTTAATATCATAATACTGTTTAAATATCTCATCTAGCCTGTTATGGAAATTATATTTGTATATAAATGTAAAAGTTTCATAACAGTAAATAAAAGCAAAACTATCAGGGGATATCATAAAAATTTAAAACCTACTCTCAGTACACCCAGTGACACAAAACATTGTCTCATATGAACCAAGCTCCAGCATTTTTTTAGAATAAATTAGGACAGACATGGAAAAAGCTGTGCAAATTTTATTTGAATTCTTTCTTGGAACTGAAACATCGTGGGAGGTGGGGAACTATGAGCTATGCGTTATAAAAAAGTTCCTTATAATGATCACCTCAGTTGATATATAATTATAGATATTCATATAATTTGTAAAATCAATCACGAAATGGTGAAATTGCTCTAGCTTTTCAGTATCATACTAACAGGGAAATATATGGTTTTAATCAAATGCTTTGAAACTAACTATTGGTATATAGCTGACTGTGAATCTATCAGATTCTTAAAAGGAGGGGAAAAAAAAACTTAAAGGTAAACTAAGAAAAAATAATCATATATTATATGAATATTCTTAAAAACCAGTTGAATTCTTCAGGATTTTTCAATTATTGATATGACTTACTGAACTCTATAGATATTATTTAAAAACAAAAATTACAGTATGTTTAAATACAAAATTAACATTATGAAATAAATAATACAAATGATACACTAATAGCATTATCAATTAATAACATACTATATCAGTACATTCTTGTAAAATATATCCAGACAGTCAACTGATAAGTTGAAATTGTTTATTAAATTCACTCATGAACAATTTAAATATAAAATTTAAAATTAAGAGTAAATAAACTTACAAACCAGACAAGAAAATCAAAGGACAATCTGAATAAAAAATATAGAAATCATCTAATCTTAATTTAATTGTTAAGTTTGAGAAGGAACCTTTTATTTCTTAACACTTCGATTTAATTGTTGTTTATTAACAGAACACCACATATTCAAACAGTTTTAATTTTGCATGTTGTAATAAAAGAAATCTGATTAAAAAAAAAAAAAAAATTATTGCCCAAGAAACGATTATTTGACATTACAATTTTTAGGACTGTTTCAAAAATACTCATTAAATCTTAATTAAAACCTTAGAAATATTTTTCTTTATTAGAAATGATATTGTTCTTTAGACATGGAAAACTGCTTTTTATGGGTTCCCCAATTGAATAACACAGAAAAATATTCTCGTTTATAAAACTGTATTATATTTGACATAAAATGATAAATGATCTGTAAATCATCTAGCATAATTAACTTAAGGAAAATTGAAAGCTGTATTATTACAAGATGGAGATTCACTTTTAAGCTCTTTATTTGTATTTAGTGTTTTTACTCATCTACTATTGTCTTCAATGTGTAATCAATGCTGAAAGGCATCTATTACAGTTGTATAGAAATACCTATCTATAGAGTAGTAACCAACAGCACTGACTGAATGCAATAAATTTGTTACAAGGTTTTAATCATATCTTGAAGTATTATAATAGGGCACATTACTTTTTTTTTACTAATTCCAGATTGTCTAGCAAGGTTAGACAATCTCCATGAAACCAAAAATATCTAAAAAGTCTAAAAACAGTAGAGGGTCCAGAAGGACCTTGTCCTCCATAAAACCCTAACAAGCCAAAAGATGGGCAGGAGAGGCCATGTCGTCTGAGCACTAGTGGCACTCTGGGAAGATCTTCTGACCCTGCTGAAAAGTGAGTGCTTTTAAATGACCACCCATGAAGCGCGAGAAGGCCGTTTGATATTTTCTGGGCTTGAGCTGGAAAGACCCACCCGGACATCTTACAAAGTACCATGGGTGGCAAGGAGGAGTTCTCCAAAGATGGTTTTGCTCTATCTTCTTAAGGGAGTAAATCTCTCTAAAAGTAAGAGCCTCACAAGGGCTCACGTACTCCTTATTAGCAGTCCTGGCTAAAATGTTGGCCCTTTCATTACCGTCAATCCCAACATGGGAAGAGATCCACTGAAAATGAATAGTGTGTCCAGTTGAAAGCCAGTCAAGAAGATCTAAAATGTCCAGGCTAGTCTGGTCCCCAATAATAGTCCAATTAGAGAGGTGCTGAATTGAAGCACAACTGTCAATTAAAATCCAGACATCGTGAAATTGATCCTCAACTTGACACGCATACTGCAAACCTTTCTTGATAGCAATAAGCTCTGATCTAAAAACCGAACAGAAACCTCGATTTTTAATCTTAAATTCCACAGCAACGGTAGGAGTTGGTATGTGCACTCCACTACCAGAAATTCCCCCATCACCTCTGCTGCCATCGGTATATATCTTTAAAGAAGATTGAGGGATTCCATGGATAGTCTCTAGAGCTAATTGTCTGATGAGGACCGGAATCTCCGAGTTTTTTATTACACTAGTTAAGAGATCTTCATGGGCACATTACTAAAGTGCACTTGTCCATAGCAAGTATGGAATAAGGTATATAATTTAACGCAATCTTGCTAGTGCTGTATTGATTCATTCATTCACTTAATACAATTTGATAGACACAAACATCAAGAGCTCTATGAAATATATATATATATGTATATATATATCATGCTAATAGTTAATCATGTAAATTTTCTAGTAAACTACTTATGAGTTTTATCAAGGAAAGCAAAAATAAAACAGCAGTTTTGTAAAATAAAACCAAAACATATTGCTAAATTTATTATATTTATGACAATTAAAAAATCAACTAAACAAAACATATTACCATTAGTGGTAGATTGTGAATTTTATCTATCATTTGAAAAATAAAAAATAAATATTAAGGTCAGAATTAGTATCTTTCCAGACAGCTACAAGCAGTTGGAATTCTTAAAACTCTCCACAAAAAAGTTTTTATTATTCAGATATCAATTTTAAATTCAAACAATTCCAACCTACTCAAACTTCAAACCCAGTTTATATCTGGTATTTGTTATGTAATTAATTTGTTTGTCAATTTAGAAAGTAATACTACACAGTGAAAGAGAAAACAAGCATATATAATTATGCTTATTCATCAAATGAATGTTAGATTTACGAAGAACTGATAAACACCCTAACTTAATTCTGCTCTTTCTTTTATATCTATCATAAATTTGAGGGGTGGAGGGTA
Source organism: Dolomedes plantarius (assembly GCA_907164885.2). Taxonomy (NCBI): domain Eukaryota; kingdom Metazoa; phylum Arthropoda; class Arachnida; order Araneae; family Dolomedidae; genus Dolomedes; species Dolomedes plantarius. Next base: position 149,077,390 of record OU015496.1, read on the forward strand.
GGGTGAGCGAAGGAATATAAAATTTTATAACAAGATTTATTTTTACAACAATAATAATAATGGTAACTAATTAAAATATCACAATAAGAAAGAATCAAACAACTGTTTGAAAATTTTGCTTTCTTAAAAGAAAACTATGAGAGAATGATAAATAAAGTAAAGAGCTATAACATCATGGAATAAAAAAAATGAGTAGAATATCTATATTCAAGGTTTTGCAAAAGTTTTCAGGAAAAATAATGGGAAAAAAAAAAGTGCCAAAATTAATATGTACAATTCAGTTTACTACTTGGAAGTATAACCACTGTTTAATACAGTTTCAAGTATTATGGAGAAAAACAAACAAAACAAAAGCCTGTGAGTACTAATAATTTATCAACATTTCTAAAATACCTAATAATGTAATTTCAAAATTTTTCATGTAATGAGTTTCAATTTTTTTTTCTCTGATAAAAATGGCAGATAAATACACATCAAAATTACTAAGAATCCATCTTTACAAGAGATTGAAGTTTAAGCAGAATAAAGTTTTACAGACTAAAAAAATTCTATGTTGTTGTTTGACCAAAATGAACAAATCCCAAATTTTAAATTAAGATTATTCATGCAGTTCTTAAAATCAAAAATTTAAACGTGACAAAATTAAAAAATGAAATTAATTTAAATGACTCTTTTCTAAGAATTTATAAATTCCAACTTTTTCTTATAAAAACATATGAGGTTGCTTATATATTTTTGAAACTTTAAGTCATGAAAAACAGTAAAATAATCTCTCAAACATAACCTTGATTCCTGGGAACTAAATGGAAAACCATTTGCTATGATTGATATTGGGTAAACGGATAAATTTAATTCATAATGCTAAAAGAATTTGATAGTGTATGTAAATGCAAGTATGGAATTTAAAGGTTTTCACTCAAAATGAGCAATGACTTGAACATACTAAAGAAAATTCATGGTAACTAAATAAAATTTACAAATATTATAAAAATACTGGTAGAGCTCAGTCAAAATAGCTTCTCATTTTTGAAGAGACGTTATTTCTTTGCAGATCTATATTTTATTTATGATGTAAGTAAATTTCAAGATACATTGATAATGAACTATAAGGTAATAAGGAAAGATGTTAATGGCAATAATGATAAACAATATACTAGAATTGCACAGTAAGTAGGCTGTTTGAATTGTTTAAAGTAAAAAGAGAAGCTGAACAAAGAATAAGAAAAAAATGGTTAGTTTTTTCTGCAGTGCTACATGAAGCTTAAACAGACTACATCCCCAAACTGACAAGAAATAATAGGAGTACTGTGTTATTCATAGCAGTTAACTGCAATATAAATTAATAGCACCTATTAATGAAAAAAACTTATCAATTCCATTATTATGCAGATACAAATTCCTAAACTAAAAATGTGTGAACAGCTACAAAAATACTCTCAATAGGAGCAGCATTATACAGTCATATGTTTGCAGAATTTCCAAGTTCAAAGACAAACACATTTTATTTTAATAATTTTATTTTAAAGTAATATGTAGCAAATAAAACACCCAGAAAAATAAAACCATACAGAGATTAAAACTCTTAAATTCCTTTCTTTTACATTTGATACCTTAAATTGAAATTTTCTCCAATCCATTATTAGTGACAATTTTTCTTAAACAGTTCTTATTCAAGAAAATTAAAACACAATTCATTTAAAGTTATAAACGCTCATAAAATAATGTAGAAATAATATTTCACATTGAAATTAGAATGAATTCATTAAATCAATTAAGCTCAGAAAATGACCTAGCAGTTATACCATTAAACTATATTTCTGTAGGAATTATTTTAAAATTAAAGAATTTTATAAAATATCATTTTCACTAAAAATCAATGCACCTCTACTGCCTAATAGTGAAAAGTAACAAGAAAATAAAATAAATATTTGAGAAAAAACTTTTAAATTATCACAATGTACTTCAAAATATTAAAGTTAAAATACGATGGAATGAAAGTTGTCCAAATGCAAAACTATACATTATTCTCAAAATATTCAACACACTTTCAGAAGTGCAATCAATAGTTACTGACAATTGCTTTAGCAACTGATGTAAATAATGTCACCATAGAATAACAAATGTATAAAGCTCTACAAATTCAAAAATAAATCAATAAAATTTCAAACAAAAACTAAGAATAATACAGTGGCATGATAACTGGAAATACTTTTAAATTAATAATTTAAAAATAATCAGGCTCATTAAGATGGCAATTAACTCCATCAGTTTTGTGACTGACATGGATGATTGAATTTAACTTTTGGTTAAACCCTTACATCGGCTCATCGGTCTAGGAGACTCCTATTGCACCTGTTCTGTAGGGTGGGGTGAACAGACTGCTGAGGGTTTGTGAGTTCTTCAGTCGGGTCCTGACCTTAGAGTACAACACATCGGAGATTTTCGCACGCTTGTATTTTGTCGGCAAATTTAATCTCTGTAAAACATAGTTGGTCTTTTGGACCAATGAGGCTTGAACTGAGTTAAATTTTTACCAGTCTCTATGACCGATAAGCCTTGAAATTATACGTCAATCTGCATGCATTCTATTTCTAAGATCTTTGTTTTATTGTTAACTTGCTAAGATTGTAGCTAGCATGGTTGGAAGAATTCCTCTTGTTTCACAACGAACCAGACATTTTGTCTCTCTCGCACTATCACAGATTGAGGAATCGGATTCTGAAATTTTTGTTGAATAATCTATTTTTTATTTACCGTTTTCAAGAATGAGAGGTGGCAGTAGTTTTGCATGAATGACTTATGACTGCGAAAAACTTATAAAAATAGGAAAATATCCTAATTTTATAGCGTTGCGGTCTGTGAGACCGATGAGCTGGGAAACAGTATAAAGACAGATGAGCCGCATAAGGGTTAATAACTTTTGGTTTGAACTTTAGTTATAAATAAAAATACAATTTCAAAGCAGCCTTCAAGAAATCTTCACTGATTACAAACATAATAATTTTATTGCAGTTAATTCATGAAATTGCATTCAATATAAATATATACAAGATTTTTAATTATTTTTTTGCCAGCATCCCATTTCCTTATTATTTATCTTGCATGTTGAACTCCATTGTGATATTTTACTGCTCTGGGATCACATATCCTTTAATAAATGTCATACATTCACCTTAAATATATACATAATAAAACTGGGAAACAAATTCCAGCAACCATTCTCTTCACATTCTAGAAAACAGTCATAAAGTTCATTGTTGAAGAATTTTAATATTCAGATTTCATTGACTATAGCTGTAAAGGACAGGAAGTTATTATATGTATGTATTGAGTTAATTAACCACACACTTTTATAGACATATCAACAGTTCCTAATACTCTAGCATTTGACCATTTGATTTTTTAATTATGTTTCCAAAGATCTACCTAAAAAACTTTTGGTTTGAAACAGAAATGTTTAAACAAAGAAGGTTATAACAATACATTTTATGCTTTCAGATAAAGGTTGTTGGTGAATTCTAAAATATATAATGATCTGCTGATCCAGGTTAAAAAAATTTAGATTCAAAGAATACCCTTTCTTAGATCATCAAAATTACATTTGATCTACAGAGGTACACTACATATATGGTTGTTCTTACAGTTTCAGATAATATTTTACTTATAAAATGTACATGTATTAACAGCAGTTACAATGCCACTGAATTCTGAAATGAAAAAAAAAATACTTATTTTTGAAATGTAATCTACACAGATATATACATGGCAAATTATAGGTACTTATCTTTTACAAATACAAGTCACACATTTCTAAAATTACATGCCAATATTACAAATTAGATGGAAAGCACTCTACAAAGATTAGCATACATGGGAAATTGGTTTTGCTCTACTTCTTCCACAGATCTTCAATACTACCCAAATCAGATTTCACAAAATGATCATTTCAAGTAAATGGAATAAAGCAGATGCAATTACACACCAAACTTGCTGTGAGTAAAATCTTAAGAAAAGCAGATCCTGCTACATGAGAGATGAGACGCAAGTTTATCTTACATATGATTTTTTAAATTATTTGTAAATATTAGTTCATAGGGAGCATAAATTCTACTTCAATCAGTGTTGCCAGGTACAGTGAATATTTTTCTTATTTTGATATATTTTAAGTTCTTTCGAAAGAATTTTTTTTTTTTTAACCAACCAACTGCTATGAATCAACTTTCATATAAATCACATACAATAAGAGTTTAACATCATATGATAAGAGTTACATATGACGTATTACAGATGATAAGAGTTTTTGTCTGACGCTGACCAAACTGTTTGAAACAAACAAACAAACAAACAAAAAAACAGAAAGAAAGAAAGTATATATATATATATATATATATATATTTGCCTATTTCCAAATCTAGTGATACCCACTTTATATTTTCCTAATCCACATGATTTTTTTTACAGATCTAGCTTCAGTGTATTGAGAATAATACTAAAATTGTATAGCACTGTGAGAACCTGCCCCATATAATACAAAATTTAATACCATGGCAACTTTATTTCCTGCAACACAAAATTGCAGCATACATTGGTATTTCCAGTCTTCTCAATATTTATTGTTGTGAAGTCTTCAAAACACTCTCAGCAGAATTTCTTTTTTGCCAAAAGGAAAAAGTTAACTGCTTCTGCTAAGTAGTCTATTTTGTTACCCAGCTAAACTAACCCAAAACATTCTTGCAGCCCTAAAATTATAAATTTTTTTAAAAAGGAGATTTTAAAAGCAAAATGCATATAGCAGCAATGCAAAGAAACAAAAAGAAGTAAATTATTAGCCATATGAAAAAATTCAAAATACTTCCTTTTCAATGTTCAGATAAATTTAAACAGCAAATGCAAAATACATTTTAATTAGTTGCAATTATTTTACATGTTTAATAAATATATATATTGTAAATTTTTTATTTATTTATTTTTTTTTTTTTTGGGGGGGGGGGGGCAAAAATAAAGAATAAAATGTTAAAAATTATATTAAAGAAATGCTTTAAAAAATATATGTTGATATAAAATAACTCTTACTGAATTTTCTTACCTTTTACATTTGTTGTAAATTTTCAGTGAATTACCCGCTGACAAACTGAGTTCCACTGTTATATGATTTGACAAAAAGCCATAATATTGCAAAAGTCAAATCTAATTTAATATACATCCTATATAAATGCTTTCTATCTCAAGTTGATCAATGTTATTAGCATGTCAAATCTATGGCATGTGTTGTAATACTGAAGTGAAAAATACACTGAAATACTTCCATGAAGTATTTTATCTAACTTCAAATTGCTTCATTACATTATATTTCTCAATTAATATTCATACAATGCAAATTCTGGTACTTGAAAAAATACCTTTCCGGTATGCAATGAAAAAAAAAAATTGAAGAAATTTAGACAAGAGTTTAAAATACACAATATGAAATGACCTACATTTTTAGTTAAAAGAATAAATAATTTAAAGACATTTAAAACAGCAGAAAATTAAAAATTTCAAATGCCAATCAAATTTTATTCCTATTGTTTCAAAGCAAGAGCATTTTAGACGATCCCATTTCTACAAACTAATTTGTTTAGTTCTTCCACTTTGAGGGAAGAACGGTTATATGAATCATGCAAATCAAAGCAAGAATGCCTCTAACAATTGCTAAATATCTGCATGATATGAGGGATATGAAAATTATTAGCTAAGCTACAAGTCTTACATTATTGAAAGTCCTAACAATAAATTAAAACATATGTTTGATTAATTTGACTGCACAGCTATTTCAAACACATAAAACCTGGCAACTCTAATTTATATAATGAATACAAATTCAAGTAAGAGTACATAAAAAAAAATAAATGTATTTCACAAGACAGAAAAACTGAATTCATGGCAAATGTTTCAACTCCATACATAAAATAGTAAAGAAATTGTAAAACATGTTTTGACTGAATGTGCAAAAAAAAAGTTGGTTACACATACACACTGATACACTGTACATCACAATAAATGAATGACTTTCATGAGTTTCAATGAAGCAAATGTTTGAAAGCGGGTTTACAAACTGTACATTATTGTTCCACACAAAACAGGGTTTGAGACCCGAACTATACAAAGTCTATATGAAAGTGAAAAATGTGAATGGTGATATTTGGCTGAAGTATGAACAAATTAATAACACAGAAATAAATAAGAGTATATCATGCTCAGGTCACAAACTGCCCAAACATACATAATATCTCCCACAATTCAGGATGAGACCTATGTACAATCATTGAAGTACAGAATGAATTAGAAGTTGATAAAACTGGATAATTTTTTTAAAATTAGTATGTCTACAATCAGTGTTTATTGAAAAAACAACACATATCAGGCAATGCAGCATCCTAATTACAAACAAACCTGAAAGTTAAGTGATTCTTGAAATGAACAATTCACAAAAGAGAATTGTTCATTGCAACAATCGTACAAATGCTTTGTGGCCTGGTGATGAACTATTAACTAGTTTGAAACATGCAGTCACCCTTTTTAATTTAAAAAAGGAATTGAAGAAGTGTTTATTATGAATTACATAACAGCTCCAGTCTTAAGAAAGCTTTTTAACATAAAATTAAATATTACTACTGGAAATTACAACAACAAAAATTACATTTTAAGAAAACTAAAGTTATCAATATGTGATACCCACTGATGTCATAATCAGCACATCTGTATAATCAACAGAAGTTCCATAGTAGAGTACATTGTAATAAAAAAATGTAGAAAATGATGCAGCAAGAATTTTGCGATACTTTGAAACTCTTATGCAGATTTCAATTTAAGAGATTTCATCACAAATGCAGAATCAGCACTTAACCAATGCAGTGAATTAAGTTTCTATATACATTGGAAACGAAAGGAAAAAGCAAGGTTCATATTCAAATAGCAAACTCCCCCCCCCCTCCGAGTATATATATATATACATACACACACACACACACACACACATATATCTATACAGAATCAATATTTTAAACAATATTTCATTCAAATATAAATCTTTTAAATATAAAAAAATGAAATTCAAGATGCAAGTAGACAAATTTTTTAAAGTGACCCTCAGTTCTGAAAGATCTGACAATCCCTAATACAATGGGCTGGACGATGGCCGAAAGGCTAGGGCACTAGCATTCAGTACCAGTCCCACTCTTGGCATGGATGTTTGTAGCCATTTGGAATTGACTTTAAGCTGTAGGTCCTGATTAGCCCTCGTGTAGCAAAAAGTTTACCGTAGTGCTCCAAATCAAACCAAACCCTAATTTAATGCATATTCAAAATCTTACATAAATGCATATACCTGCATTATTCAAAGTAAAAACAAAACACACATTTTTAAATTAGATTTAGAGGGATGAAGCATGATTTGATAATTTTAAACTCTTTCACTTGGACTGAAAGCTAAGAAAATTTTCATCTGATCTCCATTTTCTGAGACCAGTGCAAAGTGCTTATTTTCAATAAAAACTGACTAGCGATTCATGACCTATAGGATCAAAATCATAATGAAATATCTCTGAAACTTTTTCATATAATTTCAGGAATCAAATAAAAAACTCCTTGAAAAGTTCTGGGTTTAGGGAAAACAAACACTCACACACACAGTTTTTTGCTAATGGTTATACCGAGTTTGATTATATCATACAATACTTGATTGAGTTTACCTGAAGGATGTCACAAATTTTAATGAAACCAGATGCCAGATCAGCCATCTAAAGAGGTTTCACAGCCTCAAACCATTTGAAAAATAAGGGACCATCTGGAGTAAATATCATGTCCTATTATGCAAGAAATATTTATAGCATACATTAGATAGTAATTATTAGGACTCATAATTCAATATCAAGACAGAAGTCAGATGAAGAAAGTCAGCAAATGCTAAGTAAATTTTGTGAAGAATGGATAAATGATAAAAAAAATAAAAACTTTAAGGATAATAAGTGCAACCTCATAATCATACAGACTAAAAATATCAAACTTTAGAATTGAAATCTACATAAAACAATTTTTCATTTAGAAAAAAGTAAAATTTTTAAATTAGTAACTATATTATGAAGAAAAATTTAACTGAACCCAGGAAAATTTCTCTCTTACTAAATCTAGGAATAATGACTAAAAGAATGGTTTACATAGCATAGATTATGAAAAAGTTAACAGTTATACAGTGATAAAACCTTCTTTTACATTTAATTAAGTATTATAATTAATAAAAGATAAACAAATCATGATAAATTAATGAACTATACAAAAACAAGAAGAATAATATGTTAAGAGTATGTAAGTTAAATGATAAATAACCATCAAGGATTAACCCATGGGGGTTTATGAGCCAACTTTTGTGCCAATTTTGCTGCTAAGGGCTTACATTGGGGCAGGGGCCCCTCAGTAAATCCAAGCAACTGCATCACAGGGCTACATTTTGCAGCAAACGAGTAGTTCAGTTCCTGTATAGTCACAGATCATTTCTCTTATTAACTTAGTTATTTAACTCCATTTCTGGTTATTGCCTGCTCAAGCCATTCTACAAATTAAGTAGTTATTATACACTTGACCCCACAATCCTTTCTCTAAAATTAACAGTTTTCAAACTCCCCTTGATTCTTGTTACACCCCACTACTCCTTTAGGTTCTTCAGCCCTTTTGTTAGTGCTTCTATTCAAAATTCTTGCCAATAACACTTCACCAGTTCTATCATCCATCTATTCACTTGTATGGTTTTAATTTCAAACAGTGTGCTATGTGAGCCTAGTCAACTCACGAGCCAGTTGTAGCAGTGGCCAATTCCACAAAAGGCCATGTCACTGCGCCAATCACAATTGGCACATTGGAGCCACAAGAACAAAACTTACAACAGTAAAACCCTTTACCAGAACAAGTTATATCTAAAATTCAGTTTTAACAGAACAAAATCTTGTTCCTTTTTTTTGTATCAAATAAACAACAACAAACATACTTGATGTAATACAACAATTTAGTTGTACATCTGTGCTTTAAATATTCATCTCTAACGCTACTTTCTATAATTATAAAAAACTGCATTAACACAGTGGAACCAAAATCAATTTGTATTTAAAAATCATAAATACACACACACAAATACCACTGAAATTTAAAATTTTAATGATAATATAAAAATATTATTTACTCGCACAACATACCTTTTTTAGACTGTACACCCCAAATCAATGTAATTAAGTTATTTCAAATAACAAGATGAATAATGAAACTTAATAACCCACTCTAACACAATTAAAAAATGCTAGCTGTTTTGAAAAAAATACATCCTGTATCTTCAGACAGAATGACATGCCACGTGAATACAGTAAATGAGCATTCCTGTATTATCCCCTTCAGTATCCCCAATGAAATGTTTATCTATAAGTTGATGGAAGTTATAGGCTTTCAAAGGAAGTAATACCTTTCAGATGCATTATAATGATATAATTAGAAGTTTAATATTTATACTAATATGCAGGATGCTAGATGTAAATGATATGTGGTTTTTTAATTAAAAAAAATCTATATGATAAAAAAATCTATATACATAGTCTCAATCCTCATAAAATCTGTTTCACAGTCATTTAAAAGATAAAAACTCACATTAATATAGGATATTTTCATCCATATATATCAGTGGGGCAGCTATCAGTAACTAGTTGTTCAAAGGAAAGAAGAAAAAATTAAAAACAGGAAAAACAAAAACTATTCTGTGCTTGTAGGAAAATATCCCATCTTCCAGTTCTTCAAATCAGACTGTAAATGACTGAAGCATATCTGTTATTCCTTGAGATGACATACTACTTGACTTAGACTAAATGCTTGCAACAATGTTGAGGATGCAAAACCCAAACCATTTAGTTTGCATGATACACACCATTCATATCTATTTCTGAGCCATTAATTACTATGCAGTTTCTATGCTTCTTCACAAATGGGGAGTCATTTTTCTGCATAGTCATATTTGAACTTCGGATGAGCATCATATGGTAAAGGTTTACCAACAATGAGACATTGAATAATCCATTCACTCGATACGATTGGAATTTTCCTTTTCTTTGCAGACTGAATGATATCAGGGGGACAATGGTGATTAGTGATGAGAACGTCTACAACAAGAGAACAGCCTGTTGAGCAAAACACATGATTTTATAGAAATGCATTGACACCTAACACATGCTACAAATAAACAATTCAAATCATGCTGAACAGATGATAGAAAAATAAAAGAATGCAAACACAAAACACATACAATATGAAACCATGCAATTTACACTTCAGATAACATAAAATAAATATAATATGCAATAACATATTATATAATGTATATAAAGAACATACACATACATAAGAACTGAAAATTTAGGAAACACTGATGAAGCATAACCAAAAATAGAGATATTAATGCAATGATTATCTTCTTCTTTTCAAGCAGATTTTCTTTTAAAGCAAGGAAAAGAAACTACATATTTATAATATAGATTGTCTTATCTTATTTTGATTTTACTGCTGCACACAACACAGTATTTACTACCATTTGAATTGCCTTTAGAAAAGGACACTGTACTTTTGTAAGTTCCTGTCAGAGGCGAGTCTAGAATCAATATCAAGGTCCAAGCACACATAAATTCAACTGATTTTGAGTTTGAATGTACCTAAGGCCACTCAGGCAAGTGCTCAATACCTCGAAACAGTGATGGGACATGGTGCTGTTTCCAACTTCCTAAATTGTTTCTATTTAAGCATACAAGTTAGTGCTTTGCACCAATGAAAAGAGCACAAAAAATTTGTAAGAATAATGTTAAACAGTCTACTTGTAAAAAATGGACTTGTTGTCTTTTACCTTTGATGGACAAATATCTATCTGTTATATATATATATATATATATATATATTTTTTTCGAGTTTTAAATCTATGTCATTTTTTGGACTCAGAAATTAAAGTAGTTTATATTTTAGTAGATATATAGAAAAACTTTGATTTATAGAAAAACAAAATATCAAAGTGGACTCACTTTAACCCTAAAGCTATTTAAAAATTAACAGTACTCAAAAGTGCCAGTCAGGTGCAGCCTGCTTCACTATTAGTTAATACCTCTCTTTATCCATCATATGAGTACCATAACATTAAACATTTAAGTCATGTGGCAAATAACAATGTGATTTTCTCCACTTCAATAAGTTGACAAATTTGTGTAAAATGCCACCAGATATCCAGTCATTTTATCCTAGGCCACAAAAGACAAGTAAGTAAAGAAGGCTTATCTATTAAATAAAATTTGGTTTGTAATTATCTATACATGTCAGGCAAATTATTATGTTTTCAATGATAACATAATAATTTGCCTGACAGAAGACTGCAACAATAAAATTCTAGAAACATGAAACTTTTTTCTGAAAGGATTACTTGAAAGTTCTGTGTTTTCACACTACACATTTAACATCCTCAAAAACAGTGGAATAATATTCATATTTTTAAAATTAAAAAAAAATATATATAATAAAAGTAAATCATGGTACCTGACACAGATGAAGGGAGACTCCACTTCTGCACAAAGTCTGCTTTAGCAGCCAAAAGTACAGGGGCCCAAGTATATACAAAAGGACTTTCAGGAGCTGAAACTAGTGCAATTTTGCAGCCTTTGAACATATCAGTTTTTCCATGCCTAATTAGTAAAGATAGCCTCATAATATTTGTTAAATAAAAAATAATTAAAGAATAAAATACTTTTTTAAAGTAATGTACTTAATGAGAAAGTGAAAAAACAAAAATGAAACTATTAAAAAACATATTTTCATATTTTTGTAACAATGGGAAGTAAACATTTTTATGGAACCTCAAGCTTCATATATACATAATATTTCTAACAGAATATTATCAAATAAAGCTGTATAATTTGTACTATCATAGCACCATTTGTGACTATTGATATTACAGGCTGCTCTATCAAAGGATATGCTAAGCAATATGCTAAAATTTTAGCATTTTCCATTGTATAAAACTAAAGGATGCATTGTTATTTTAAAGGTAAAGTGAACAAAACTAAATAATTATGAAGAATATTTAAAATAGAAAGAATTTATTATTTTATCAGCATTTAATTAAAAAAACTATAAGCTTTTCTATAAACTTGACAAAAATAGCTTACAAATTTGATTAGTTCATCATAAGTGAAGAGTATATAAAGTCATGTTAAGAGTTAGAACAGTCCTGCTAAATAGTAGTTTCTCTAGAGATATGCATTGTAATTTGATAATATTAGGGAAAACTGTTATTATACAGAATGAAAAATAATTGTTCCAATAAAAAAATATAATGCCTCAGAAAACTTTTGTGGTAAGGACAATACTGTCTTTTTTAAAGGAGGATTACATTCCTCCATGCAGTAAAGCAAAATTTCAGACGTTAAAACCATCGTCACAAGTTATAAATCAAGAGTGGCAGACTATTATTTTTAAAAGATTTATTTTTTGTTTTATCCTTTTTTCTCCCTTCATACTTAACCCAAATCCATAAATGAGGTGCCATTTTAAAGATTAAGAAAAAAGGTAAGCAACGATAAGTAATCCTACGTTAATAACCCGCTGTATTTTTGTTAGAAGAGACTACCTGAAATTTTTTTTTCTTTTTCACTGCAGTTTGAATAAGGATAAAACATTTTTTCTTTTTTACAAAGGAACTGTTTTAACACTGAATATAACAAACAGATCCCCTAAATGATCAAATTAACTGATATATCAGTCTATTCAAATGATCCTTTAACTGCACAATCTGCATTGTGAAGAAATAGCTCATATATAATGAGCCATTTCTTTACAAATTAGAGACCAAAAATGGTAAGTCATATCATTGTAATAATATATGAATGGTTTTAAAAACTGGATAAGAGTATTTTATGCCAAGACAGAGCTTTTAAACTAAGTATTAATCGTGACTTAAATAACAAAATTTTTTGCATGAAACATTTTATGATAGGAAAAGTTGAGTGGGGGAGGTAAGTGTCCAACTGCTGGTAGACAATTTAGAACTGAACTGTCCACCAGCAGTGTTTCTTATGATATATTAAAAGGTATTCATTACATGCTGATCTATTTTGAGATTATAATTTTACTTTCTCTGGGAAGATACAAAAATAAGCAGATAATAATTCTATGTGAATAGTTGATGTAAGACAGTCACTCTTATTCTCTTTCTTCCTCATGCACGGATACATTAATCAAATAAAATAGTCTACAAAACTTTCTAGTAATATATCAACTGTGCATTATCATTTTAAGCTAATATGTATATCAAATCAAATACACACACAAATATACATACACATGTACATATATATATATACAAAAGTTTTATGAGAATAAAATCTTATAGAAATAAATTCATGTCATATTACCATTCTATAACTGTTTGAGAAACCAAAGAAAATCCAGCAGGAAGTATATAACTATTGACACTCAAAATTTCAGACTATAAAAAAAGAGAACAAAAGCATTACTAATCTAAAATCCTTAAATAATTTTAAAAATAAGGATGTTAAATTTTAAAAATTTTAAGTTATAAAGCTGTACATTAAAAATGGTACAAAAAGTTCAATTTCAAAATTTTATGAAGAATTTTTTGTAAAAGATATAGTAAGTTAAAAAGTTATATTAAACTCTTGGATAATGTTCATATATACAAATATAAAGTGTACACACCAAATGAGTCATAGATATATAACTTCCATTACATGAAATTGACATCAAATATGATGCAAAAATTATGTACGTTTAAGGCATAATAAGAGCTGACAATCATAATCAAATATTCAACAAGTTGAACACAGATTATACAGCTAGATATAAAGACTGGACTGATTTTGACAAAAGCTAGGATGAGAGGCATCTTGAAAACATCTTGAAAACAGCATGGTGAGTACAGGATAGAGGCTACCAACATGATAAGTAAGGCCTACTAGCTTTCAATTCACGGAAGTTGAAATAACATGAACTCTGCCTGCAGGGTACCCAAGGCTCATTAATGAGAGTTGATAAAGACTTGAGATTCTGGGGAGAATCACAAATTTTGGCACAAATTTACAGAATATTTTAATGGTGACAAAATGAAAGATATGAGATGACAGACAAATTGTATATGGAGCAACACTTGGGTCAGAGTGTCTATGCTAATGCATGTTCACTGTCTAAAGTGATAACAAAAGACATGCAAAATCAAAAACTGAATTTTGTGTAAATAACAGATCAACTGGCTTTAAAAAAAAAAAAAAAAAAAAAAAAAAAAAAAAAAAAAAAATATATATATATATAAAAATATATATATATATATATATATATATATTCTGATGCATTATGTGGATGGTTATGTATGAATCCTTTTATAGAAAAGGAAAGCATCAGGATGTACCAGTAGAAGAAAGCAAGTTGATAGAGAGGATGATAATATTCTTTCATGGAACCCTGAAATCAGGTCACTCATTCATAAACAAAATACACGCAAAAGCAACAGTCATCCAATGGTGAAGTCCTCAATTACATGCAATTGACTCTCAGCATTATTCTAAAATAATTCTGTTTGTATTTAATTCGAGAGATGTACAAATGAGTATGTTACTTATGACTTTGATGCAATGATTTATAATTGCTGACATAAATAAGTTTGATGAAGTGAATATACACTCATGGACAAAAAAATTAGCGCACCAAGAAGGAGTCGTCAAAATGAAACGAAATTTTACATACGTAATGACTACTTTGATATAAGTAAATGATAAGAAAATCAAAGAAAAAGGATAATTTATTTCAGAGAAAAAGGCAAAAGAACGGAGGAGTTAATACTCCGTTGGACCCCCTCTAGCGCGAATGCACGATGCGATACGATCGGGCATTGAGTCATACAAGTTCTGTATGATGTCTTGAGACATTTCGTTCCATATTTGCTGTAACCTTGCCTCTAGTTCGTTCAAACTCGTGGGATGCCCAACTCGTCGTCCCAAATGATCCCAGACATGCTCGATTGGAGACAAATCTGGGGATCGGGCAGGCCAAAGTAGGGTAGTAACAGTGCGGAGACAGTCTTGTGACACCCTTGCCGTATGAGGCCGGGCATTATCTTGTTGAAAAATGGCTCCTGGGAGCCGTTGCATGAGTGGCAACACGTGGTTGAAGGATTTCATGAACATACCGCTGGGCTGTCATGGTGCCACGGAACAATACTAGGGGTGACAGTGTATTGTAGGCAATGGCACCCCATACCATCACACCAGCTGTGGGAGCGATGTGTCGCTGTACAGCAAAGGCAGGATTGAAGCGTTCACCACAGGCTCTCCACACACGAACACGATTGTCATCACTGCTGATATTGAATCTGGATTCGTCGCTAAAGACGACCTGGTTCCATTCCGCTGCAGTCCAGTTTCATCGTGCGTGGCAAAATTCCAAACGGAGGCGTCGATGGGTGGGCATCAAGGACAGCACACATAATGGGCACCGCGATACCAACTGTCCTTCAGCCAGACGCCTTTGTATGGTTCGAGAAGACACAGAGGCCCCTAGTGAAGGTGCTACCTGTGCCTGGATGGTGGCCGATGAAGCAGTTAGCTGTACGCGTGCATTTCTTACGATGTGGCGGTCTTCTCGACGACTGGTTTGTCGAGGGCGTCCTGAGCCTGGTCTTCGTGTACATGACATCTCTCGGGTCCACTGGTCCCAACACCTCCTCACAACACAATCAGAGCGGCCTAATTGACGAGCTACTCGCCTAGCTGATCACCCAGCTTCCATCATCCCGACGATTCTCCCTCTCTCAAACTGCGACAACTGCTTATATTGTCTTCGACCACGGCGTAATGGCATGTCTATCTCAGCTCTTGCTTTGTAAATGATTCAGCACACTCAAACAAGCTTTCGTTACCTGTTTTATACTCCACAGAGTACGATGTTCAACGCCCTCTACCGGCTATACGTAATGCGAAATCACGCTGCATTTCTAATCATTTGCATATCTCCCCGACATGTACCTTCATTGCAAGTTTCGTTACGATCCCGCAATTATTTCTTGGTGCACTAATTTTTTTGTCCATGAGTGTATGTTGAAATTTTAGCATCCTAAACTTTTTCTTGTAATATAGACCTATAAAATTTCCAGATTTGGAACATATATTGACACAAATGTATTACATAATAGCTTTCCATTATAAGAATTAAAAGTAAATAAATAAAAGAATGGAAACTTTGTCAAAATAATATATATATAACAATTAAAAATCTAATTCCTTTAATTACCTTAAACAAACAATCCTTTACCCAGTGGTGTTTGATACAACTTATACCAGCTGCAATGCACTGAATGTACTTCATTGTTCTGAGATAAGAATTGGCTAAAAGGAAGATATGCTTCCTGGTACATTTCTAGAGAAAACAGTAAAACACACATGTTAAGGAAATCAAGTACTGAAAAATCCACAGACTCATTAAATTAGATGAAATAAACTTCATTATAGAATTTATCAAATATTATTGGCAAAAAGTCTTAAATCATCTGGTAACATAAAGACATATTTAAAAAGAAAATACTCAATGTATTGGTGGAATACCTTGGTGAAAAATTAAATGCTTCATAAAATAAAAATAAAAAATTACTTTAATGTCATCAAACTTTTCAAGAATTATTCCTCCTCCAGATGTTATATGTTCACACAGTTCATCTTTATTGAATGGCACAATATCTTCCTCTAAAAATGAAAATCATATAGATACATGAGGTTGCGCTAATTGCAAGTCAAATACAAAATATTATGCAATAAAACAAAATGATTTTCATTCATCCTACAAAGACAAACAATTTAAAGAGACCAAACTGATCTCTTGATTGCTGTATAGGGGAGAATACTTTGAGTGTTATATAACTAGAGATTGAGGTATGGTATCACTTCTGAACATTCAAGAACTTTATTTCATCGAGTAAATTTTAATTAATTAATTAATTCAGGAATAAGGTTATTGCAATGCATATATTTTATGTTTTATCTATTTTTTTCATCATAAAATGAAAGAAAATATAGAATTTATTACAGTCACAATAAAAAATGTGAATGCAAGAGTTTTTTTAAAGATGCTTATTTTGTTATATACATAAACATCAAGAAGAAAATTTTCTCTGTAGCCAAATGGCAATACCCTGCAGTGCACAGTAAAGATCAGATTTTGCAGAAGAATATTTTAGTGAATAAACAAACAGAAAATGTCTGTAAGTCAAACCAAAATTTCCTTTGAACTAAATTTTATAAAATAATTAGTTATTCTGTTTACTTGTATGATGAACATTATAATAAATAACAGTTGAGGAAAAATAAAAATTTACATCCAGGATGGAAAAAGATAGAAAAAAAACTGCCTTAGAGGTTCAAGCAATCTCTTTTTTGAAATAACTAAAATTCTATACTACATAGAGAGCAGTACAAAGTATTTTTGGAATAAACTTTTTAATTTTGCAACCAGTAAACACCCAGTGCAAATAAAATTTCAGGCAAAACATTTCATACCTGCCTACCATAAATCTTCTGCAGCAAAACTGCTACTTTCAGTTCAGGAAAAAAATAGACACAATTTAAGCACTTGACTAAAAAATTTAGCACATTAACAAACCCATGCAAAATGTAAGCACTTTTAAGGGCCTTGAAAATGAGTATTCAAATACAAGCACTTTTAAGGACACTACACACATTGTTTAATTTTTAAAAAATCTAAAAACAATATATTTTTTAAAGATTTAAAACAAGTTTATTTTTATCCATTTCAAAGCCTCCTACACATTGATATATTCACTAATGTTAGAAACAGGATTAAATGCAAAATTTGAAACAGTGAAGGAGGCCAAATTAGGATCTTGATATCAACAGAAAACCCCTATAAAATTTTACAGTGTTCATAATATAAAAATGATATTAAAATATTTATATTTTATTTACTACTTGATACATAATCAACAGTAATTTTACATAAAGTTTTGTAGATTAAGCTCAATAATTAAACTGTAAATAATGAAATATTACATTTAAGTATTTAAGAAATTAAATTTTAGGTAGGGTTTTAACATAAATTTTTTTTTTTTAAGTGAAGGTTTGAAATTTTTCTTTCATATATTAAATGGTTTAGAATTATAAATTTATGTATATTTTAAGTTATATAGATCTAAAAATAAAAGTAATCATAGCATTTCATTCTATAATATGTTTTTAATGTATATATAGAATATTAATATAAATGGAAAACCTTCTCTAATGCTTTCTGAATCAGATGAGTCTGGTGGTTTGACAGCAACTTTACGATCAGCATTTGTTAGGAGAAAGGCATAGTCTTTAAACAGCTTTTTTGCATTTCCTGAAAAGAACAAGAAAATATTTTTCTATTAAAAATAACTTATTAATGTATTTGCAACAATAATACCATTTATGATGCTTTGATGCAGCAATATTCAATATTTTAGAAAAATAATAATTTCCCTATAATTAATTATAAATTAGGAGAATGGGTAAGAGAATGAATATTTTTAAAACACTTGTATGTTTACTATAAATTATTGAGGAAGACTAACATTTTTATGTTTTAAGAAAATCAGTATGGGAAAATTCTTGCTGATTAAGAAGTACTTAATTTTTATCAGAAATATACATATTATAACCTTCAATGCATAATTTTTTTTTCTCAGGCAAATATATTTTTTATATTTTAAAGCCCTTAGTTCGAGTTGTCAGTGTCTTTTCATTTTCTTTTCACTATCTGTTTCGATGGGGATCTCAGGACCTTGGGATGTCTTTTACATCCCAAGGCCCTGTTATACCTGCATCCTATTCAGAAAGTTCCCCTTGAGGTAACTGATTTGGTTAGGATCCCTGATGACAAGACCAGTCGGTTAACTTGATTTCTGGTTTAGTTCCGGCACTATTACAGAATCTTGCCTTTGGTGCGTGGAGCCTTGAGTGCTTGTTTTCTGTCTACATTCTTCCTATAATTATCTAGCCCTGTTGGAATATTAATTTGAGTTATATTTGTCCATTTTCAATATGAGGATTTGCTGCAACTAGCGCAATCTTTTATTGAAATGTTTTAAGTTTTTAACGCTTGGGTAGGTTTAAAGTTAATTTGTCTTGGCAGTCTATGCCTGCTTTTTAATTTTTTTTTGTTGAATTGTTTATATTATTATACTTTATATTTTAAAGCTTAATTCCTGTAAGTGCTGTTCTAGACTCTAAGCTATTATGGTAATGACTTAAAATTCCAAAAAAATGATAATACAGAGCATAAAAAATAATAATAATGAAATCTGCATACTCAGATGCTCAGAGTACTAAAAATGCCCCCCTCCTTGTTTAAAACAATAATTTTTGAGAGTGAGAAGACAAAGGTGATTGTACATTTCCTCATGTTAACTTGAAATATTAGTTTTGCTATAAAAAAGGAAATGAGAACCAACATTGCATAAAAACAAACTGTAAAAGTACAGAAGAGTAAATAAGAAGAATTTTATTTATTTTTCCCCCTTGAAAATTCTACACTGCATCTCTGGTATGGGGTTAGTAAATCTATAAAGGTCTGTCTTGCCCTCCTCTTCTAAAAAATGAGAGTGGGCCCAAGCATCCTCTTGCTTCTGCAGCATTTAAAATTATCCAGAACTTTGATACCAGTAGGGTGATATTGTTATGGTACCCCTTCTGAAGATTGTCTAATTTCATGAAATTGCTTTTCAAATAAAACCACTGTCAGAAAAGACAACAGACTTTTAATTGGATATGATACAAAAGTAACAATACTCAAAAGAGTGGTGGAACCCCCCCCCCCTCCTTCCTTAAAGCCCCAAAATCTCAAATGTAGAAGGAAGCTGCAACAGATCAGATAATGATAACAATGTATTAAGTTTGATGATGGGGAAAAGCGAAAGTAGTTCTCTCTTAGCCAAGAATATAATTGCACTTTGTAACAAATAAAATTTAAAAACTACTAAAAAATAAACACTTTATAAGGATCAGAAAGCAAGGGAAAAAATATGGACTATGAATGAAAAAATAAGTACTTTACTTCCCTATTATAGTAAAAATTCAATAAATTTGAATTTTAAAAGTGTTCCAACTGATCTGATTTTAGGGGTTCTACAGTAACAAATAATTATTTTTTTACCGTAGTTCCCAAACATAAAAACAAAAATCAAGTTTCAAATCTATGTAATGAAACACAATTCTTTGAACAACTGTTAAGGTGCACTCACACTACGCTGATGTGTCGTGTTGACACGTCAGCAAAAAAAATTAAACCACTATTTTAAAAAGGAGTGTGCATACTACGCTGTTGTGTCGTGACGTGGGAAAACACGCTCTGGTGTGGGAACTGACGCGTCAGCTCCAAATATAAATTCCCAGATCTCGTCAGCAGGCGTCTGGCCGTCAGCTATGAATACAGAAGAAGAGCTCATCGAGCATGTGAAGATACCCTATTTTATTTGACCATTTCAACAAAGATTACAGAAATAAATATGCACGCAATGAAGCATGGGAAGAGATTGGGAGAATCCTGGAAATAGCTGGCAATATTTAGATTTATTTTCTAATTTACAGCAAACTTAGGCCGTTTGATTGATTTAACCAATATTTCAAACACTTTAAAAACACGTTTATAAAATCAGTGTTTTCTTAACATTGTCATAGCATAAGATTTGGTTTCTTTAATAACTGGCGGTAAAGTTGGTTACTGATCTTATAAAATGTAAACAAAGAGGAAGGGGTGATTTAACAATATAAACAAGTGTTCGTCCCCTCGGTTTGTTTTTGATTTCCGTCTTTTAGATAGCAAAAAGAATTTATATGTACTTATATTATTTAGATTTATAAATATAGTATTTTATTTAATTTTTTCATGGTAAAATATTTTTTTATTTTTATGAATTAGTGGCAACTGTTGGCTACTGATCTTGTCAAATGTAAACAAATGGAGTGTGCAACAATACAATATAAACAGGTGCTCGTCCCCTCTTGTTTTTAAGCTTCCATCTTTTATATATAAAAAATAATTTATATGAGCTTAGTTTATGTGTATTTATAAATTTATATATATTTTTTGATTGATAGTTACTTTCAATTAAATATTATAGGCAGACGGCGGTCTTCGACCAAAAATTACCTACTTAGTATTTGAATTATTTGAATACTAGGCAGAAAAAAAATTCACTACAGGTTACTTATTTACATTCTTTAATAACTCAAAATTATAGCAACCAAAATGATAAATTTGTTTATAAAAAACAGTAATAAAAATGTTTTAAAAAAATATTAATGGGCCATTCTGCCTTTATGAATGCTCTCCCATTGCCATGAACAGCTTGCAGCCCTTTCAGGAGAAACAAAATTTTTTTTCATCGCTCTTTATTGAATTCTTGCTATAAAGATGCATCAAGTATGTTTATAACGTGAAAGCCTCATCAGCGACAATAAATCGATTGGCCACTATTTATAGGGTGCCCCCATATTATTTATAGGGTCCACCCGCAACGATATGCACCTTGTGGGAACCAAACAACAACGGATGTGAATTCGTCACGTCACGTCAGCGTAGTGTGCACACACCGCCTGACGATGACGTTTTCCCACGTCAGCTGACGTTGCAGTCAGTGCATGTCAACACGTCACGTCAGCATAGTCTGAATGCAGCTTTATATAAAGCATGCAAATACAGAAAAGCACTGAGTAAACTTACATATTTTAAGATTCTATATAGAAATTTATCTTCATTTGATACACAGTGATCAAAATTTGTCAAAATGATACTTACTTTGAGGCAATACTTTCATGGCTTTGCTGTTATTACTAGAATCCGCTGTGGTAGCTTTACTATTTTTACTAGCAGCAGCATTCTTTTTCGTACCCTTTCTTGTTTTACTCTTTTTGGCAACAGGTTCTTCACTTTCAGAATCCTTACTTTTAATAGAAATCACTTCAGCGGCACTTGAATCAGCAGTGCTTTCTAAATTTGAATCAGGTTTTTTAGATCGAGTAATTCTAGGAGATTTTTTAACAACAGGACTGCTTACAGGTGACTGAACAGATTTTCTCTTTCTTTTGCCATCAATAATATTATCTATAGAAAAAAATTTTTTTTTTGATTCTTAGCTGATAAAAGACAAAAAGTAAAAAAGTGGTCTGTAAATAAATTTAAATGATAATAAAAAGATCCAAATGATACAATTCATGTTTATTTTAAAAAGAAACTGACTTTTTTTCGGAAAAAAAAAAAAAAATCTTACCTAGGTTTATGGTCATAGTTGCAGGAGTTGTAGGTGGTCTATTACTCATGATTACCTTTGCTTGATCACCTGACAAAATTACAGCTGATCTTGGATACCTAAAACATTAAGTATATTTATTTAAGAAAAAAATGGAGAATCCTACAGAAATTAAGGTGAAATTTTAAAAGTATGCCTGGTATTTTTTGTGAAAAAGAAAGATAATACAAACAAAACTAATAGTGATATAAATAACAGTTTATATCACAACGTCATCAATATATATGGCTACCTCACTAATAAAATTCCAGCTGGCATCTGAAAAGTCTTCAGTGCTTCAGTCAGACAAATAAATATTGCATTAATACTACACAATAAATGTTAACCCTTTAAAATGTTATGACATATTGCACTTAATGGAAAATAAGGCGGTTTATGACAAAAGTGAATAGATTAGAATATTAAAATAAACTAGAATACCAAACTCCTGCTACACAGAGCAAATAAATGTTTCCCATAAATGATATTGAGCACTTTTTATTGAGTGAATGATATTGAGCATTTTTTATAGGAAGAGAGGGTATTTCTGAATTATATCAAAATATTCCATACATAACAAAAGAATATTTCTTTCCTCCCCTTCGTGTCGAGTATGGATCTTTGTCATAAGCCTATGTGTGATTAATAGTAAGAATTTTTCACAAAGCCAGGTTTCTTTCCAGAAGACAGGAAGGGTCTGAATATGTATTTTGTAATTTTTGTAACAAAGAAAATCTGAAAAACTGTATATTCTGATTAAGTGTGGATGTTTCAAATTAAATACACCCATACCTCGCGATATGGCCACTCTTTATGTGGCATTTCGCTATAGCGACCTTTTTTAATTATAGATTTTGTTTCGATTTACGGCCCACGTTTCGTTATACAGCTACAACAGTGGAAAGTCATGATGGCAGCATATTATAGCTTAATGATTCTTTATGTCAATGTTTGTCATCACATTAAAAAGTTTTTAAACATTTTATTTTGTTCTTTATTATATGTATACATATGTGCATATGATTTCTTTTGATTTTTGTTTATATGTTTATTTTTTGAATTGCTGTCTATTATTGCATTGTTTTGAATTTTTATTTTTATGTAAACAATTTTATAGGAAATAAAAATAATAAAATGCTTTATGAACTAAAAACTTTATTATTTATAAAAAAAATTGGAACAGATGCAATTAAATTTGTATGGGTTTGTATCAAAATAATTGATTCATTATACGGCTTTTCAGTTTATGACCAACTTTTTCGCAACGTATCTAGGCCATAATGCGAGGTATGGGTGTATTAATTGCTACTGAATTTAAAAAAATAATAAAGAATAAATAAATCACAAAAATAAAGATTTCTACATTTGACAGTATGAAGCAAAAGACATTTTCTATGACAATGAATTTACATCCTTAAGGAGATACTACTTCCTTGTATATTAATAATACATCAACCAATCAAAATATTGAATCTCATAATTTTTAATTTCTGAGTAAATCAAACATTTTCAACTAAGAATCTAAACAAAGAATTTATCTCTTTTATTAATCTAAATCACATTTTTTAAAAATTTAATACTAAGAATAATGACAACCCATAGGACGTACCGTCTTGTAACTCCATTATCTAATTCAACTTCATATCCAACTTTGCTACCTTCCCTGAAGTGTCCACATACAATACCAGGATCATAATAATCATCAGGTGACTGAACATGAACACTGGTACCTTTTGGGAGGATGGCAATTTTAATTAGGTTTTCCGGAGCTATTGTGCGTAGAAAACCATCTTCAAACTGAACTGCCCATCTGAAAAAGCAACCACATTTACAAATGAAAGCCTCATTGAATGCACATTTAACATTCACAGGATCTCAGAAGTTTATCTGTCTAAAGCAGGGGTTCCCAACCATTTTCCTACATCAACCCCTTTTAAAGGAATGAATTTCTTCATCGACCCCCTCACATTTTTCTCTATAATATATAGCATATAACATAATTATAATACTAATAATTGCACATAAAACACATAAAGATAACAATTTGACTAAGAATATGAACAAAAAATTAGAAAAAGTAGTTCATTAGGTTTATGTTTTATTATTTTTGTATTATTTTCAGAAGTATAAACAAGATTTCATAAATACAGATTGCAATTGCATAAACATCGTCAAGAGAAAAAACAAAACTGCTTCTCATGGTTAAATTGGTACGGCCCATCTGCTGTTTAAGGTCCAGTGGATTTCCCCAGTTCTGCCTAATGTTGGTACACAAATAACAGCCGATGGTGGCATTCGAGGCATATACAAAAGCGTCATGACATTTGACTTCAGATGCGTGGATCACTCCGCCTTATGCAAATCTGTATTTATACATATTAAAACGAATATTGCTGTCTAATAATTATATTCCTAAAAAATTAATTAAACTTTAAAATAGAAAAATTTATCAAAGACCCCCCCCAATAGACCCTTTTTAAACTTTCATCGACCCCCCAAGGGTTCCATCTGGACCCCGTTGGGAATCCCTGGTCTAAAGCAAACATAAATTAAATTGAAAAATAAAACTTTTATTTTCAACTAATAAAAATCATTTTATATACATGCTGTTAACTAAAATGTAGTTACTTTCCTATGTAAAAACACTTAGTCTTCTTGACATCAATATTTATATATGCTAAAACTGATCCGATAATGAGAAAATAACAAAAATCTCAGACTATGAAAATCAAAAGAAATTTTTTTATAAAGTAAGGTACAATCACTGCATTTTTCTTTGAAAGGAAATAAATATTAAAAAGTAGAACACTAAAAAAATAAATAAATAAATAAATAAATTTATTCAAAAAGAAAGATCTAGCATGTTTGCTTTTGTCTTCACCATCTTTGCAGTATCTAACATTACCTTATATTATACACAGACACACACACTCTAGAACTTACTTGCCATCCAACTCTTGGCTTTGTACCATTCCTGAGTAATAATATCCATCTTTCCACCGAGCCATAACTTTGACACCTATAGAGCAAAACAGATAAAAAAGTTATCTTTTGGAAGTAAAAAAAGAAGAGCAGATGCAGCTGCATTATATACGAAATACGTAATTATATTTCTCATAAACTCTGTTAGAATCACTAAAGTTTTTTCAGGATTTAAAGAGGAATGTGTCTTATACACATGACATATATAATATATATATATTTATTTAAATTGTAATATCTCATAATACTGACAACAGCAGTATTTAAAAAGTGTTAATCTGATGGAGAAAAAAAAAAGGCCAATCCTTGCTAAACACATTTTTCATGGCAGCAAAAAGTAGCATGAAAGGAGTCTATAGAAAAATCACATTTAACAGACAATTCTTAAAATTTTACGCTCGTAAGAGCAATAAAAGAAGAACTCCTTTTCTTTTTTCATTGCAAACATTATATAAAGAATTCAGCAAATCAGCATAGAATGAAACAAATGCTAACCAGGTAAAATACTTCCAAAATTAGCCTCTTCTTGCACAGATGCATCATCTTCCATTGAAATTTCAACATCTTCCACAGGGCTATAGTAATGAAAAAAAAAAGGTGATAAATAAGTTAAACACACATAACAAAGTTTGATTTCTAGGTATCAAATAAATTATATGCATTTTAATTCCTAGAAACCATCAATAACATTAATTTTCTCTTGTAATCTAAGTGTAACAATAGCTTGATGTTTAATTCTTACAGCTTTTTAAACAATTTTTTAAAGAAAATCAGTTATGAACATAAAGACATTAATAAAGTGATTGAGAAAAAGTAAACCATCTTTCACCCTTAAAAAAATTACTTTATAATCATATGTATTGTAAAAATTAAACTCCAATGTAACATATTAACTGAAAATAAAATTACGTTTAAAAAATATGCAAGAATGTTGCACAGCTGCAAGCATTTTGGAGCAGGATCTGGAGCAGCTAAGCTTGAAAAATTTGGAGCAGTTTAAAGCTTTTCTAGAGCAGTAAAAAGGTAAATTTTGAGCAGTCAAACAGAAAAATTAAAGTATTGTTTGCCACTTTTAAAGGAATAAAACAAATTTTAATAAAACCTTTTTTTTTTTTAAATTTGGAAAAGTGAAATAAATTACACTATTAATACATAATTTCAGAAGCCCTAACTTGACATAAAAGAATAACTATCAACATTGTGATTAAAAGCTTTGTAAAAGTATGACTTTTATAAAAATGATTTAAAAAGTCAATGTAAATTTTATATATACTATTTCATGAAATGAATTTTGAATATTTCAAATAAACTTATTAATTCAGTTTAAAGATGTGAATGCATAAAACTGAGAAAATCCTTCCATTAGTCTTGAGGGTAAGTTAGTCATTTATAAACAGGAATTTTTACATATAAACTAATAAGTATAACTAAATTTTTTAAGTATTAATTTAATAAATAAAGACATAAAGAGTTATTTTGTTAATGGATATACTAGGCATTATAGTGAAATATCATTAATATAAAAATATGTACTTGCACAAAGGATATGTTAATCTTTAGTCTATGTTAATCGAACCATTAGAATGTTAAGTGTGAAAACCTCAGCCTCTAATGTAGACAAACTATGGCTGCATGACATATCATCATTTCTGTCTCTAAATTTATGTTGTTCTACTGAGCAATTCTTTTTTTCCAACTCACAGAGTTATAAGCACTTAATATACATGGGATACTATTAATTATTTATAAGCGAGGTCAGATGTGGAACTTATGATATCAGATCACAGCTTAAAACTTTCTCGGATTTTAGAGATAGGATACTCATCTATGTATATAAAACAGTTCCGTAACTGACTGACTGACATATAACGCACAGACCAAACTGCTGGACCTAAAGGGCTGAAATTTTGCATGGCGATTCTTCTCATAGTATAGGGGTACACTAAGAAAGATTTTTGAAAAATTCTTCTTAGATTTTTTAAAATTAAATTTTTAAGCTGTTTTAGTAACATTTTTTAAGTTTGCATTTAAAATAATAATTTGAGGGTTATAAAATTTATATCACGAGAAATATCATAAAAAATCCTTTAAAATGAAATCTTTTTCAAATCTTTACCTCCATTTTCTGATTTTTGGTGAATTTTTAAAGATTAATTTTTAGAATTTAATTTATTAAATGCTGATCACGTGGTTTCTTTTCTTTTTGTGATACTTTAAATTAATTTTGCATCATGTGCATAACAACGAAATAGACAAAAAAATTTTTTTTTCTTTCTTGCAAAGGTGGCAGATGATTGGGCATTAACCACAAAAATATTAAATTATAGTAAAAGATATGTACCTTACACTGTACTATATTCTTTAGTATGTTCTATTAGATTTAATTTGAATATTTTCATCTACACTATTTTGTCTATAAAAATATCCCTTACGATTTTTTTATTAATATAATTTTTTTTACATCAATTCCATACATTGATTGTTGTATTTATTATAAATATATATATATAAATGTAATGCCTTAATATTGGGGAACAACCATGGGAACCTTAAACGAGATGGGGGGGGGGGGGGGTTTGTTTAGAAAAATAGGAATTAATAATTTAAAACTGTGAAATCACAAGATATCAGGAAAAAGAGAGAAAATGGGGGATTTTAATAGCAAAAGTGATCAATAGAGGCCGCCACCTGACGGTCCAGTTTAAAAAGAAATTATTCAGACAAGGGATTCTAAAGTTAGATCAGGTCAGGCGATTCAGTTACTTAAGTGGAAGCTTCTAGAAGTTTTGAAAGTAAGTGTCAGCAGATTTATTGGGCGGGAGAATAACAAAGAACTAGTGGCAGTCGGCAGAGAGATCTGATGGGGATAGGAGGTAATGTCTCGAGAGAGAGACCTGGATGGAGTAGTTTCTGTAATTATGTCGGAGCTCTGGAATATTAATAATTAAATAAAACAAGTTTAATTGATTATGAATTTAAGTCTTAACTAATCATTTGGACCACGATTGTCTCTAATTTAATAATAGCTTGGATTATCAAGCCTATGGATACGAAGTCTGTCATATATATATATTTTTGCATTAATTGCATACATTGATCATTGTATTTAATTTGAATGTACTCCGTAGTGAAGTAAGGGTATTCAACTAGTCTTATATAGAATGAAGATATAACTGAATGAATACAAAACTATACAAACTCACAGTTTAACATCTTCCGGCTTGATATCTGGAACAACCGTGGCTCCTTTTTTTCTTCTTGTAGCTTTCCTTGGTTTCACTTCAACAACAATATCTTTCGAGTCCTCAGTTTCTTCACACATGTCTTCAACTGCTCCTTTTGGTTTATAAACTCTCCCCCTTTTCTTTTTACGCTCATTGGAACTTGATGTTTCATTTGATGAAGATTCAGCATTTCTTTTACCTCCTCGTTTTCGTTTGGGAATGCTGGATTTGACACCTTTTTCTGACTTCACTGAAGACTTAATGGGAGACACATCTGATTTTGACTTAGATTCTACAGATGTCTTCTTACCAAAAACATCTGAGAATACAATAGGTTCATGTGATATTTGTGTGGATGTTTTGGGGAGCATTTCCAAAGATGTATCTTGTGATGATAAAATGTTTAGGGATTGTGTGGTGGAATCCATCTGAATACCACATGAATTAGATTTGCCGGATAAAGACGAGCTGATGTCAGCATCTCCAGAATGGGTTGATGCTTTGTAGGATAAAGTAGATGAAGCAGTAGTTGAACTGCTAGAAATTGGAGAAATACCACTGTCTTGACGATGATGTTCACTCTGCAGAGGATAACAGAGATTTAATACATGGATATTTTTTTCTTACATAAATTAAAAAACAAATGGTTTTTTATTTTTTAATTTTAGAAATAAAAGGCAATTTTAGAAAAGAAAAAAAGAGGATACTTCAATATTTGATTTAACACCATAGTAAAACATTCAAACCAAACAGATTCATTCAATGGTCAAACTCATTTCTACTTATTATAAATGCCTTTATTAAAAACAAATTTAATGAGAATGCAGCACAAATAAAAATCAATTTAAGCGATCCCTAATAACCACACTGATATTAAAAATTTATGATATGCAACATGACAGATATATAAAAAAAAGTGCCTAAAAAGCAATAATATTTATTATGAATTTAAGTAAGAAAATACAGCTATAGCAATATACTAAATTTTCCCCCTGAAATTTTTACTTATAATGTCATTAACTGTGTTTTAAAAATATTTTTAACTGTCAAAATTTTTTTAAAAAATCCAAAACATTATAGGTATATAATAAAAAAATTTTAAATGTTAAAAATACAGGTAAATAAATTTTAAATGTGAACTTATTAACAAAGCCCTGGATTATTAAAGAGACTAAATACAAACAGTCAAAACTAAGAAATTTACCTCAATAGCATATTCTCTTAAAAATATCTTCTGATTAGCTAAACTGAAAACAGGTCTTATTTCTAATTCTTCATTTTGTTTCAAAAGAATTGCTTCCATTTTCTGTAAATTAATTAACTTAAATCAATTCATGTACAAATATGTATAAGAACAATTTAAGAACATTTGAAAAATTGGTGAAAATATGAATACAAAAACATTAAATCAAGTGGAAATTCGAAAGGAGAGCTGGGCTATGTAAAGATTCATCATGCCTTTAGCATAAACTCATTCTGGAGATACTCTGATTGCTGTATAGTTGAAAATCAAATCAGTTCATGTATTTGATTAATTTTTAACTAAAGGTTGGCCTGAAATTGGTTTGCAGTAAAATATACATATTATGGCAATAATAAAATGATTCTTCTATCTAAATCAGTGGCTCCCAACTGGTGGTCTGCAGACCACAAGAGCCTCGGGAGTGGTCTGGCACCACATATAAAAAGTTGCCAAATAAATGGGATTTTGAAAGCAATGTTCATTGAACTAGATGGGCTGAATATATCTGATGATTATCAGGTGTTCAATTAAAATTTCTTAAAAATTTAACATAATTATTTTATTATTAGAATATGATACATAAGAATGTGAGTACGTTAATTCTATATCCTTTTTGCCTGAGGGATATTCTATACCCCATTCCTCTAACTCAAGTTGGTGGGGGTGGGGGTTCACACATGGTTCAGATTCTGGCTTAGTGGTCTGCAGACTTCTATGGGTTGGGAACCACTGATCTAAATATTATAATACATCTTGTAGTAATATAAATATACTTCCCACTTTATTTCACAAGACATTCACTATTATACAGAATCTATATGTTTAACCATATACAGCAGTGCAGAAAATTTTTTTAACAAAAAAAAAACCCTTAAAAATGTCAATCATATTATAAGCAACAGGGAAAAGATATTAAAATGAAATCACCAAGCTAATTTTATACAGTCCATTATCTGAAGATACTATAAAGTATGAATGAGTTAACCTAAGTACATTCACAGACATCAAGCCATAAATACTACTCTAATTGAAAGCACAACAATAATGGCAGCTAGACAGTGATGCTCAAGAAAAGTTTTCTCTATAGCTTTCTTAACATGTTAAGGTAATCCAATACATTCCCTCTCATTGCAATATAATTCTTAGGGATTCAAACCTGAGATATGACCTGAGGGCAGATGAGGAACTACTATTATATAATAGATAATTTTGCATATATCTTTTATAAAAGATTGAAAAAAAAATCCTGGACAAAATCCTATGTCTCATTTCACCCAATAGCATATTAGCAAGAATAAATATCACATAACATTAGGCTTGCTGTCAAAGTTGCAGTAAAAAGAAACCCCATGTCCTTTGTAGCCTGTAGTTCCAAGAAATAAAGAGCAACCCTATAATGAGCTAACAATTCAGTGTAGTCTAAAAGAATAGTGCTTCCAAGAAAACACCAGCACACATGATTCTGCCATCAAAAGGCCCCTCCATGTGAAATGTCTTGCTAGAATGGCAGAAAGCCTTTACAATGATTTATCAAGTTTCATATTTCCTCCTAATTTTGTACAACTAAAAATAATTAATACCACCACAATTAAGAAATTGATGAACATAATTTAAAACTACAGTGGAATCTCGATCTATCATTTTTCAAGGGACTGACTGAATTGAAGGATAAATTCAGGAACATAACAAAGCAATATGATCATTGGAACTGGGTGAAATAAACGGCACATATGGAAAAAAGATGATTCAGAGAATGATCGATCAAGATTCCACTGTATTAAAATGAAGAGGTTTTATAAAAGAAAAGTGACCAATAATAATTAATTTTTTTAATGAAAACAGCTAAACTGGAGAATGATGTAAGTTTACACGGACATTAGTCAAAAGAATTTCCTTACTACTCATAGTTCAAAAAATATTATTTGCTATCTCAATGTCTGTCACCCAAATAGCTGAAAAGTTTTTCTTTCTTAAAATTTATCATTTTATAAATATATAATATAAAATGCACAGATACATAAAAAAAGCAAAAATTATTTAAAACTTAGCTTACTTCTTTATCTAAAGAGATTCCAATTGATTTAAGAAATTTTTCCAAGGATTTGATATCTTTATAAGATCCAATACAGACTTTTTTGTCAGATCTGTCTATAATTGAAGCCTCGTGGTAAACAACTTTATTCTATGGGAAAAAAATTAAAAATTCATAATCATAAAATAAAAATTTATGAAAACATTTTAAAATAAAGGAAAAAAATTTGCTTGGGATTACTGCTGAGAATGAATACTTTATGCATATTACTTTATTATTTTTACACATTTAATTAATTCTAAATTACATTGTTTTATCTATTAATACATAATATTTTTTTACTGAATGTTCCTTAACTTTTTATCAAGGTATTTTAGGATTAATTCCACTTGGAATTCTATGATGTTTAATTTTTTTAACTAAGCACAATAAGGAAGTTATTTAATTAGTCATAACAAAAATGGACTCTGCTCATTTTTAAAAATATTTACAAACCATTTAAACTGTATTGACCACAATTTTACCACAGCAAAATTTTTTAAAAAGTTGAACAAAAACTCAATTTCATAAAATTTTAAAATAAAATTGAAAACAAAAACAGACTGTTTACAAAAGAAATTAAAATGCTAAAACTACCTGTAGTTTTTTCCTCATAGATCCATAACTTCGACCAGGCAATGGTGGTATAAAAGATGTTGGTGGAGTTTCAGCTTTTTCATCAGCAATCTGCTTTGTACTAGCCTGTTCCACTTCACCTAAAATTATTATACGATAAAAATAAATAAAATAAACTTTTCAAAGCATAAATAAAAACTATTTAAATATTGATTATGTTTAAAAACATAAGAAATACTTTGCTTGTAAGCAAGATTGCATTAAAAGAAAAGAGAAGTATTAGTCAGCACATAAAGTACTAAACTTTTTTGCAATAGACTAAGAATAACTTCCTATACAGAAAGGTGGGTCAAATTAAAACAATAATAAAATTATTAGAATAGATGAACAATTTTATTTTGTACATACACCAATATATAATTAAATGCTTCCTTCAAAATAACACTTGAAGAAAATTAAATATTAGAATGTGAAAACTAGTTAAACAACAGAATGCACAAAACATATCACTTATACATACTGGTCACTTTATTAGGTTTCAAATCAATGACTGGAGTTAAGTTTTTAACAGGTATATCAGACTGGGCTGTTGTGGAATCATCTTCACTGGTCTTTTGCAAAGGCTCCACATCAGTAGCCCCTAAATCCTATTATAATAGCCCAAAATTAAACATTTCTAAACAAAGAACATTAATTTAATGAATTATTTTAAATCACACACTGCATAAACAAATAATATAAATTCAATTTTCTAAAAATTTTAATTTATTAGTCCTCTAACTATGATTTACTGAATCATAGTTAGAGGACATGTATCTGAAACAAACTGTTTATCATACATGTTATAATAAACAGATCCCAGTACAGCAATAAATATCTACCAATTGAAGTGAATAAAATGAGCTTAGGCATTTTGTCAAAGCTATATTCAGTACAAGGAAATGCGGTAAGATCTCAAGATTAGGCGTTTTCAGGAGAAAATATTTATTATAATAATACTTGCAAACTCCAAAATAAGAGCTTTGAAGTCCATGGAACCCTGGTTTTTATATAGTCCTTAGTTATCGCTATAAGGAACATAAGATCTTATATTTATATGCTCAAAGTGAGGACTAAAACTAAAACTGCTAAGACTTGGCTACATGAAGTATTTTATTATTTAAACTTTTATGCTTAGTTTTAATTTCAACATGAATTTTAATTAAACAGATAAAAACATAATTAGCAGTGCTACATGATGTCTTGGAATAACAATAAAAACTTTGAATGAAGAATAATTAAAATTAAGTATGCATTCAGAAAAATATACACTTAAAATAAGTCTATCTTTTGTTTCATTCTGATGCTAATCAGTATAAATTTGTCAATTTATTCCCTCATATTGAAAGAAAACTTCATTGAGTTAATAGTATCATCCATTGGGTTTTTTTTTTCTAATCAAATCTTTAGACTTCTCCTCTGCCTATTTTATCATTATACATAAATATGTAAAGAAAAGACTCACAAGTAAATTGTATAAACAAAATCATACCCCATGTATCTCACCTAATAATAATGATGATAACTACAGAACAGATAGATATATGTATTTTAAAAAAACTTCTGTTAGCAGTATTTAATGAATATGTTAAAAATAAAAGTCTTACTTTATCAACATTTTCCTTCACCAGTTCAGCTTCTTTATTCTCAATTTGAACTTCAGTTACTTCATTTTTATCAGCTTCCTTTATATTCAACTTTGTAAAAGATTTTTCTTCAGCACTCTTATCTCTTACTTCTATTTTATTTTCACTTTCAACGTCCATTACTTCAAGGCCATCTACAGATTCATCTTTTGATTTTGTCACATTTTCTTCCTCTCTAATTTCATCATTGCCTAATTTATCACATATTACTACTTTGGATCCATCACTTTTGTTTAGCTTTTTTGGCCCTTTTTCTTTCACCTCAGTTATTTTAGCACTTTTATCTTCATCCAGTTCCATTTCCTCAATTTCTGCATCTTCATTTGTTTTCATTTCTTCTACTGATTCGCCATTGGTCTCTATTAATTCAACTTCTGTACTACTACATGTTTTGAAAGGCGATTTTACGGAATCTGTATTGTGTCCAGGTAAGGATTTTTCTTTGACATCTGCCACTATTTCAACTTCCATGTTATCACTCTTTTCCATTTCTTTCATTTCCTTTTCCTCCACATCATTTACTGAGTTTTCTTTTTGCTTTACTTCTTTACCATCCTTTTTTTCTACTATAGATATTTCTTCGTTAGATTCTACATCTAATACATCCTTGGATTCAGATGCAGAAAGATCAGATGCAAGGTTTATTGTCCTTGGTTCCCCTTCGCTGATAATTTCAATGTCTTCTCCACTTTTAATGCTCTCTTTTGCATCAAAGCCTGTTTCAGAAAATGATTTTGGAATTTCTTTACCTGATGCATTGCTATTATGTATATCTACACTTGCTTGTATTTTAAAAGATGTTGAAATGGTTTCCCCTTTGTATTCCGATAAACAGGATTGGCTGGGCTCTATTTCATCATCACTTTGGAGATCCACTACCTCTACATTTTCATCATGTTTTGGCATGTTTATACTGCTGTCATAGTCTTTTTCATCTAATCGTTCTGGTACTTCAATACTAAAACAGAAAGTAAATAGTGAACAAGAGCAAAGTTCCATAAGCAAACTGTCCAATTTTTAAATAATAATTTTGGCTTTCAAATTATCACTATTAGGTTGGAAAAATTACATTCATAGTTTTCAAGTTTTTTACCAGGAAACATTTGGTAGAATTTAAGAAGGAGTAAAGTAATTGAAACTATGATTATTAATGTCAAATTTAATACATAATTACCCCAAATAATTACTTTTTATAAGTCTAACTCCGCAACCCCAACCTGTATATATGAACCAGGTAAATTTTACCTGTTCTATTCATAAGCTTTCAAGAAAAAATTACATTTGCCATATTTTGTCACCGAAAATGATTTATTCCTAGTAGCAGTTTTAGAGCAGAACAGTTATTTGCATTTATTTTGAATCTGTATTTTTGCTTAATGAGAATAAAATCCTGAGCCTCTATGATCGATGTTTGAAAATAAGACCTCTACCCAAAATCTCTCTCTCCAAAAGGAAAGAAAAGAAAAAAAAAAGTTTTAAAAATGACATAAAATGCTAAGGTGTATTCTGAAATAGAACAATTATTATTATCTTGATATGCAAAATACCACTATCCTAATAATGGCATTATATGATTCTTTACCAGGGATTTTTTATCTTGAGTATTAATTATGTTCAAATGGTGTCACTGGCAATGAAATTAGTATACTAATGATGTTAAACAAGGAAAAATTATTCTTTCATAAACTTAAGCTGAAGAAGTCTTCAACTCTTCATATACATAGAACAGTGAGTTCCAGAGCAAAAGAACAGAATAAGAATAAATACAATACAAATTTACAGTAAAATTAGTGTACTATTGATGTTAAACAAGGAAAAATTATTCTTTCATAAACTTAAGCTGAAGAAGTCTTCAACTCTTCATATACATAGAACAGTCAGTTCCAGAGCAAAAGAACAGAATAAGAATAAATACAATACAAATTTACAGTAAAGTTAACACAATTTTGGCATCAAACAGAACAAATGACAAACAAAAATAAAAATTATAAATTATTCTAATACAATAAATTTTGAATAGGCAACACAAATGATTTTTTTTTTTAAATTTTTGAAAGTCCGTTTAGGAACAAAAAATGCAAAACTTTGAAGCATGAAGGCAAACAAAAGCAAGTAATAAAAAATGCAGCAATTCAGTGAAAAATTTTCATCTAAAAGTAAAATGAAGAGTTTCTTAGATCTTATGTAGATGCAATTAATAATAAATTTCTTGCAGATAGAAAAATTTCAATTTTAATACAGAATAATAAATACATTAATAAATAATGCAAAATGAATTACCAAATTACTCTGACTAAACATTAAGTTTCCATAAATAAATCAATGATTTCAAAGCATAGACTGAATTTGTGTAGGCAATTTTTCCCTCTATTTTAATTGTGCACAATAAGTTGATTAAATAAATTGATAATTTCAATGCATAGAATGAATTTGTGTATGTAATTTTCCCCTCTATTTTGATTTCACACAATAAGTTGATATCTATAAAAAAACTATAATTAAAATATACTAGAAATAATATTGATTACATATTATGAAAGACCACATTACATGACACTTTCTCAAAATTGTATATAATTAAAAACTGAAAGAAGTATAATTAAAGTTTGTAAATAATTTCTCTTACACAAGTGTAGCAGGAAGATCATCATCATCATCATCATCCTCTTCTTCTTCATCTTTTTTGTCAGGCTCTTTTGATAATACAGTAGTATCTGGTAATTCCTGTTCTATTTCTGAAATAATAATGCATGAACATATTTTAAAATGTATTAAAATTAGAAATGAAGGGCTGCATTACCAAGGTTAGTTTCAAATGTAAGACAGAGGCATGATAACAAATGATTCTTCTACATCCCATAAAAATAGTAATATAAAAATTTTTAGATTAAAATTTTAGCCAAGAGATAATTCAAAGAGGTATTTAGTGTGCTTCTTTAAGATCTTAAATAAGACATGTCACTAAATTAAGTGGGTATACAGTGCTATTGGAAGTGTGTAACTTGAGAAACTCCTGTCACAATGGTAGATCAGAAACAACCCCCCCCCCCTTTTTTTTAAAGAGGCAAATGGCAGTATAGTATCAGAATTCGATTATGGAATACATAACACTGCCCTTCTCATTATAAGTAGCATGAACAGTGGTGATACATGGTTGTTATTTTAGTTTTGATTTCTACATTTCAAAATATATGATAAGTTTCTAAAATTCAACAGAGATGAAGTTATTTGTATCTCATGCATACTGTAATAGAATCACTAACACTACATAAGTCAAGATTCTGAGGGGTAAAATTTTGAAAATTCCCTTCAATTTCTAAAAATTTTTACGGAACTGGTAAACAAATATAAAAGTCTTGAACTTTCCTATCATTTCAAGAACTTATGCCAATTCTGCTAAACAGGTTCCTATACATGTGAAGTACACTGACCAGTAAGTACAGACAAATTTAGGAAATACACATTTATAAATATACAACAGAATTTTCAATAGATTAATATAGAGATAACTAAAATATCAGTTTATATAAATTTTAAATCCCTATTAACAATATATAGAAATTATTACTTGTTTAGAATTTTATTACACTAAAAATTTTTACACAGTTATGACTCAAGGCAACTTGTGGAAAACTCAAATCCACACTTCTACAATTCCACAGTAAATTAAAAAGGAAGGCTACATGTTTTGAACTACTTAGTACAATAAATGATTAAGTAGTTTGAAACATGTAGTCATCCTTTAAAATTTATTGTAGAATTGAAGAAGTGTTGATTACATGCTTCTTTGCACAAGTTTAAAAAAGGAAAATCCAATTTTGTCCAAGTTTTTCATCAGCCTTTTACAGCCTTAAGAAATAATATCTACTGCTGCTACTGTTTTGTCTTCAGTAATTTATAGTAATCAATCACCTTTCCCCAACTTCTGCCATCACTATTTATTCATCTAGAAAACTGACAATTATCAGGAGCTATGAACCTTTTCGGAGGTCTAAATAAATGTTTATATGCTTAAAAAGACATTTTCTCTGACACAATCATTCATTCATCCATTTTCATATATATATGCAAAAAAAAAAAAACAGATCATTCTTGCTATTAATTTTTTATAATGTCTTCCTATAACTTCTATCAATTTGAGAAGCTTGGAGATATGCAGACAAAATATAAGATTTCCATTTGAAATCCAGAAGAACAGTCTGAGAGAAAAAATTCACCAAGAACTACATGTCATGCAGAACATTTAATAGAGATATAAGCAGTAGAAATTTCCTTTAAAGGAACATGTATACCAAACAAATACTATAGCTAAAATAACTCACCCTTCTCCTTTTCATTACTTTTTTCAAAATTCAACAAATCTTGAGTTTGTGTTTCTGAGAATTTTAACTGCCAGTCATCATCATCATCATCATTTTTCTTATCTGCATCATTTGACATTTTATTAAAATCATCTTCCACTGGATTAGAGGGTATTATAGGTTGAGTTGGTTCCAGATCTAGATCTTGCGTCAAATCACTCTCATTACATGAAGTATTTGAGATCTGATTAGCATCTTCTTTTGAAGAGTCATTGTGTTCACTTTTATCTTCCAAGTCAACACATGTCTAGGGATAGAACAATGTTCATTAACAAAACAGAGAAACAGAATAATAAAAAAGTGATAGATCTGAGTCCTTTATACTAATATACAAAACAGGGGTGGCTACCTAATAACAGCTGCAATAGATGTTTATGCTTAGAGAAGTCTATAGGTAAAGAAGTTTATATTTACTCAATAACAAGCAAAATGTACAGTTTAAACTTTAAGTAAAAAGTTATAAGGAT
This sequence comes from Dolomedes plantarius, assembly GCA_907164885.2. NCBI lineage: Eukaryota > Metazoa > Arthropoda > Arachnida > Araneae > Dolomedidae > Dolomedes > Dolomedes plantarius. The sequence continues at coordinate 149,116,368 of OU015496.1, forward strand.
CTTACTAACTAATTTTTCCTTACAATTTTTAAATTTTAAATCTTTTTGCTCTGTACCATCAGATTTTGATAATGTAATTTCACCTTTAAATGTATCAATCATTTTACAATTTCTAGTCAAAATGAATCTTAATATAAAGCAACAACAACTTAAACAACAATCTCAAATTTTTAGAGCCACAAATGCAAAATTAAGTACTTTAAGTTCATAGGCACTCCTTAAAAGAAATTCCCAATAAGGAATTATAAACCTTTGAATATTCTTTATATCATGAAAGAGGCACGACCTCGTTTGCAGACAATTTTATATGGAGAAGTGTTTTTTAAATATTTCTAGAGATGTGTTTAGTGAAGTGTTGATTACACTATCTCCATAGATGTGCAAAAGAGAGAATTTTAACGTTGTAAACAGTTTTAAAAAACAAAGAAAATTAATCATAAAATTTGATATTTTTATATGGTATTATGAAAATGCAAACTGTTGAACTTTGCCAATTTATTTATTTTCTTTTGTATATACTAAAGAATGAAGCTGTATTTGAGAAATAACCTTTAATTATGTGATACAGCATACAACAAACGTAATTAAACAGTGTTTTATAAAAACAATGTTCTGTTGTTTTTACAACTGAAGAGGTTCAGTGTTCAACTAGTTCTTGCACATCCTGTAATGAGAAACAGAATATAATCCCTCTTATGAAATAATTTATTCCTTTTCAAGTATAATAACTATCTTTATGTTTGCTTCCCAAGAAGAAAGAGAGAGAGAAAAAAAGGATTCAGTGTATTATCTTATTTTAGTTATTTTGCTTACATAATCAACACTTGGAAATTCTAAAAGTAGGGCAGAAAATCCACGATTAAAAATTGTCTTAGAACTATTATTTAAGAGTGACTAAGGCACAGTAAATGTTAGAATGATAATAATATAGTAAGAAGGCTCTTTTTAGCAGGATATGCTTTGATTTTAAAATAGATTCTTGCATAAGCTTCAAAGATTTTAAAGCCCATAGCAAGGCATTACCTCTTCCAGAATTGATACAGTGGAAGCATTTGGATCAATTTCTCCTGATGTTCTGTCATCTAAGAGAAGAAAACATGATCAATTTTCATCTAAGAAAGCAATAGTTACAATATTATAAATGAAATGAAGGAAATATTATGTTACTTTTGTTTGCAGAGATCGGAGTGCTTGGTATCATAAAAGGTGCTGAGTCTTCTTGTGTAGGAGGTATTATCATTGATCTAATATTAAAAAGAAATAATTGAAAAAACTGAATAATGCAAGAGTTAACAATGTAATGGGAATAACTTAAAAACCCTATCAAATATTAACAATGAAACAGAAATTAACAATAAATTCTGTTACCTCTCATAAATTTCAAAAGCTGTTTTTTTAGGAAAACCCAATTAAATTCCACTAATTCAGAATTTTTAACTGAAAGCAATAAATAAGCAACCTGCAGAGCATATTAATTGGAAGAAAAGAGTAAGAAATACTACATAAAGGATAAACACTCTTGGAAAAGGACTTGGATGTAAAACTTTTTAAGACAGTAAATAGAAGGCTTCTTAACCCTCAAACCAGCCCATGAATTTGTTGCCACTATCAGGACTATCGGTCAAATTGACCCCCAAGCCTAAAAAGCTGCCATTTTTGCATTATTACGATGGAACTGCATGTTGATATTGTGCACAGAGTTGTTTGATTAATATTAGTGATGAATAGTGAGGGAAAAAATCATCTACACTTATTTATTCAATTTATTTTGATCTGGTATAGGCTCTTAAAAGAATTGCACAATGTTTCTCAGACATAATTGCTCAAAAAATTAGCCTGCCAGTGATTGAGGTAGAGAAGAGTGATGTCAAGGCTTCACAGGATACTTTAAAAATTGCACAGAACACTGAAATCCCTATCAGAACCGGTAGGCCTGTTATTGCTCAGTGGCAATAACAGGCCTACCAGTCATTTTGACTGCCATACTTTTACAAAATTGCAACTTACTGGCAAATGGCGAGCATTTGTGAAACCCTGATGTGCTCTCTCTGATGTCCAGGAACTGACTGAGGATGTCAAAGTCAGCCAAGCGTTCACGCCTCACCCCACCCCTTAGTTCAACCACTGACGGTCATAATGACCGGTAGGCCGGTTTGAGGGTTAATAACCATAATCAAATACAAAGGATAGGGACATACGTTTCAATCTATTAATAGATCATAAGGCTGCGGAGCATTGGTGTGACTGTCACTACGAACAATTTACATACTAGGATTATTAATATCTTTTCTAAAGAATAGGGAGAATGACCAAAAATTTTAGAAGAAATGGTATGGGAGGTAGCGAGACATGTGGAAGTTTTACGACAAATAACATCACATATAGGACACACCCCTGACTAAAGCTAACAATTAATGCAGGAAAAATGAGAAAAGGTCGATAATAAAACCAAGTCGATTAGGTAATTTTAAATTAGATTTTCCTGAAAGCTTCACTATTTACAATAATTTCTCTGTTTTAGTCAATATGTCTACATACATTATCTTTATCTACTGAGTGGAAATTTATTTGCATGTAATTAATTTATTCACTCTATTCCTTTAATTCTTAATATTTTTCATTACTCCATCTACTTGGTTCTATTTTCTTTGCTTTATCTGATAGAATCATTAATAGGCGTGTCCTGTGTGTATTCTGGTAATCTTAAAACTTCTCACCTTCCTTGCATCTTGCTCCCTCCCACACCATTCCTTCTAGAATTTTTGGTCATCCCCCTATTCATATCTAAGATTTCAATGATCCTCTCATTTGTGAATTGTTAACAGACATAATCATGCTAATGCTCCTCAGTCTGATAATGGTCTATTAATTAGATTGAAACATCTGTTGCCACCCTTTTCATTTGAGCATGATTATTAAGAGGCCTTCTATTTACACTGTTTCTACAAATTTCTTGCAAGTGAAACATTTTAAGAGTTTGGTCCTCAATCACACAACATTCGAAGAAAAATATTTTAAATCTGACCAACTTGACTGTTGTGAAAAGTTTAAATTGAAGTCTAGAATAAACTTATATTAAGACCATGCACACACCATACTTAATTTTATGGTTGTTCTTAACTTGGAATATAAGTGATGTTAAAATAAACCTCTTATATACACAATATAAAATCAAAGAACAAAATTTTCATAATGTTGAGCAGCAGATTTGCCAGTTGTATTCATTAGTGAACTGCGAAGTACAGTACAGTGATTGAACCAAAGTTCTAACAACAATTTTAAAAATAAAATTTACAAGTGATACATGTAAAAATCTAATAATTTTTTTTTTTTTTTTTAAAGTTAAACATTAGAACTTACTCATCATCTTCACAAGTATCAGCAACAAAAAAAGGCTGTGACAGCTGTAAAATTCGAGCAGGATCGTTATCTGTAGGATTGGTACAGTCTATAAAGAAATATCAGTTTATTAGAACATATAAGACAAACCGCAAATCCAAGAGCAAAATTTGAGTTAGTAATGCAACTTTTTTTCTTTTGTAAAAATAACAGTGAAACTTTCAAACAGAATTGAAAACTAACAATATTGAGAGTAGGAAGCAATTAATAAAAATGTAAATTTCTTTTGGATATTTCAAAAATATATACAAGGTGATATATTTTAACTTGTCAATAAAATTTGATTGAATTTTCATACATATTAAAAGAGCCTATAACATTTCAAATAATATGTAACAAGCAGTTGGCTAAACACATAATACAAACTGCTGTGCAACCTTTTACAATACTCAAAAATAAAAATGTTGACAAAAGAGCCCTCCAATACATAAATAAATCTGATTAATACGGATAAATGTATAATACATCCATGGCAAAAGTTATTTTGTAAAACACAATAAATATACAAAAATAAGACATGAAACTTTTATACATTTTTGATAAGTAAAATCACATATACTATAAGGATCCTTAACATAACCAGTCTTATATTAACAGTACACTAGTATTTGCATACAATCTATTCACAGATCAAATGATGAAAAGCATTATTGACAATATTGCCTGAGTAATGGACCAATTAACTTTTCATATTTAAAAAAAATTGATATATAGGTACATTATATCTTTGAGTTATAATCTTTAATAAAATAAACAGAAATTTCATACATTGATCTTTATAAAATGCAGATAAGTTACATAAGGAAAACCATTTAAAAAATTTTAATAATGCATTCATAAAAAAGGGAAAGATAAAATGGCCTTTACCTTCTTCACTACAGAGTCTGCTAGAGTGATCTCCATTAGTACTATTAAAAAACAAAAACAAATATTTTAAATACAATTCCATACTTTCATGAAAATTAAACACACTATACGATCAAGGAAAAAAAGTTTAAAAGTTAAAGCATCTATATAATGAGTCATGAATCATCACCTAGATTATTGCTACAACTACACTAAATTGTATTCTTCAGCTTGGTCTAAATGTCAAAATCTCCAAGCCAAATTTCCCCTCCTTGAGTGATGCAGTATTATATACTAGAACTCTTGGAGGGGACCTTAACATATCATAACTCTTCAGCACATGGATTTGTCAAATGTGTGGGGGTATAATATACTTCAGCCATGTTTACAATTATTTAGGACACATGAAGGACATTAAGCAGGTCCAAATTATAGTTTCAACCACATGGAGAAATTTTAGAAAATTTTCTATATTTCCCTATACAATAATATTTAACTATATAAGAATAAAGTGCATAACTTCATACAAAACTATATTACTTTAAAAGCTTTTACAGATGAAATCAATAAAAATGAACATTACTTTCTAAATTCCATCAGAAACATGGTGGAGAAAGTATTAAAGGTTGGACTTTCCAGAAATGTCAAAATTTACATAAATGTTTAACACAAAAAGCTATAAAACAATGCAATAAAAAGCACAATACTAATTTAGTAACATATAAGAGAAAACGAAAAAAAAGGTAACCAGGTAAAAAAAAACACCCAAAAAACACTCTAAAATCACTCTTTAAAAAAATTATTTATATAAGATCGGCGATTGAGGAGTTATTAAAGATACAGGTATATAACCTCTTTGCCATTTTGAAGGCAAAAGCTATAAATGTGGACTAATAAATTTTGGCAAGCATACCTTGAATTTTCTTTTTCTTCAGTTTCGCTCGTCATTCCGGGATTATCATTATCCATATCACTGTCTATAGTTATTAAAAATAACGCTGTGTAACAAGATGAATAAAAATAAAATCCCTGGTAAAAATCTGCTATTTTCTAACGTATACTATGAAGAAATTCAAATGATCAGCAAGTTGGGGTAGAGTTTGAAGACCAATCTTTCCCAAGTTCTTCACATATGAGCTTAAAATTGAATGATATTATATGAATATATGGTAAAATGTCTCCAGTGATTAGTTTTTACAGTATCTTAAATTTATAATTTGTAGATTTCAAGTTTTCTCTGTAAAAGTTCTTTAATAGCATGTTTCACATATATTACCGAATAACACAGATTTTTCAATATTTAGAGATAATCGGAAGCAACTAATCAATTTACAGAATAATAGACTATTCAGCTTTTAAATGCATCTATTTTCCACTGTCAGAGAATAAAAATAAACACACTTATGTGATTATATTATACATCACACGCTTTACAGCATTCGGAAAGAAAAATAAATGTGTACGAAAGCGGTATTGCCAATCAGATTTATGAAAATTCAAAACTGACTCTTTCCGAAACGATATATTTGATGACGTCATAATCATGTGGCTAAGGATAACCCATAATGGACTTCATGAGCGGGCTTAATGCCATCATTAATATCTTCATCGTTGCCTCCACTCTGGCAGTTTTTCCTCAAGCGATTTTACAAAAATTAAATTTGATTTTACCCTGAAATAAGTACGAGAATAATCTGTCCTGCTACTATTTTACGCAAAAGTTGCTTGAATAAAAATTCTGAAAAAAAAAAAAAAAACCTCGCTGAACACTTCTATCAAACACCTCGAATCGGTGCGAAAGGGACATGTTTTTGCAATTTTTGTTAATTGAATCCATCATCTCATTGTCTCGAGCGATCATCATATCGATAAACGAACCACCACGAGCACAGGCGTAGCGTGCTTCTAACTTTTTTTTCTTCTTTTTTTAGGGGGGGGGGGGCACGAATTGAATTCATTTAGGGCCCTCTTCAGCGCATTGACTGCCGGACGGTCCTTAAAATATGAAATATTATGATTTTTATGAAATTGAATAACAATAGAACTGATGTTTGAGTAGTATTCAAAATTTATACAATGAGAAAAATATAATATAAATAAAATGAGAAAAAATTAGCATCGAATTTTTGTTATGGATCATATCATTGTTATAAACTATGTTAAGGCTAAAGATATAATTGGAATCTTCAGTTTCCCAGTTTGAAAAAGCGGAAAAACCCAACTTTCTTAAAATTTTTCTACAATTTTCCGATTTTAACTGAATTTCTATTAACGTTTTAATTCATTTCAAGCTAAGTTGGGGAGCACGTACCCCCCCCCCCCCCGCCCAACGCTACGCTTATGACCACGAGTTGGTGATAATGCTGAGGTAGTTTTGAAATGCAATCGAAATCTGTCCTCTTTCATGTCTACTAACCAGGGCTTGAAGATATCTATCAGAAGAACGAATCCTTTTTGCTTCGACCCGAATAGAAATATTAAGGGTTAAATGATTTCTATCCGAACCGGAACAAAATAAAACTGATCTCTCGGATAAAGTTCCTCTGCGGATTGAATCCAAAGGATCGAAATTATGAGGGTAAAGGGCTTGCTTAGCCCTATTTGGAACCTCACGAAAATTTTTTTGTCCATGTCCATGTCCATGGATAGAAATTTTTTTTATCCTTCCGAATTTATTCGGCTCGGAGTGAAAAAATTTCGCTCCTTGAAATTTTACTCCGATTAAAAAAATATATATATTCTTTAAATTTATTCGAATAGTTATTTACAACTGATTATTTTTATATTATTTAACATATTTTAACATATTGCTTGTTTACAGAATATTTATTCAATGACTAAGGGCCTGTTCACATAGGAGTCCGGTAGCTGAAGCATTAAAGTATTGAAATATATTTAACCAATGACAAACCTCCAAACGATTAGCAACGAAATTTTTAATGCCTACGGTTTATTTCCGTCTCAGCGTCATCTTTCCTTTTACGCTTCCGCTACCGAATTCCTATGTGAACAAGCCTTAAGATTTTTTTTTACCTGAAAAGCAAAACAGATGTCATGAAACCTTAGCTACCGGTTCTCAGGTTAGGTTACTTTTGAGATAAGATTCATAAAATTTTCTCTATGATTTTAACATTTGCAAAGTAAAAAATAAAAAAAAGCAAAAATCTACAAACTTTTTATTAAATGCGTGTGTTTGTATGCGGAAAACATAATTCAAAGATGTACATTTACTGATCTGTGATTAGAATAATACCAGTAGGAAAACTCCGTATGGTTTAGCCTAAAGATTAGTGCTTGAAACTGGGATAACTCCCAACTCTTCTTTCCCATAATTTAAATTTTCTTTCTTTCTTTGTGTCATTCCGTTTTCCTTAAATTCTTTCTAGATCGCTTAATTTTCACCCCCTTTTTTCCTAATTATATGCAGTCACATACTCTTACGCTTTTTTGAAAAAGGAGGTGTGTCGTCTCGTTGGTGCAATATGCCTCTGCGAATCCTCATGGTCAAATTGTGAACCGTCCTTCCTGACAATACCTTCTGCTAAGCTCCGGGATCCTGTTTCGTCAACTAATCAGGTTGCGGGACACATTTTGCTCTCGACCTGTAGTTAAGCTTGATCTTTTTTAACCTCTGTAATACAAATTCATCATCTTGCTTCCTTTTTCGGACTGATTTCAAGCACGGGTTGCTTGATAGTTCTTTCCCATCCTGGGTTTGACCCCAGCATTTAATATCTTTACTGCTCGCGGTCCTCTGTGGCTCGTCTTCGACTTTTGAGAGTTTAATCTTCATATTTTGCTTTTTATTTTATCTTATACTGGAACATTTTTTTGACAAGTCTCGCTGATTTAATTTTGTGTTAACTTTAACTTACGAAATTCTAATGTTTTTATTTTTATTTTTGTAACTTCTTTAATTTATTTTGTAACTTAACTTTTTTTTAAACTTGATTCATTTTTTCTTGGACCATGCGTGAAAAGCTTCAGTGCTTCCCATATCCATACCGAGGGTAAAGGGCTTTCTTAGCCCTATTTGGAACCTCACGAAAACTTTCTGTCCATGTCCATGTATGCCTAAAGATTAAGGGCCTGTTCACATTGGAGTCCGTTGCGTAGCGATAAGGGAAAGATGACGTCGAGACGAAAATAAACCAATCATAGGCGTTAAAAATTTCACTGCTAATCGTTTGGAGGCCTATGATTGGTTTATTTTCGTCTCAACGTCATCTTTTCCTTCACGCAACGCACGGACTCCTATGTGAACAGGCCCTAAAGGTTTGCGATGTAAACAAATGTGTCGGCTAAGTTCAGCACATGTTTGCTTTTCACCTTGCCGATCTGGATCGACGCAATAATGACATACAAAAATGACATACTGGTTATCCGTAGTTTATGATAATTTATAAAATATTTAAAAAAAATTAACGAAGTTTAGTGAAAGAGAAATTATTGAAATACATAAAAGTTCGCACAATATCACTGATCAAAATTACATACATTGAATTATTTTCCTTACATATCAGTTGCATTGACTTTTGGAGATCAATAATTAATTATAGTAAAATGAAGTTGTATTTTCTTGAACAATTTAAACTTGAATTTTCTAAGAACATAATTACAGTAAAGCATTGTATAGGGACTTTATTATTTATTTGTGAAAAGGACAAAAATTTAGAACTTCCATTTTCAGCATCATTGACATGCTAGAAATGATCAAGGACAACGTTCAAGCGATGGGCATGTTATTACAATGAAACGAGAAGTAAACAATAGACCCATTGTATTTTTTCCAGACGTCACTCCATTTATCTCTTAGTAGTGTTGTATAGTGGGTAATCTTCAGCGCTAAGGCCTGTTCTCATAGCAGCCGTTAGCGTAGCGTAAAAGATCAACAGAGTGTTCACGGATGATGATACATGAGTCAACGGATGATGTCAAAGCGCTCAGATATATGATTGGTTAAAATTTAACGCTTACGCTAACGGCTATGTGAACAGGCTCCTAACCAATCCAACTGCGGCGATGTGAAGCCAAATAGGGTTGCTATTGCAAATAATTGAAATGTGACGTAAATATAAAATGACACAAGGATCGACAATTTAACTCAGCGGTGGCCAGGGTATGGCATCCAAGCTATCAAGAGACATTCCATTCATTTTTGATATAGGATAAAAAATCTGAAAATTTGCTGAGATCTAAAAGTTTAATTTTATGGGTTTCATATAGGTGAATTTTCAAGGTTGTTTTCAAATAAATTTTCCCACAACTTTCATACGAATTTTTCTATAACTTCCTGAAAACATTATAACTCCTCATACTGCAATTAGTCCAGTCAATGAATGCATTGTAGAGTGCATGGAATATGCGAGAATTTTTGACTTCAGGACTTTGTTAGGAGTAGTTAGTAGGTAAACATACTAAAAGTCCCCTCCCCTGGGGGTGAGCTAAAGGGGGAGGGGTGGTGGAAAGGTCCCATTTTTTGGTTTTTCACTTATATTTTGGAAACGGTGCACTGTAGAAAAATGTGTTAAGTATAAAAAGGAAAGCTAAATTTCCTATAAAATTGTCAATATACAGTGACCACCGCTTATAGTGATCAGTGGTTATAAGAATCAACCGTTTATAAGAATCAATATCGCAAAATCAAAAACAAATGTATTATTTCCATGTTAAAATTTTTGCTTTAAAGAATCAGTCCACCGGTTTTAAGAATCAGCTTACACTCTTCGCTTTCCTTTCATTTTTCCAAAAAAGCGACTTAAACCCTCAAAAGGCACGAAGTTCTTTATTTATTTATTTTAAAGAAAGAGTGATAAGATGGGATGGAATACAGTCGTAAAATGCATCCCTTTCTTTGTTAGACATAACATAATGGTTTCCCCTTAAACACTTTAGCTAAACACTGCCCGTTTAGCTTGATCCAGGTGCATGTAACCCGTCCGAGTCCGATTTCACTTTTCTCCACTGACAAACAAAGACAGGGACTCTTTTTTCTCACCTCCCACATCCTGGTTGCTGTTTCCTGGACCCTGGAACACACAAATCTTCGGCGAAGTGTCCACTATCATTTAGGCAAACGTGACATTAGTAGATTCAGCACGTTATCAAACCCTGAAACGTCAGCTAGAAGGTGAATCTTCGTCTGAGACTATTGGTATTGAAAGAGGTATAAACAGCCTCCTGAAAACTTCATTACGTCCAACTACCATAGAAAACTTTTTCTTGCACCCTTCCTGTAGTTGATATGTTAAACTATTAAGCAGGTATGTTGTAACAAATATTGGATTTTTTTCTTCTCTTATTATAATCATGTGTATCTACTTATAGGTCTAGAAATTAAGTTGTATTTTTAAAATTATAAAGAATAATTTTAATAAAAGATAATTAACGTAAAACAAAGAGTATTTTATGGTAAATTATCTAATACGTGTATATATAGGTGTGGGTGTGCCTGTCCAAAAACCTAAATTTCGGCTATAAGAATCAATCGCTTATAAGAATCAAAAATAGTAATAACAAACGGGATTCTTATAAGCGGAAATCACTGTACATATTTTTCGAATTCCCAACGGTTTTCGAGATATACGTTAGTGAAAATCGATAATTTTCGAAAAAATCATTTTTACCTCACTCTTTTTATCAAACATTTGCTTTTAGTTCCTTCCACGATCATTTCTCAGAAAAATTGTTGTAGACGAAGTTGTAGAGCATTGAATTTCCTTCAATTTGATATACACTTTTGCACTCTAGAAATGAGTATGTTGAGAGCCTGTTGCGTTTTAACTGCTGTAACTTGCTATCATGATGAATAACAACACTTTAACAATGGAAAAACGTAATTGCAATTGAAACACAACACATTTTTATAATTATATCTTTTATTATATTATTACGAATCATAAAATGAAAGTATTTACATGGATTGACAGTAATTCTAAAATTAAAAAAAATGTGTATTCAAGGCAACTTCTTGGTTTTTTGAAGCACAAGTGTCGAGGCTCCATTCATCTTAGTCAGCAGTGGAGATCTCGTCCAAAGAGATTGATAGAGTATCGATGTCGTCGTCGTTACCTTCTTCCTGAATTAATATTGCGACTCCGTTGTTGCAATTGCCCTTGCAATTCAGGCGTGTGACAGAGCAGTTTAATGATGCTTTTCTACAACCACACCTGCCACTGTCACATCCTTTCGTGCATCGAGAAAAAATCATCTTCAAGATTTCGTCAGGGGCAGCATCCAACTCTGAGAGTTTCGGAACTAGTTGGTCATTCCTCCTCTCCCAGCCCCAATTCGGAACCCTACCATTAGGTTCCTCCCCTAACAACAGGTGTACTTGGTGGTATGGCCGGAATGCATGATGCTTAAGTTAAACAGCTCCTTCAGTTGGAGGGAGAATTGAGAGATCAGGCTTCATGTTTGCAGCTGCTTTGATAAATGATTTGTAGCGGAACTCGTTGAGGGATATTTCTGTGGCAAGAGCGCCATACCATGAGAGATTACTCATGATCCCAGCTATCTCAATGGAGTCAGGAGAAGAAGAACCGCTGGAAAATACCTCAGCTGCACGTTGTATGATTTTGGACTCCTGGTAGATTTTGACAAAACCCACTTTACTCTTGCGATACGCTGCGAATGTTGTGTCACAGCCTGTGAATGCATGTAGGAATAACAAATGGGCATTGTCCTTCATTTTCAACTCCTGCTGCAGATGTTGTGAGGAATATACACTCGTCTTGACCTTTCCTCTTTCAGGTTTTACCAGCAGAATGTTGCGATCAGTTGGGGTTTTGGCTACCAAGAGAACAGCCAAGTCGACGTCCACTCCAATAACAGCAACAGAGGAATTTTGCAATTTGTTGATAGCTGTCTTCACAATATCAACGTCAGCACCTTAGGCTTGGAGAGTATTTATCTCATTTTTCTGCAGCTGCACCATCAGCAAGTTTATCAGCTGACTCTTATTATAAAAGTTGGAAAGGAAATCCTCTTGTTTGACTTTAACTTCACTTTCCAAACTGACATTGATTTCCACACATCTCCTGAGTCGATATCGTCGACTCTGTTCAGCTGCTTTTGTGCTCTCTGATGTGTCAATGTACCCATCAAAAACCACTGTACAACCTCTCCCATGATAATGGGTCTTCAGAAATCTAACATAACCATCACAAATAGTTGATAAAGTTGTCTCTTTTTGCCAAACAACTTTGTGGACTAGGAATCCCCCATCAACAACAAATTCAAAGGTAGTTAAATCAACATCCTTATCAATTTGCTTAAACAGTGTGTATAGTGCTGACTTTCTGCACTTCCTCATTCCACTTTCGTTGAAGAATGCCAGGGAGTAGTGAGTCAGTTCATATTGCATATAATTCTTCTAATCCTTGTCCGATTTATTGGTAATGGAGATTCACTGAAAAAGCAAGAATGGATCCACAACAACTTTTTCATTGTCAATCTTGATTGTCGAATTCATTGAGGAAAGAGGAAGTGCGCGATCTTTCCGTGACAGTTTGATATTTGTGAATGGCAAGTTTTCCATTTTTGCCATTGCTCGTTTGTCAATTGTAACTGCATCATGACATAAGCTTGTATCATCTCCCACGACTCCTGTCGCTATTGACATGATTTTCTCGGTCCTCAGAAAAGGAGGGTAATTATCAAACCATTGTGTAAGTTTGCCAATGTCACTGCCAAGCACATATGTCTTGAGTTTAAGTCATCCCAATTACCCATTTACTGAGAGGACTATCTGGCATACCTCTACCACTGGTCATACCATCTCGGCTTGATAATGACCACATCAAGGTTGTCTCGATGGTCTTGTCTGACCATATGCCGCACCAGAACCGGTCATTTCTTCTCATAGTGAAGTAGCCTTTATTCGCGAACTTCTCGTACTCCTCTGGTATCAATAGAGTAGAGAGGCTTTCCATATCCTGTAAATATAAGTGACAAGACTTGACATACGGGAAGTGTCCAGCAGGTGAAAATAGAGTATCATTCGCTTACAGCAGTTCAGGTGAGCAAGGGAAATCTCTAGACCTCTCTGCATGGATGTACTCTTTTATCAAATTCACCATTTTGAAATACTGGATCCATAGCATTTCAGTGGGTCCATTGTTGCTGATCCTGTCCATCGCTTCTCCAAATTTGATAGCCACTGATTCGAGTAATTTGTTTTGGTTCAAAGAATTCAACGAAGGAGGTTCGGAGAGGAAATCTGACGTAAGGGTGCTGATGCATGTCTGCTCTTCCTCCGAGAGTTCGACTTCGTCTAATATCATGTTTGACAAAGTATTTTCAACAAGAAAATCACCCCGCACTACTCTGGCAAAGGCGTGCCCATTCATTAATTTTCAAGAATTATATTTTTGATAATATTAAATTAAATTTTTATTAATTGTTTTTAAGTAATAATTTTGATTCATTGAATTTCAAGAATTGTATTTTTTAAATTAATTTAAAAGTTGTAAAAACGAAATAGTGAAAATAATTGTCAAGAAAATAACTGTAAATAAAAGGTTGGAAGGGTCTGGAACGGGCGGCAAAGAAGATAAGAACGTTACAGAAGAAGGGTGGAACATTCTAGCCTGTCGGCACCCGTTTGATATCGAAGGGGAAGCCTGGAATATTCTCGAACTTTCTACCCCTACCACCATTAGTTGTTATCACCATTAGTTAATAAACTTCACCTAATAAAAACATTACAATAATAAAAGCTATAATTATAAAAAAAGTGTTGTGTTTCAATTGCAATTACCTTATTTCCATTGTTAAAGTGTTGTTATTCATCATGATAGCAAGTTACAGCAGTTAAACCGCAACAGGCTCTCAACATATTCATTTCTAAAGGAACATCGAAATTGAGCGTACATGTTAGAAATACTATAACTTTTGATTCGTTGAAGATAAAATGGCAAAAGTGTATATCAAATTGAAGGAAATTTAATGCTCTACAACTTCGTCTGCAACAATTTTTCTGAGAAATGATCGTGGAAGGCACTAAAAGCAAATGTTTGATAAAAAGAGTGAGGTAAAAATGATTTTTTCGAAAATTATCGATTTTCAATAACGTATATCTCGAAAACCGTTGGGAATTCGAAAAATATGTACAGTGATTTCCGTTTATAAGAATCCCGTTTGTTATTACAATTTTTGATTCTTATAAGCGGTTGATTCTTATAGCCGAAATTTAGGTTTTTGGACAGGCACACCCACACACCTATATATACACGTATTAGATAATTTACCATAAAATACTCTTTGTTTTACGTTAATTATCTTTTATTAAAATTATTCTTTATAATTTTAAAAATACAACTTAATTTCTAGACCTATAAGTAGATACACATGATTATAATAAGAGAAGAAAAAAATCCAATATTTGTTACAACATACCTGCTTAATAGTTTAACATATCAACTACAGGAAGGGTGCAAGAAAAAGTTTTCTATGGTAGTTGGACGTAATGAAGTTTTCAGTAGGCTGTTTATTCCTCTTTCAATACCAATAGTCTCAGACGAAGATTCACCTTCTAGCTGACGTTTCAGGGTTTGATAACGTGCTGAATCTACTAATGTCACGTTTGCCTAAATGATACTGGACACTTCGCAGAAGATTTGTGTGTTCCAGGGTCTAGGAAACAGCAACCAGGATGTGGGAGGTGGGAAAAAAGAGTCCCTGTCTTTGTTTGTCAGTGGAGAAAAGTGAAATCGGACTCGTACGGGTTACATGCACCTGGATCAAGCTAAACGGGCAGTGTTTAGCTAAAGTGTTTAAGGGGAAACCATTATGTTATGTCTAACAAAGAAAGGGATGCATTTTACGACTGTATTCCATCCCACCTTATCACTCTTTCTTTAAAATAAATAAAGAAAGAACTTCGTGCCTTTTGAGGGTTTAAGTCGCTTTTTTGGAAAAATGAAAGGAAAGCGAAGAGTGTAAGCTGATTCTTAAAAACCGGTGGACTGATTCTTTAAAGCAAAAATTTTAACATGGAAATAATACATTTGTTTTTGATTTTGCGATATTGATTCTTATAAACGGTTGATTCTTATAACCACTGATCACTATAAGCGGTGGTCACTGTATATTGACAATTTTATAGGAAATTTAGCTTTCCTTTTTATACTTAACACATTTTTCTACAGTGCACCGTTTCCAAGATATAAGTGAAAAACCAAAAAATGGGACCTTTCCACCACCCCTCCCCCTTTAGCTCACCCCCAGGGGAGGGGACTTTTAGTATGTTTACCTACTAACTACTCCTAACAAAGTCCTGAAGTCAAAAATTCTCGCATATTCCATGCACTCTACCCCCCTTTTTTGAGCACTCATTGACTGGACTAAATGTGTTCATTAACGATAACGCCAAAATCAAGAAGGATTTAAAAAAAAATTAAAAAAATAAAAAATTGAAAAAAAAATTATTGGCCACACACTTCAAATATGTACTACAGTGCTGTTAAAATTTCTCAAAAATTCCCCCCCCCATTAACTTATAAAATTGTTGCATGCTCAGATTTTTAATCAATTCTATCACATAGAGTTTGCTGGTCGCTACAAACGGTTTGATAGACTCTCGTTCATAGACTGTGACTGGAGAATATCACATCTATCGTCGTGTTTCCTCTCTTATAATCTTTAAGATCCGTTCCTTCTCTTTCTTTGAACAGGTTAATTATCCTAATTTTGTCCATCGAGAAAAATAGCATGTTTAATCAACACCAATCTACAGTATTTCTCCGCTTTTGCGAGTAATCTCCGTTGTTGATGACTAGGGCTTTCTGAAACACTTTCAAAATTTTAGCAGAAATTTTTCAAGGGAAAATCTGTGACATTTAAATCGTTTTCTCTTTTCAAACGCTTTGTTTCGTCTTGAAATTTTTCTAAATATTATCGTTTCTGATATTGTTTTTGTTTTTTGATTCAGCATCTTACAATTTACAATCAGAATCACTTCATTTTCTCTTATTACCATTTTTAATCTTTTGAAATTTATAACGTTTCTCAACAGGATCAAAATTATTTTCCTCTTTTTTCAATTCCTACTATTAGTTCACACTCTCCCTATATTTATATATCTTGTTCAAATTTTCAATCGTTAATAAAATACTTTTTATTCATCCACTCAAGTTCAAATATATTTTTTAAAACTTGTAGTTGATGACACTTGATGTTTATACAGATTTTTAAAATTTTAATTTATTAATAAAATTTAATTAATTAATTTTAGTTTTATATGTGAGAAAAAAATTTCTCGGCGATAATGGTGTTCACAGAATCGAGCCAATATCAGTGCAATTCCCCGCCAAAAAGTAACTAAAATAAAATTATTCTTTGTTGACCTAAGTAAGAATTGACTTAAATTTTTTTTATATTGCTTTTTACATTGTTTTTAATTTAGGTTCTTTTAATTTATAATCTGGTTCACTTCATTTTTCCTTTACACGTTCTCTTTTGTATTTTAATAAATTTTGCCTCGGTTTTCAAGCTTCTTCCCCTGTCAATCGTCTGCGACCCATTTAAATACTTTGTTATCTATAGTAAATTTTTGCTTGAAATTTAGTTATCGATAAAAAGAAAAAGGTTAATATTGAGAACACGATACGGTCGTCAACTGTGGCGATGTGACGCTAAATGGGTTGCTCCAATTATTGAAACGTGACGTATATACACGACCTATGGATTTTTGTGCTTTCGGACTTTTAAAATCTGCATTATCCAAACGTCGTCCCAAAACCCTTACAGGACTCTGGAAAGCTGTTCAGGAGGAATGGGATAGAATACCTCTTCTGACACTTCAAAAGGCATTATTATCCTGGAAATTGCGGTGTCGAAAGATAGTTCAGAATAAGGGATGTCAAATAGAACATTTAAAACACAACAATTTTATGTAATTTAGTTTTGTGAATACAATATACGTCGTCTAAAAAATGTGTAAACAGCCTCTGTATATTAAAAAAATTTAAATTTTTGTTTCTGTGTATAGTAGTTATATTCAAGTTATTTTCTATTATATAGAAGCTACAAGAAAAGTAAATTATTCCTGCTTACATTTATTTGCCACTTTTTATCAATCTTTTTTTTTACCCATAGCGATGTGTAACAAAACCAAAAAGAAAGTTACCAAACGTTTGCATGAAGAGAATATTAGTATTCGAGAACTTAATAAGATTGGGAAGAGGAGTATTTTTTCATTTTCACATGTGATAAGCCGGAACCTTTGTGTTTTGTTTTGAGTACTTACGTATTATAACCAGGGTTGCCAAATAAAAACACCGTAAATAAGGGACGGGTTTTGATAATTATACTACTGGGGAGTATGGAATACCTCCCACGGAAAGGGGGTCCGGGGGTACTCCCCCGGAAATTTTTCAAATTTTAACCTTTCAAATAGTCATTTTCAATGCATTTTTCGTTCAGTTTTGCAACTTACATAGAGTTTAGGTTAATTAAACAATAATGTAGTTACATAGAAAATTTGCAAATCAAAAACAATTTAAAGTTGGTTTAGACATATAGTGCAAAACTGATTTTTATTTTATTAGTTTACTACAACTAAGTAAGTGCCCTTATAAAGTGTTAGGGACGTGTATGTAAAATTTGTAATTTTATTATTGTACAATGTACATAATATAATGTGCGCAGGAAATCTTTGGGGCGACTTTTAAGTCATAAAAAAGTTTTCGAATGAGCGTGTTCCCACAGTCCATTGTATTGTATGATGTACTGTGCTTTACTGTGTTAAATATAGTAGCTAACTCTACTAGAGCGATTTTGTCACTTTCAGAGTAAACTTTAGTGGTGAAAAACTTTGACAGATTGCTGCTAGATGAAACAGTTATTTTGTTTTTCTTGTGCTAGGCACCCTGAGCATGTTGAGTTACGTCACTCCGACCTCCATGGGCAACCGAAAAATCCTTATCATAATAGCTACAACGTGCCTTTATTGGCGTTGTTGTGACTAGGCCTGAGCTAATCTTCATCCTTCATTCATTCATCCCTAAAAACACATATCCTTTTTTCGGCCCATCACTATTGGATTTTGAACGTTTACCATTAACACTGTTCATATTCAGGGATTATTTTTATAACAAACACTTAATTTAAACGTCACTATCTATCAGCACGATCACACACTAATCTGCATTCGTATTTAGCACTAGACGAGACTGTTTTCGTTGTGACGTTCGGATCCCGGTGCATACAGACAACCTTCTCGTCAAGGGCCTGTTCACATAGGAGTCCGGTAGCGGAAACGTTAAAGTATTGAAATATATTTAACCAATGACAAACCTCCAAACGATTAGCAACGAAATTTTTAACGCCTAATGCTTGGTTTATTTCTGCCTCAGAGCCATCTTTTCTTTTACGGTTCCGGACTGGATGTGAACAGGCCCTTGTATGCGCCTAACTGGTATACAATAAATTTCTCATTTCGGCGAAAAACGGGACTTTTGCCGTCCCGTATCAAATTTCCCCGGGACGCGGGACAAAATTTACAAATAAGGGACTGTCTCTTAAAATCCGGGACATTTGGCAACCTTGATTATAACTGAAACTTGGCATCTTTTTGATCTTGGCGCAAAACGAGCTCGCTAACAACCCTATTTACTGTGGCTGCAATAATTTATTTTTAAACCGCCTGTTGTCAAATTTTGAGTAGCCACATGTTAAAAATAGACAAATATCCAGAAAACTCATCGATAATAAAATAAAGGAAGACAGAGAACAAGGTTTCGATATAAATAATTTTAGATATAAGTTAAAATTGCTCACAAAAGATAAAATAGAAATATACAAAAAAATATTCAAAATGAGTAAGGAAATCGGAAACTGTGGAACCAGTACCCCAAACCCTTATCGCAAAATATTATTTGAAAACGTAACATATTAACAAAAACAAATAATGGCGGGATCGGGGCTGGCGCATATATTTGGTGATTTCTCGCCAAACGGCCAAGTTACAGTTACAATACATAAGAATTGTTTTTTGTAATGCTACAACAGCTGTACCCAAGAAGTTTAATTTTAAAAGACATTTTACGTAAAATCATAAAATTATGAACAATGATTATCCATTCGGATCTATGTTACGTTCTGACTTTATTGGGAAAAAAAAAGAAATCCTCGATGAATTGTACACAAACGTTTCTTAAAACGATGTTAGAGGAAAATAAAGATGTGGTGTGTGCATCCTATGAAACATCTTTACTTCTTGAAAAGAAAAAGAAACCCTATTCCGAAAGTGAAGAAATGATTAAAGAAAGTTTGTTAATAGCAGTAAGAAGTTTAGGAGATACAAAAGTTAAAGAAAGATTTAATCAGACATCGACATCATTGTCACGAAATACAGTTGAAATGGCTGAAAATGTTGCAGAAAATGTCCTTTTCAGATACGGTTAAATTTTCATCGCATTTGATTATAATAGCACCCTAAAAAAAATGAGTACAAAAACCGTGTAAACTAAAATTCCCGTGATGCACTACCCGGCCTGACCTCGCCGCTTTCTATACTTAGATCTATATTTTGAATCTATTTGGTAAGAAAAGAACAGTGGGTCAGCAGGTCTCATTTTCGCGCTGGACTTTCTGTCGCCCGTGATGCCGTTTTCTTCACGTACTAATTTCTGGAAAATGTTTTGAAGAAAAGAACAAACCACTGAGCAAAAACAAAGTTGGTGCACAA
Organism: Dolomedes plantarius; assembly: GCA_907164885.2. Lineage (NCBI taxonomy): Eukaryota > Metazoa > Arthropoda > Arachnida > Araneae > Dolomedidae > Dolomedes > Dolomedes plantarius. The sequence goes on from OU015496.1 coordinate 149,136,304, forward strand.
AAACCACGTGATTTCCGATCCGACAATCCACACACAATACTTATGAAGATATTCAGCGAAGAATTTCAGATGATATCGTTACATCGCGGAGTTCGGTAATCCTCTAATCCAATGGTGCGCAAACTTTTTTCGACCGCGGTCCACTTTCTTTAAATAAAAAAAATCACTCGACCCCCCCCCCCCCTCCCCAATGAAAATTTACTGGTAGTTGTAAATTTTTTTTTTTACAAAACAGAAAAATGTTTTTAAAAAAATAGGAAATAGAAATAAGAAAATTTTGGCGAACTTTAAAAAAAAAATCAATGAACTTCAGATTTTGTGGGGTTACAAGTGAAACACACTAAGTCTGGGGTGGGCAGACTTTTCCAGGGTGCGGTCTACTTCCAATTTTTCTAAGGTGTTGCGGTTCACCCAGTGGCGTAAGTGTGGTGAGCTAAAAAAATTTCTACAATATTTATTATAACTTAATAATAAGTACGGAATATGTAGATACCTACATAACTAAACTAAACTCACGGCGCTACAGTCCGATGTGAACCAGGGCTGGTGGTACCCATCTCTTTCTTGACCTTGGGGCTTGGGGTGCCATACAGCATATGTCTCAGTCAGGTGGTCAACCTGACGTGGGACCCCCAGAGTTTAGTTCCCAAGCATACCTACATAACTGCAATAAAAATAACTCGGTGTCTATGGCGTCGGTGTTCTATAAATATGTTTCTTTTAGTATGCGCGTCTTAGGTCGTAGTAAAGGCGGTCGCGCCAAAATGTCTTGGCGGTCCACCGGTCGATCGCGATCGACTTAATGCCCACCCCTGCACTAAGTCAAAATTATCGATTTTCAGATTTTCAGCTTTTCTTGACCAGAAAAAGGAGATGTTTCTATTGGTGAAACCCACTAAGTCATATCTTTATTTATTTAATTTACTTTCAAAGTTTTGTAATCACATTAAGTACTTTAGCCTAGTAGTTTGTATAGGTGAAACACACTAACCACCCTGAGGATAATAATATAAAATAAGAATATGAGAGCCAAGATTGGTTCGTAGTTAGCAAAAAAACTCCAGGGCTATAACTTAATTTGATTTAATAGTATTAGTACCAAAGAAGTTAAAAGAAAAAAAATCTTCAGTGATCAGCGTTTTCTCAAAATCATGTTTTTTGACTTAGTGTGTTTCACCTTGAACCCCACGATATATTTACTTTGCGGAATAACAATTGAAAAATATCTTGTTTACCTTATACACTTGTTTTTGGCAAATCTCATGTGACTAAAACTTCATATTTAAATATTAATATGTATTTTTTAAAATTAAATAATTCAGTATGATATAAATTTACTCCAAACTATCCGCAACCCCTCCAGTTTTTCTCATGACCCCTCCCCCCTCCTGTGGGTCTCACAGTTTGCGCACCATTGCTCTAGTCCAGTCATACTCAACCTTTTTTTTTTCTTCTCTCGGGTTGCATGCATATGTTTGCTAAGTTACGCGGGCCGCAACACAGTACACTATAAGGTAAGTGTCCCAAATATCGGCTACCCTAACTTTTTCTCGACATTTCATCCACTTTTTAGTTTCTGATTAGGCTGGAAACGCATGTGGAAGAACATCCCTAAGAACCCTTCCCGTTCCTTTGATATTCTGAGATCAACCAGCTCCCAAACCAGTGCCAGTTTAAGTTATGTAGCAAAATTGGAAAAATTGAAATTTCCAGTGAACTGAAGAGCGGTTCCTAATATCGCCTACCTCTGTTCCTCTTACCGCCTACCAGGCGAAATTAGGAGCACCTGTTAAAAGGCGTTGCTAGCAAAGTCTCTGTTTAATGCACTTTCAAATGGTATAAGCAAAATTAGAATTTGGATGCACCTACCTGGTCATTCACTGGATTCTGATTCTTTGGAGTCAAAGTTTACGAAGACAACAGCCAAAACAACTTCAGACGCCATATAGTTTCTGTTGTCAGTGATAGACCGTTGTCGCTATCGCCGCTGTTAGTAAAAACCCAGAACTAAGAAGTTACTGCATTTTCTCATAAATAGCGCGAGTCATACTTTAGAAACACGAGTAGGCGATATTAGGCACAGGGGCGATATTTGGGACACCTACCCTACCTCAGAATATATTAATGTAAAAAAACGTTCATTTTAAAAATGAGTGAGATTTATGTTGAGACAAATTTTTGACTATTTCAGACAAATCAGGTTTATACTTGCTCAATACATCTATTTAAGCCCGATCTTTAGTATGAAAGTGTGTGTGTGTGTGTGTTTGTGGCTCCCAACGAAGCCCGAACTTATGTAGCTTTAAAATGTGGGGCGACGCTCTTATCAGCGCGCCTTGTTTTGAAACGGTAGCGTGGGTGTCAGAGTCGAAAAAAAGGAAAATGGTGTACAGCAAGGGTATCAAACTCGCGTGCGGCCCGCGACGAACAGTTTTTCGGCCCGGCCAATATATTGGCACACAATAATATATAATAAAATAACCGACGCAGAATTATAATAAGATAGGAAGAATATGCTAAAATGTTTTCTTAATGATACTCTTTTTTGCTATTATTAAACAAAATGCATATATTTATGTTGAATATACTGTAATTAGGTAAATAAACCTACGTTTCTATTAATATTGATTTTTTTTTGCAGCCCACCTATAGTTAAACCTTGTTTGTTTGACCCAAGGTAGCCTTTGAGTTTGACACCCCTGGTGTACAGGCTGGCCAGAGCGATCGGTCCTCAATTAATTTTGTTGTGAAGTACAGGCCGTTCCAGAGTGCTCGGTCTTCAATTAATAATGTGTAGTGAGTAGAGCCGACCAGAGTGCTCGGTCATCAATCAATGTGTTGTAAATACAGAGATACAGTCCATAAGAATATAGCTTGTGTGTTTTGTACAATCGGATGCAAATAAAGAACAATTTTGGTCCGTCGAGCCAGAGTTGCAAACTATGGATTAATTTTGGTTGTGTGTTGTGTGCGAAAACAGTATAACTTGCATCTTGAAAGAAAACGAGTGCTACCGATTTTTTCATGAGTGACTATTTGAACTTTCGTTGTGTTGGCAAGCAGAATCCGGATTCCATTAACTAGGATTTCTTCAAAGTCTAGGTGAGTGATTGAAATTCACTTAATATAACTTGTCTATTCCTTTTTAAAAACATGGCTGATAAAACTCTTTTAACACGTAAGAGAGTAGTGAAAGGACAGCTAACTAAATTTTAAAAAAAAATTAATGCATTTAACTGTGAATCTGAAATGGTGCAGTTAGAATTATTTAAACAAAAGTGTCAGAAATTTTCAGAAGATCCCACAGAAGTATTTAATCAAATTTATGATACCTGTGAAGAAAAAGACGTAGATATATGTATTTAGAGGAGCAAGATACAATTAAAAATATAATTGATGAGTTATCGTTAAAGGTAAATAGAGAAATTTCAAACAAAAAGTTGAATTCTGAAAATTCTTTGAACTGTTCGAAAACAGAACTGAATGCATTAGAAAGTATCAAATTACCTAAATTAATGTTACCAATGTTTAGTGGTAATGTACATGAGTGGCTGGCTTTCTCGGATTTGTTTAAAGGTAACATTATCACGACATAAGACTCAGCACATAAGAACACGACTTTATCAAACGGTCAGAAACTGCAGTATTTAAAATCATCGCTGAAGGGCGATGCCATTAAAATTGTGCAGTCAATTGCCATATCTGATGCTAATTATGAAATTGCTTGGGATCTCTTAAAAGATAGATATTCCAATATAAAAGATCAAGTATTTGTCCATTTAAAGCGATTTATGGCTATTCCTCCTGTTCAAAGTGAAGCCCCTTTTTCTATATCAAAATTAGTGGATACTGCAAATGAATGTGTTAGATCTCTAGAAATACTAGAACAGAAGGTAGAGGGATTTTCCGAAGTAATATTGGCGTACATTCTGCTCCAGAAATTAGATTCATCTACTAAGCTTTGGTGGGAACGCGAATCGAAAAAAGACGAATTGCCTAAGTATACTGAGCTTATTATGTTTCTGAAAAATTATGCTCGAACTCTTCAAGCTTCTAAAATGAATTGTAATGCTACGAGTTCAAAAAGGTATCAACAGATTCAAAGGGTCACAACTCTGACCTCAAGTGTAAAAAATTCTAATCCAAAATGTATGTGTTGCAATTCTAATGAATCTCATAATTTGTATAAATCTTTGAGGCCGTATAAAGATATCATGCGTCTCACGAACACATAAAATAACAATTTTAATAACAACTTCAACAAATCCGATTATAATACGATTACAGCTAGCATGACACTGCGTTCTGTTAACGAACAAAAGCGAAGTGAATAGTAACGGATGAAATGGAAATTTTGGTCAAAGTTCAGCTTCTGACATTCGACTGAGTTCATGATCAGAGAAGGGGTGCCGGGCAGAGGGTCGTGAGAGGTCGGCCGCCTCAGTACCCCCTCCTAGTGACAACGTCTTTAAAATTTGACGCGTACAGGAGGACGTATCCATCATCCTTTTTTTGTTGTTTGAACGTTTTCAGAATTTGTTGGCAGTTGCTGAATTGAAGTATCAATGTCTTTTAATAAAAATGCAGGTTTCAGTCTGTCTACTGAAATCACCATCTCTTTTCTCCGTACAAGAACTTTGAAGAATTTATCAGTCCTTTCAATGACGGAAAAGGGTCCTTCATATGGAGCTTTCAAAGGGGGCTTCACCATGTATTGTCTTATAAAAACATGGGAAGCTTCATTCAGTGCGGAAGGAAAGAAAGGTTTTTGTTTGGAATGGCAACTCGTTGGAGTTGGAGATATTTGCTTAAATGTCTCTTGCAACTGGATAACAAAGTATAATGCATTGACGTTGGTTGGACTTTCAGTGAAAAATTCATCAGGTAAACGTAACTCAACACCATATACCAGTTGCGAGGTTGTTGACTTTAACTCTTCACTGTAAGTTGAGCGTAAACCCAATAGTACAGATGGCAAGACATCAACCCATCGTTCAGTCAAGCAAGCTTTAATAGCAGACTTTAGTCTACGATGCCAATTCTCAATTAAGCAATTCGCTTTAGGATTGAATGAAGTAGTATGAATATGCTTTATTCCAAATAGATTCAAAATAGAGTGAAATAATCGTGACTCAAATTTCCTACCTTGATCGGTAGTTATGGTTCGTGGTACTACAAGACGAGCAGCCCAATGTGCATAGAATGCTTTAGCGACTTCTTCCGCCGTTATTCTAGTTAGCGGAATTGCTTCGACCAAACGCGTAAACCTATCGATCAGAGTCAAACAGTATTCATAACCATGATTTGGAGGTAAGGGACCTATTAAGTCGAGATGTACATGCTCGAAACGAGCATTTGGAACAAGGATATTTTGAGTTGGACTTGATGTATGTTTATGAACTTTTGCTAATTGACAAGGAATGCAACATCGTGCCCATAATTTTGAATCCTTATTGATTGATGGCCATACAAATCTAGTTGTTAAAAGTTTATTTGTTGCTCTAATGCCTGGATGAGAAAGTTTATGAAGTGTATCGAAACCAATATTGCGAAATTTTGCAGGAATATAAGGCATAACATTAGGGGTAGAAATATCACAATACAATTTAATGTTTGAATCAGGCAGGTTAATGTGTTTAAATTTTAATCCAGTATCTAAATTTAGTAATTGTTTGAGTTCTTCGTCATTTTCTTGAGCTACGGCGATTTGTTTATAATTTAAAGCAGTTGGTAGACTGATGGTTTCAAGTCGTGAAAATGCATCAGCAGGGATATTATCGACCCCTTTGACGTATCTTATATCAGTGCTAAATTGACCTATAAAATCTAGATCGTGCATTTGGCGGGGGAAATTTTATCCAAATTTTGTAAAAATGCATAAGTTAAGGGCTTGTGATCTGTAAATATCACAAAATTTCTCCCCTCTAGCATGTGTTTGAAGTGTTTAATTGACGCGTAAATTGCAAATAGTTCGTGGTCAAAAGTCGACCATTTTTGTTGCGCTGGTGTTAATTTAGAAGAGAAAAATGCGAGTGGTTGTAATATTTGGGAACCGTTTTCGACAATTGTTTGATTAAGTAAGCTACCAATGGTATTCGTACTTGCGTCTGTAAATAAAGATGATAACTTAGCAGATGGTTCAGGGTGTGCTAGGAGTACTGCGTTAGCTAAGTTTTCTTTACAATCGTTGAACGCTGCTTCCGTTTCTACCGTCCAATTTATTCGAGTACCGCTTTTTATTTTATCTCCTTTGAGGAAATCATTCAAGGGTGCTTGTAAAAAGGCTGCTTTTTGGAATATTTCGACGGTAATAGTTTAAAAGGCCTAAAAAATGTCGTAATTCTTTTATATTTTGCGGTAGAGGATATTCCAAGATAGGTTTAACTTTTTCAGTCAGCGGTTTAATTCCTTTTGAATTAACGAGAAAACCTAAAAAGGATAGTTCTGACACGCCAAGAATACATTTTGACAAATTGATTCGAATTCCGTATTCGGAGAGTCTTTGAAAAAGAATTTCCATATGTTTTAAATGCTCATCTTCCGAATTGCTAGCAATAAAAATATCATCCAAGTAGACAAAAAGGAATTCCAAACCATTCAACACCTCGTATATGAACCGTTGAAAGGTTTGGGCTGCATTTGATAATCCAAAAGGAAGGTATAAGAATTCGAATGGCGTCGTGATGGCAGTTTTTGGCACATCGTCAGGATGAACGGGTATTTGGTGATACGCCCGTATAAGGTCAACCTTAGAGAAAATTGTTTTTCCAAAAAGTTGGCTGGAAAAATCTTGCAAATGGGGCAAAGGATATCTGTCAGGTACTGTGATTCGATTCAATGAGCGATAATCCCCAGTGGGTCTGAAATCTGTGCTATTTGGTTTGGGCACTAAGTGTAAAGGATTTGACCAATTGGATTTACTGGGGCGACAGATTCCATTATCTACCATGTATTGAAATTCCTTTTTAGCTGCAATCAGTTTAGCTGGATGTAAACGTCGTGGTTTAGCAAAAACTGGTTGTCCTTTTGTTTCTATCCTGTGCATTGTATTATGTTTTACCGTAATACAAGCTGGATTGGGACGTGTTATTTCGGAATATTTATCTAATAATGTTTTATATTTGACATCATTAGAAATAAGTGTAATTTGAGTTGTGGGTCCTGTAGGACAGGAACCTTTTGTGGTTAGTGATGTCAATGTGTCACGAAGACAGGAATTTTTAAAATCAATTAAAATACCAAAATGTTGGATAAAATAAGCTCCAATAATGGGTTTGTTAACGTTGGCTAAAATAAAAGGCCATTGAAAATTTCGGCGTAAATTTAAATTTACAGTAACCAATTTCGTACCGTAAGTTTTAATAAGGGACCCATTTGCTGAGAAAAGTAATATATTTTGTGGGCCATTAGTTTTCATGCTTCCTTTGTATGGTAACACACAAACATCACTTTCACTATCAATAAAATATGGAATACTATTACTAGAATCTCTTATAAAAAGGCGACTTTTAGTATTGTATTTAAAATCACATTGCGCCGTATTATGTGATTTCCCCCCTAGTTTTCCGAATTCTTGTTTTTAAAATCGCAAGGAGAACGGCAACTCTTTGCATTTTCACCAAAATTTACATGATACCAGCATTTACCTTCATTGTTTGAATTTGTGGATCGTGGGCGATTTCTACTGAAACTTTTAGAACGATTGCGCTTTTGGCGATTAAAGCTAGGAGATCTGAATCGAGATCTTGAAAGTCTCTCCATTTGCTTTGTCAAATCTGCAATTTGCTTCTGAATGTCAATTATAGGATCGTGTTTAGAATTTACGGCATGAATTTCCTTAGAAATCTCATTGGTAGTAACATATAGAATTTTATCAGCCATTAAAGTGAGCTTATCGAGGCTGTCTTCCGAAACCGAAAGTATGGCTTGCACATTTTTAGGCAATCTTTGAAGACATTACGCAAAAAATTATCATCTAATGTATTTCCCAGGGCCCGACTTTGACCCAATGGGGCCCTGGGCAAAGCAGACTTTGGAGGCCCCCTCCAAGGAAAGATCCAGAGGGGGGCACGTGCCCCTCCCAGCACCAGATTTCCACATGAACATGTGGGACACTCACCCAGGTCCCCCATAAATTGGGACAAGAAATTCAAACAATTTTCGACCAACAAGTCAAAAATTTGAAATAATAATAATAATAAGTGTTACTTTTTTAATTTACTTTTTAATGCTAATAAATAAATTCATGAAATTTTTTTTGACATTCAAAATTGATCACAGTCTGAAGTTATTACCCCCCCCCCCCCCAAAAAAAAAAATTAAACCAGAAACAGTTATGGATGTAAGTATGCTTTCACTATAGTGGGTACACTGTGCCCCACCCAGGATTTTTTTCTGTATCCGCCACAGCCACCATTACAGCATTAACCAAACACCAAATTTTCAAAAATATGTACAACTTAATACTAAATAGGGGGCCCCATAATTTTGGGGGCCCTGGGCAAGTGCCCCACTTGCCCATGCAGAAATCTGGGTCTGGTATTTCCGGCTAGTTGTCTCATTTTGCGCAATAGATGAGATGGTTTGTCTCTCTTAAAACTAATTCGGAGAGTAAAGTATTTATTCGTTTCTGCTCAGAATCCGAAAATTCTACAATGAGCCTTTCTTTCAATGTTTTATATGGTTCCCGCGTAGGAGGACTTAAAACAATATCGCTGACGTAATTAAGTGTCTCAGAACTTAAAGAAGAAATAACAGAATAAAACTTCGTTATATCCCACCCACATTGAATTGGGTTTCGATGCTCACAAACCATAACTCCGGAGATTTATCCCAAAAAGAAGGTAATTTGTCTGAAGTAGCGGTGACATTAGTTCCGAAAGTTTCAGGCGTAGACATTTTAATAATTACTACTACTGTTCATACAAAATAAATATACTGTTTACACAATTAAATTATATACAAAATATACAAATGAGCCTGCTGGACTAAACAATGAATAAAAATCCTACCTTGCAAACTTGTATGTTACGCCAACAGCATGTAGTAGTGAAAAAATGCATAGTTCAGCAAGAAAAGTAATCCATTTATAAGAAGCACGTATGACATTTTTAAATCGAAACGGCCATGTTTCATTTCACCAAAATATTATGGAAGGATTGCGTTTAATTCTTCACACGGGTTACCACTGAAGACGTATAAAGGTCAATTTATATAGGCACGAGAAGGGAACGTAACGGGAACGATCCGAGCGCGCGACGAGTCGTTTCCTCCCTGCTTTTCAATGGAACTGTTTATACTGTCCCGTGACACGTCCGATTCTCGGCTGAAAATCGGCGCCAACGATTCGGAGCAGGAAGTCGTTCACTGCTCGGCCGTCTTTCGTTCATGGCAGAAAGTAAAAAGTGGCTATTCAAGATATAATTTACATACTGTTATTTATGTTTGATATTTGATATGGATGATGAAAAACTCACTGAGCTGGTGAGAGGTTTTGTACGATTTGGCCCATCAAAATACATGGATCCAAAGTTCAAAATGACAATTCGGAAGGCAATAGGAGAAAATTATACTTGAAATTACAATTGGTCCACTAAAATATAAAATTTATCAATTTGTATGAATAATGAAACAATGGAAAAATTATTTACACGATTTAGAAAGTGTAAATTGTTAAAAACAAATACTTACATGTATGGATTTGTTGGTTATAAAGCAATTTTTCTTGCTTTCTGAGCAGCAAAATTGTATATTAAAAGTAAAAAGTCCAAAGATGATGAGAGATCATTTTCATTAGAAATAAGTGTCAAGGAGGACAGGTGTACAATCCGTATTCAAAGCATTCTGATTGTACCTGCTTTGTAATATTTTCAATTCTTGTGGGAAAAGTGGGAAATAAAATCCATTATAATGATAGAGAGAACAAGTAAAAGCCATTTTTTGTTTACCTCACTCCTTCAGCCTTCAGACCCCTTTCTTCCCAACAGGTTTGGAGCGCATTTACGTATTTGTCTTACACTCCCTGGATAAATGTCTTGTCTATTGTTTGCTTTGAATAGACCAAACATTTGACCAAATGGTATTAGTATTCGTTCACAAGGATATGTTCACGTTTTTCTCAGTTTGCAACTATTCCGTGAAAACGAACAAAGTCCGACAAAACGGTTTATAATTCTTCAAATGACTGTATGTAGTGACTGACAGATAGTAGAAACTGATATTGAAAAAAAGGATTGATAATCAAGGGTTTACTATAACTAAATTGAAGATAAATCATGTTTATTTAACCGAGAAATTTTTCGAACCAAAAGGGTAGTTTGTCAATTAAGATTCTTTCTGCGATTCTTTAGAAAAAATCAAAACATATATTTTTACAAGTTGAATTATAGAAACCGCGAAAAATGAGGGATTTCTTTAAAAACCCATAACATTTAGAAAAGTGTTGCTATGAGAAATAAAAATGGCGGCCCTGGGCGGTTGCCCAGTTCGCCCACCCCTAATCACGGCCCTGGCTCTCCTCTTCCTCCTCCTCTATAGTAGGAGAGCATATGTAGTCCCGTGGCGGTATTAATGATGGGAACATGGGTGGATATTTTTTTCATCAGAAACTACCTGTAGATGAATAATTTCCATGGTGTCACTCTTTGGTGTGTGGCATATAGCAGTAATGACGTCATCAAGATGGCAGCCATGGAATTAAAAAAATTCATTTTATTTCGGTTATTTATCGGCCGATTTTCTTTTGTAATACCTCATATTGAAGATAAATAAAATGTCTAGATGACAGATGCAGAATCAGGGGAGACGGAGTCGTCATAGAGCACAAAAGGGAGAAAGCGCGTCCTCTGAAGAAGATGGTTGGCTCGCGGTTGGAACCTGTGTTATGCTAGGTCAAAGTTACATTGGAGACCCTCCATGAAGGATAAAAAACTTTTGTGCTTGTAATTAAATTAACATTATACATAAAGACAAAACACTTCATGTCGGCTGGCCAGCCATTGAAAAAACAAAGAAATAAAAACACCCCTGTAAATTATGCATAGAAAGTGCATTCAAAACACATGGAAAAATGGTAACAAAATAATTACAAAACAACTTAAATAGGTGTCATACATAAATGAATGCACTATAAGAGTCAACCTTGTGACAAAAAGCATGGTTGCATAGTAAAATAAATGTCATTACTATATAAGGAAGGTTACAAGACACGTCTGCATGAAAAACATAACCCTCAAAACAGTGTATCACACTGTACCATGCCTAGCACAAAAAGTAAAAAGGAAATGTGCTTACAAACTTAAAAAAATAAGTGCAAAAATTACATTGGGATACACATGTTAAGATGAGTACATACCCTAGAGCAGGGGTGGGCATTTAGTTGATCGCGATCGACCGATGGACCACCAAGACATTTTGGGGTGACCGCCTTTACTAAGACCTAAGACGCGCATACTAAAAGAAACATATTTTTGGAACACCGAAGCGATTTTCTTTAAACGAGGTTTTAAAAGAGTAAGTTTTTTTTTCTTGTAGTTATGTAGGTAAGTACATATTCCGCATTTATTATTAAGTTATAATAAATATTGTAGACCTTTTTTTAGCTCACCACACCTACGTCACTGGGTGGACCGCAACACCTTGACAAAATTAGAAGTAGCCCGTACCTTAGAAAAGTCTGCCCACCCCTGCCCTAGAGCATTAAAAAAAACTTAACGAATCATAGAAAAATGCAACAGCATGTTATTCAAAAATGTTACACAGTATAGCAAAATTACATGATGATTTTGTTTGCAAAAAGGACAAGTTAATGATTTATACACTTTACAAAATGGCAGGTGAGATATACAAAAATAAGAAAAAATATAAAAATTTCACCAATATAAAGTTATAAATGCATGAGTTATAAATGCATGAATTGTGATCTACACATAATACATGAGTGCCTTTACAACAGTTGTTGTTGAACGAAAGACAGTACAACTTGTGTTCGGTTCAAGATTGCCTATATTTTTTTTGGTTTCAAGTGGTAAATTTTAACTTAAAATATGGATGGTGTAATTAAATTCGACCGACCGTCTAAGCGAAAGCGAGTGAAGGTCATAGACTTTGAATTGTGTATATTGTGCCAACATCTATTGAATGAGGATTTGGTTAAAACCTCAAGTACAAACTGTTTGATGTAGTGAGAGTTCGAAACAAGTGTAAAGACAGTGATTATCAGCACCTCGGAGAATACGCTCGAAAATTTACAGTGGAAGGAATAACCCAGCTAAATGCCCGGTGGCATTTAACTTGTCACAAGAAATGCACGCACGAAGGTAACATTGATAGACTACAGGCCAGGTATAAAAAGCAACAAGCGGAAATTGAAATAGCTTCCCCAGACTTGGTGTGCAATAAGGTCCACCTGTGTACAAGAGGCCAAAATCTTAGCACGAAACTACATAAAAATGCCTGCTTCTTTTTCGATAGACTTAAAGCTAGGAGACATCCATTATATACCGCTTCCATCAAAAAGGTAGGTCAGAGGATCTGATGCTGTCTAGCGAAGTGAAAATAGCAATTGGAAGTTAAAACTGAGTGGATTCATTAATCCAGAAGATGTACATGCATATGATGTAGCATACCACAAAGAATGTTGCACAAAAAACGTCATTGCGAAGTACTGATGAAGTTGAAACAATACATAACTTGCCAGAATGTATTAGTCAAGTAGAATCCATAGATCGTTTGCTAGATTCTTTTGTGGAAGGTAATGTTGTCACGATGGCAGATCCTGAGAGACACTATAGAGATATCTGTCACTGGAATGGTGTTAAACAGCAAGACATGTTGTCAAGAAAATCTCTTAAAATACTTATTGAGCATGAATTATTTTACATTAATGTAGTATTTAACGACCCTATCTCCAAAAATCAATCACAGCGTATTTCTTTGAAATTTGTCAATGATGTTTTGTTGTCGCGGGTGGAATCCAATTCTGATATAAATGCGAGTATGGAAGTTCTGTATCAAGCAGCTAAATTATTACGTAAAACCATACTGACAGAGGAGAAATGGAAGTTTACAAGTTCTATAACAAAGAAAAAAAATCATAAATATCATACCGAAAGAAGTTCTATACTTTTTCAAATGGTATATTGGAGGGGAAAAAAAATGGAAAGTTTGCAGATTGATAACAAACATTTGAACCAAAGGGGTGATTATCACAAACTCTTATGTATGAGTGCCAAACTGAAAGACAAACCGTTTATAGTAGCACAGCGTTAGTTAAACACAGACACTCACGGAACCTTCCTCTACAAGTTGCTGTTGGCCTAACGATACATAGTAAAAATCGCAGAAAATTCTTGGTTCAGCTCATGCATGGTTCGGGTTACTCGATTGATTATAATAAGGTTTTCTGCCTTGAGACTGCTATAGCCAATGAAGTTCTGAACCATATGGAAGACAATGATGGATTGTATGCCCCACCCGATATTGTGAAAGGGAGATTTATCTTTTGTACAGCAGATAATTTAGACTTCCTTGGAGATACGCCTGATGGACGAGGAACCCTTCACGCAACTGTGATGACTTCTTATCATGAATATAACGAAGGTGAATTGCAATCTATAACCCTGTCTGATGCTGAAACACAGGTACCCAATCGTTCGCTACAGAAACAATCCAGATACATGACAGACTTTATTCACTACAATGGGCCAAAATTCTTAAAGCCTAACAGTTTAGCTTTTAAGAAATCTGATATATTATATATAAAAAATTCAGCGTTTAAAACTACATAATGTAGAAGATTTAGCGTGGTGTCTGTGCAAAAACAAAATAATACGTGATACAGAAGAAATATCCGATAGTGCCGGAAATCGACCTTCAAGTTCTAATCATGAAAGTAGTTGTAATCCAGCATCTGATCCAACTTGGACTGTCTTTAATGCAAAGCTGTTAAAAGACCAAAAACCAATCACTCACATATGTGCTCTACCAATCATACCATCTACTCCAAAAGATCGTTCCATACAATTGACTTTCTCGACGTACTTTGAAAAATTGACTATATATGTGTGTGGAGTAGATTCAAAATGTGTTGTTCCATTAGATTTGGGTCTTTACCGTCCTGTGCAGCAACTTATCATGGCTCAACAGAATCTTCGAGATCGCTTTGTGCTACGACCTGGAGAGTTACACATATGTATGGCCTTACTACGTGCTATTGGCACATTTATTGAGGCACATTTTTATTGGCACATTTTGGGGGGCTCTTCCTCACTTTTCTAAGAATCACACACAGGTCCCAACCGCGAGCCAACCATCTTCTTCACAGGACGCTCTCTCTCCCTTTTGTGCTCTGTGATGACTCCGTCGTCCTTGATTCTGCATCTGTCATCTAGACATTTTATTTATCTTCAATATGAGGTATTGCAAAAGAAAATCGGCCGATAAATAACCGAAATAAAGTGGATTTTTTTAATTCCACGGCGGCCATCTTGATGACGTCATTACTACTATACGCCACGCACCAAAGAGTGACACCATGGAAATTATTCATCTACAAGTAGTTTCTGATGAAAAAAATATCCACCCATGTTCCCATCATTAATACCGCCACGGAGCTCATTTTTTCGACATATGCTTCCCTACTACTAACAAAAGTGTGATAATGGCTAAATCTTTAACTGAAAATGAAACCGCGCTATGACGTTACAAATCTTTCACAACTAATGAAACACGTTCCTGCCACTTTCTACTCCCGTCTCTGTATAAACACATACATCCGGCGCTCAGGCTCGGCTCGTTCCCGTTACGTTCCCTTTACGTGCCTGTATAAATCGACCCTAAAGGTATCATGCGCCTCACGAACACATAAAATGACAATTTTATTAACAACTTCAACTAATACTAATACACAGCTAACACGACACTGCGTTGCGTTAACGAACAAAAGCGAAGTGAATAGTAACGGATGAAATGGAAATTTCGGTATATATTATATGAAGGATGTATACGGCAAAATGATTCCAGCAACTTGTTTACTAGATTCGGGAAGTCAATCGTGTTATGTTTCGAGTGATCTTGCTAATAACTTGGGAATTAAAAAAGAAAGAATACACATTTCTGTTTCGGACTTGTCTGCAGTGTCTCTAACGGGCCTTAGGCCCGTTCCACACACGGCGTTTTTATCCGTGGCGGAAATTTTCCGTCAACGTCGTTCCAACAGTAGACCACAGAATTCTCCGTCGACGTCGTTCCAACAGTAGACCACAGAAGTCAATTGGAGCTTGCACACTGGGTCGAAAAAAAAACGATCGGTAAATTTTCCGTCGACGGTAGCTTGTGCAGCTGTCGAGTGCCACTGTGCGCCGGCGGATGTTTTGACTATTGGAACGACATCGACGGATTATTTCCGCCACGGATAAAAACGCCGTGTGTGCAACGGGCCTTACTGTTAAATCGAAGGTAACAACGAAGATTTCAAACAGTGATTACGCAACAACATTAGATTTTCTTGTTGTTCCAAAAATAAATGATGTTGTTCCAGGGAAATATTTTCGGTTTCCATTTTCACAGATTCCTGTGAAAATAAAGTTAGCTGACCCACACTTTAATAAACCGAAAAAGATACAAGTTTTATTAGGAGTACAGTGTTTTTATGATATTCTTAAGTCTGATCGAGTGCGTTTGCCAAATTCATCGATAATGTTTCAGGAATCTGTGTTTGGTTTTATTGCAACAGGCAGTATATCTGAATTTGATCCGGTACAATCAACTTATTGTGGCTTAAGTTGTAAAGTAGAAGAAGATTTAAATACGTTAGTTAAGAAATTTTGGGAAATTGAGAATTCATATGATGAAATTAACGGAAAAAATAAGAATATGCAGGAGATTATCTGTGAAGAACATTTTGTGAAAACCCATAGTAGAGATAAAACGGAGAAGTATATTGTGCAAATTCCATGTAAGGAAGATCCTTCTTGCATTGGCGAGTCTAAAATCACTGCCGTGAACAGATTAAATCCTCTTTGGAAGCGTTTAGAGAGGGATCCGGAATATCTGAATCTTTACAGAAATTTTATACACGAGTACGAAAATTTAAAGCACATGGAATTAGTAAATGAGAAATTTAAACCTGAAGTTACGAATTACTTGCCCCATCACGGAGTATTCCGTCCGGAAAGCAGTATTACACCCTTAAGAGTTGTATTTAATGCGTCACAATTGTCGTCTACAGGAGTATCATTAAATTCTCTACAATACAAAGTTGGAGTCATCCAAGATGACTTTTTTTTCAATTCTGATTCGATTTCGAAAGAATTATGTGGCTTTCATAGCTGACATAAAACAAATGTATAGAATATCTATCGAACCAAGGCAAAGAGATTTACAGAGGATTGTTTGGAAAGAAGGAATCAACGAATCAATTAAAACTTATAGGTTTTCCACAATAATTTACGGAACCACTAGTGCGCCGTTTTTAGTCACTCGAACATTAAAGCAATTAGCCTTGGATGAAGAAGAGAACTTTCGTGTAGCAGCTGAAGTCACGAAGAATGACTTCTACATGGATGACGTGATCACTGGTAGTTCAGATTTAGAGACTGCTAGGGAGTTACAAACACAATTGACTTTGTTACTAGAAAAGGGTGGAATGAAAGTACACAAGTGAGCATTGTTGCGTCACAGTGTACTTAGATTGCCTCCCGCTAGGGGAGAATTTTATTATTCTTGTTTTATGTAATGAGTGTGGCTTGTGGGTTCGTCTATTAAAGATGTGTCTGTCTTCAGTAGAATCGAATATTCATTTATTGTTTCCTGTGTAAATAAATAAGAACCCTACAGGTCTAGGTGATCATTTTAGATAGGCAGAGTAGCATCACCGATGAAATGGAAGGTGAGTGAAAATTATCTTTACTTTATTTGCTTTCTGTTCTAATAGGCATCGAGTGAACCAGAGCTTTTGAACAACAGTGCTTCCGTCATTCAAAATTATTCATTTACAACAAAAAACGAAACAAAAGGCTTAGGAATCTTGTAGAACCATCAGAAGGATGAATTTTCGTTTAATGTTTTTTTAACCAATGCGGAGGCACTTGTAGTCAAACATTCGCCTGAACTACGCCGCAGTTTTGTTGTCCATTTTATTATGAGGGCACCGTATAGGTGGACAGCATTACCCCCTATGAAGGGACGACTCGAACGGAGGCATCTTTCGTGGCGCAACGCCGGGATTCGATCTGAGCACCCTCAGCACCGAAAACCAGCGCGCTGCACCACAGGGCCGCCACAAGCCCCTCGTTTAATGTTAACATAGAGAGGTTTACACTAAACGTACAGTGCCTTCCAGCATTGCTAAAATCTTCGATCCACTAGGTCTTATTAGGCCTGTAATCACACGAGCCAAAATATTTATGCAAAGGATGTGGCTTTTACATATTGAGTGGAATGATACACTTCCTGAGATTGAATCACGAGAATGGCAAGAATTCTTATCCTCCATGAAAGCAATAAATAACGTCGCTGTGAAAAGATGTATTTTAATAAAAAATCCTGTGCAGGTACAGATTCACGGGTTTGCTGACGCCTCTGAAAAGGCATTCGGTGCTGCAGTTTATATCAAATCCATTTCATCGTCTGGTGAAGTTGCTGTACATCTGCTGTGCAATAAATCAAGAGTCGCGCCAATAAAAAGAATCACTATTCCTCGTCTGGAGTTCTGTGGAGCTGTGTTACTAGCTCAGCTTATACAACGTGTTCTGAAGTGTTTGCGATTAGACATTTCGGATGTTAACCTGTTTTCAGATTCAACGATTGTTCTCGCATGGATGAAGAATAGACCACATGTACTAAAACCCTTTGTTGCCAACCGTGTGACTACCATACAAGATCTAAATGGATCTTACAAATGGCATCATGTGTGCTTCGAGCAAAATCCGGCTGACCTGGTTTCCCGAGGAATAGATCCAACGAAAATTCTCTACAACGAACTTTGGTGGAATGGCCCAGCCTTCCTGAGACAAGCTGACTTTCCCTGTGATATCGGCACGGACACTGCCTTAGAGAAGGAAGAATATACCTGTGAGCTGAAGGGACATTCTGATACTGATCAAACTGGGGCAATTTCCTTATCCTTAATGCATACTAGTTCATTTATGAGTGACATTATTAATCTGAGTAACAATTTTGTTAAAATTCTTATTGTTAGTTTCGTATTGTTAATTCGTATTGTTAGTTTTATTTTCAGGTTTTACCATAATGCAAGAAACCCAACTGAAAAATTGGTAGGTCATTTAACCACTAAGGAGTTAGCAGAGGCCGAAATACTGTTAATGAGGTCTGTTGAAAACGAATATTTTTGCGAAGAAATGTCAGACCTGAAGAAGGGTAAGCCTATCCCTAACAAAAGTAAGTTAAGGTTTTTAAATGCCTTTCTAGATGACAACCAAGTTTTAAGAGTAGGTGGTCGACTTAAAAATTCTAATTTTGATTTTCAAGGAAAACATCCAGTTATTTTGCCAGATAAATGTAAATTAACTAAAATTATTGTTGAGCATTTTCATAAAAAAACTTACACGCTGGCCCCCAATCTTTGCTGTGCTTTGTCAGGCAAAAATTCTGGCCAATTAATGGTAGATCTTTGTGTCGCAGTGTTGTGTGCAAATGTTCAAGTCGTTTCAAAGCTAACCCAGTAACTGTTGAGCAAATCATGGGTGACCTACCTCCAGAACGAGTAAGACAGACATTTCCATTTAATATCTCTGGTGTAGATTTTTGTGGACCATTTATGATAAAATATAAAAGGCAGAGAAAGCCTTTTCTAAACAAAGTATATGTAGCGATATTTGTGTGTTTCGTGACTCGTGCTGTACACCTTGAAGTTGTCGCCGATCTCACCTCTGAGTCTTTCATAGCAGCCTTAAAACGATTTTTTAGTAGGCGAGATAAATGTAGTAAGATATTTTCCGACAATGCAACAAATTTCGTCGGTGCTAACTCAGATATTAAGAAACTCCACCACTTGGAAGAAAACCACCCAGATGAAAATTTCGCGGGTTACTTTGCGTCAGAGAGTATTGAATGGAGTTTCCTTCCTCCCAGAGCCCCGAACTTTGGAGGACTTTGGGAGGCAGGTGTTAAATCTTTTAAACACCATCTAAGACGTGTTATGAGAAATTCTGGTTTTACATATGAAGAGTTTGAAACCGTAACAATTCAGGTAGAAGGCATATTAAACTCGAGTCCAATCACTCCTTTGTCCTCGGATGGAGATGATTTTGAAGCATTAACGCCAGGTCATTTCTTGATAGGCAGAGAGATTAATTCTCTAGTGGGGCCAGAATTGATTGATTTAAAGGACAACAGACTGAATAGATGGCAGAAAACAACAAAGACTATTCAACACCTTTGGAAAAGATGGCATAGAGACTATCTAAGTACCTTACAGCAAAGGTCAAGGTGGATGTTTGAAAAATCAAATATAAAAATAGGATCGTTAGTAGTTATAAAGGAGGACAACCTACCTGTATGTAAATGGGCGTTAGGTAGAATTAAGCATGTTCATACAGGGACAGATGGTAAAGTAAGAGTGGTGAGTGTGCAGACACCAAATTGTGTGTTAAAAAGATCTATCAGTAAAATCTACATTCTCCCTATAAATGACCAGTAATTTTGTTTATATTCATGTTTATAGCTGTAACTTCATTTAATGACAACTTTTTTCTTTGTTTGTGTTACTGTATTCATCTTGATTCAATTTTCTTGAGTGTAATTTTTTAAATTTATTGTTGAATGTTTCTATAAAAAAAATGTCAAGGCGGGCGGAATGTTTAAGCCCGATCTTATGTATGAAAGTGTGTGTGTGTGTGTGGCGCCCAACGAAGCCCGAACTTATATAGCTTTAAAATGTGGGTGACGCTTTTATCAGCGCGCCTTGTTTTGAAACGGTAGCGTGGGTGTCAGTGTCGAAAAAAAAAAAAAAAAAGGAAAATGCTGTACAGGCCAGCCAGAGCGATCGGTCCTCAATCAATTTTGTTGTGAAGTACAGGCCGATCTAGAGTGCTCGGTCTTCAATTAATAATGTGTAGTGAGTAGAGCCGACCAGAGTGCTCGGTCATCAATTAATGTGTTGTTAATACAGAGATACAGTCCATAAGAACATAGCTTGTGTGTTTTGTACAATCGGATGCAAATAAAGAACAACATCATCAAGGTAAGCCATCACCCTTTCTAAAATGTTACCCTTTTTGCTCCTAATGCAATACTGCTGAAGCCTTTCCTGCATAGGCGTAGCGTGCTTCTAACTTTTTTTTTGCCCTTTGGGGGGGGGGGGGGGACGAATTGAATTCAGTTAGCAAGTTAGCAGGGGCGTGCTTAGGGTTTTAGCGGCAATGGGCGATGCTTAGAGTTTTAGTGGCCCTGGGCGAAACACATTTACTGTAAATCAAATTTCTCTACGTACTGAAGACAACCCCGATCACCCCCCCCCCAAAAAAAAAAAAAAAAAAAAAATGCATCCACTACTGATTTTACTAATTATTACTTTTAATGCATTACGTTTCGATACTAAAAACCAAAGGGGTAGTTTGTCAGTTAAGATTCTTTCTACGATTCTTTTCAAAAAATTGAAACATATATTTTTTTATAAGTTGAATTATAGAAACCACGAAAAATGAGGGATTTCTTAAAATCCCCGTAACATTTAGAAAAGTGATGCAATGAGGAATAAAATTGGCGGTCCTAAATTTTTAGCGTGCCTGGGCGGTTGCCCAGTTCGCCTACCCCTAAGTACGGCCCTGTCAGTTAGGACCCTCCTCCGCGCATTGACTGCCTGGCGGTCCTTAAGATATGCGATATTATTATTATTATTATTTTTTAACCTATGGCTTTATTTGGAAAAATATATATATGAGATATTATGACTTTTTAAAAATTGCATAACAATAGAATTGACGTTTGAGTAGTATTCAAAAATTATACAATGAGAAAAATAAATATAATATAAATAAAATGAGAAAAAAAATAGCATCGAATTTTTGTTATGGATCATATCATTGTTAAAAACTATGTTAAGGCTAAAAGACGTAATCGGAATCTTCAGTTTCACAATTTGAAAAAGCGAGAAAAAATCAATTTTCTTAAAAGTTTTCTATAATTTTCCGATTTTAACTGAACTTCTATTAGCGTTTTAATTTATTTCAGGTTAAGTTGGGGTTCGGCACATGCCCTTCCCCCCCCCCCCAACCGTTGTTCCGTGAAAGCTAAAATTGTAAAATGGCTAAAGTTGTAAATGGCTATTTTGCTGTCCCACAAATTTCTTATTTAAATCCCAAAATCATTTGGCAACAAGACGGTGCACCGCCTTGTTGGGGTATGATTAAAAAACGATGTACGAGACTTTTTAAATGAGGAGTTTCCAAACAGGTGGATTGGACGAGATGGTCCCATCCAATGGCCGCCTCGATCTCCAGACATTACACCTCTTGACTTTTTTCTTTGGGGATTTGTCAAAGACAAAATTTATTCAACTAAAGTAGACAGCCTTAAAGAACTTAAAAAAAAAAAACAGAAAAAAACGCACAATTGCTGCAATTTCATGTGTTCCGGAAGCCATTTTGGAACGCACTTGGGCTGAAATGGATTACCGATTGGATATTCTCCGTGCCAAAAAAGGAGCGCATATTGAAATTTATTGACTACACTAAAAAAAACTCTAATATATAGGGTAACACGTATGTGAATTTCTAGTTCCTTCCATGAGTACCTTTTTTAATATAAATTTTTAAAATATGTCAAGGTGTTTTGAGACACCCTGTATAATATGAAAATTTCAAAAAGTGTCCAAAGTTTGGTTTCCACTGTACGAACAGTGAAGATTCCATATTCAATGGTTAAACTTTCGTGGTTTTGGATTATCTCGAGTTTGCCATCAGTACTTATACGAAATCCATCAGTAGTTATATGAAATATTATTATTCTTATTACTTCGGAACTTTGCAAATAACCATTTCATCAAGTGAACAGAACACCGAACTGTATTGTACTGTACTTTACTTTATTGTAGTTTATTATATATAACTACTTCTATAAACTTTAATTATTTTGCGTTTTTTTAATGGAGAAAAAAAAAAGAATTATTCAAATTTCGAGCAGCATACTGATCGGAGGTCTCGTTTTCCTAATGGGCAGCAAACATTCATAGAAAAAAGCGCGCGAACTTAAAGTCATATCAGTTAATGAACAGAATAACAATAAAAAAAAGGAAGGGAAAAGGAAAAGAGACTAAGCATCCATCCCACACACATGTGACCAAATGCATGATTAAAGTTTTCAAACCACGAGTCGTTGAACAGGCCATGCGGAAATACGAGGTTTTGATTTCCCTGTACGGTAGCGGATGCTAAGGGTTAAACGTTTACTTGATAATTGTCTCGTTCATTTTATTTTATGAATTACATTAAGATGGCTGAAAAGTTGTAAATCTGGCACATAATCATAAAAAATTGGGGGGAGGGCACAATTTTCAGCTGAAACACTACTTAAAGCAGTGTTTCAGTAGAAAAAAGCCTTATTTGGTTAATCTTTAGCTTACGGGTCCCATTTTTCCAATTCCCTCTTTAGAGCGGTAAATTTCATACCCCCTAAGTAAGAGCGGCCATTAAGTGGGTCGGTAACACACACACACACACACACACACATATATATATGTATGTGTGTATATATATGTATGTGTGTATATATATGTATGTGTGTATATATATCTATGTGTGTATATATATATATATATATATATATATATAGTGGAACCTCGCATAACGAGCAAAATTCGTTCTAGAGTCTTACTCGTAATGCGAAACACTCGTTAAGCGAAACAATTTTTCCCATATAAATTAATGTAAAATACGATAATGCGTTCCATGCCAAAAAATACTCAAAATTTTTTAGATGTAACGATTATTATTTCAAGAAAATTACTTATATATAAATTCTTAAGGAGCAAAATCATCCATATGTAGTTTATTATTTACGAATTTATGACACATATCTAATATTTTTACTAGAAAGCTATCTAGCGACATTTGTTTTTCTCGGCGCTTTAAAATTTGCTGAAAATGTGTCACCGCATTGTCATTGAATAAATTTATAGCGTGCATAGCCACCGTCTTATCGGGGTGATGCTTTGTAACTTACGATGCAACAGTTTCCCATGCTTTCATCATTTCTTTTATTGCGCCAGAAGATTGTTTCTTTGCTGTTTCTTCGTCCTTCTCCACTGACAAACTCTCCTCTACAACTGTTTGCCGTGAAAGACACTGCAATTCTATTAGGTGTTCGGTGGTCAGCTCTTGGTTGTGCTCTTCCACAAGCTCCTCAATATCATTGTTATCCTCCAGTCCCATGATATTTGCTTCTCGAACCATCCATGACTACCCTTAAATACTTATTTTTCGGCTGTTGATGATCCTTGTGACGTGAAGATCTGAGTGACGTGAAGAGGGGACTTCCTTCCACGTCACTCGTTATGCTAAATTTTGCTAGTTAAGCGAGCCATTTTTTTACGATTTATTTTGCTTGTTATGCGAAATACTCATTATGCGAGGTTCCACTGTATATATATATATATATATTCATATTCTTGGGCCCGTATTCTTGGGATACATGCTATCCCACCCCGTAAGGAAAAGGTTAACACTCTGCAAAGATGATGGATTAAATATTCGAGACCCCATTTTGCTCCTCCCCCCTTCTGATTACTTTCTTGATATGAGACTACAGTGTACTCTCGATTATCCGTTTGCGAATTATCCGGTGTTGCAGATTATCCGTACAGAAAAAAAAAATCTGAAATCTTCATCCCAAATTAATACCTGCGTAATTTGTTAAAAACTATGCGCACAATTCATCCGACATACAAATATAAAATAACAAGGGTTTTAAAATAAAAGTTTTCTACTTAAAGAGAAGAATTTTACTGGATAAAGGATGCGGTAATGTACTAAAATAACACCTCTTTAATTCCCCGGGATTATGAATACAGTGATATCATATCATATTAGGAAAATTCGTAGTGATATCTAAAAACATATCAAAGATTCGTTATAAGTACATAAATTAATAAAACAGAAGAGCAGGGGTAGTATTATATTTTGAAAATGCAATAAAATTTAATAGAAATCGATCCGTGTTTTTCTATTATTCGTGCCATTCCCCACCCCTCCATTAACCCGGATAATTGGGAGTACACTGTATATCAGTCAGTCTTATTATAAAACATTGTAATAGTAATTGCACACGTAACGAGAAACTTACATCAGAAATCTGATTTCAACATGTGTCCCAGTTGATGTATGAAGAAACCAGATGTGTGCGAGCTATGAGAATGATATAAACCAGTCATTGTTAATACAAAAAGCACTGTAGTTCCCGGCGTGATGTGAAACCATGGAGCTATAAGAAGCTATATACCTGTAGCTTCATATGTGAAACTTTCTCTAAACATCTGATTTTCTGAGCTTCTTAACATACGGGAGTGCAGGGGATAAGAGCCGGGCCGATTGCTAGCAGCTATTTAAGTGAACCACTTAAGGCTGCCGTGTACTAACCCTATTTTATTTGCTCACCTCAAAGTTCACCTATGGAGAAAATTTGTCTAAGGATTGCCGACTTGGATTTAAAGAATTTTTTTTAACAAAATGTACTCCATAATAGAGAAAGAAATTTTACACCTAGAGGCATTTTGTTTTGGGTGGGGGGGGGCAAATGATATTTTAAAATTTAAATTATTCGGGGGGAAATATCTCGTACAGCGCGTTTCAAACGCTCTCAATTTCTTTTGGTGGACGAAATTTACAAAATGAATCCTGTTTCAAGGTGCAGAAAGGTTCAGGCTATCTGAAAATACCATTTTTATTGGAATATCAGCATTTACGTAGCTGTAAACAGTAGACACATTTTCTCCATAGGTTAACATTGAGGTGAGCGGATCCAAAAGGGTTAGTTCACAACAGACCAGTGACGTAGCGAGCATAACTGGCGCCCGGGGCACGATACCTTTTTGGCATCCCCCCCCCCCCCGAAAAACATATAGTAATATAATATATTATAATTTGTCTTGGAGACTATTTGGCGCTCCTCAGCGAGTGGCGCCCGGGGCATGATAGACCACCTTGCCCTCCCTTCGCTACGCCACTGCAACAGCCAAAGGGTCCGCAGACCTCAGTAGTAGAACCGGGATCGTCGAAAGCTGGCACCGGGTTTCCAGAAAAAATTATTTATTGTAATCTCTTTATTTTCAGCTGGGGCTCCCAAAGCTCGTATGTCTGGGGATTTTACCCTGTTTCTTCTCCCTATTGGACAGTTTACCTTTCGCTTTGAAATGGTATCCTTAGTGTTCCAAACCACCTACTAACCTCGTTTCCCCTTTTGTCCCGAAGCACTAGTAATTGATGCATGCTGTAGACGCAGATAGTTCCACGTTATCTCGTCTGTCTGGACATCTCAATCTCAAAATAACATCGGTTTTTTTGCCTTTATTCGCCTCTCTTTTCCATCCCAACATACATTCCAAAGATGGAATAAAATTGCAACTCTCTTGCCTACATATTAAAATGAAAAATAATTTTTCAGCGAATATCACGATCTAAATTTAACCCCAACGAGAGGGTATCTGGTAAAAAAATATTTTGAAGCGAAACGAAAGTTTTTCTTATCGGAATTTCGCAGTTCCTGTTTTTACGCGCCCCGCATGACCACAAGCTAAAATTGGATTCGGATGACGACAGCGCGGCTCTCAGTTTGATTCGGCGCGTTGTTTGCATTGGTCGGAGAAATAATTCCGCCACAGCGAAAAGTGTGACAATTACCCTTCCCATTCTAGCACGAGGAAAACTGTTCGGATAAATTCCTGCAACTTCACAGGTAAGTGTCTTTAGAGTTTTCTTAGGGATAAACAGTGTTTAGGAACGCATATTCATTAGGTGAATATATATATATTTATATATACGGTGGAACCCCGTTATAACGAACTTCAAGGGACCAAAGGTTTTGCTCGCTTTATCCGATGATTCGCTATATCCGAACCGTTAAGAAAAATGCTAGAGTTCACAAAATGTATAACTCATGAGTTGCAATGTGTATTCAATAATGATGTATTGAAAAAAATGGTAAAATCTATTAAAAATGATCATTAATGAATTAAATAGACTAAAATCGATTACATTAAACTGAAACAATACTAATTAAATTATGTACAAATGAAAAACGGCTGGGCCAAAAATTTCGTTCGTTATATCCGTGAATTCGTTATATACCGGGTTCGCTATAACGGGGTTCGACTGTATATATATACATATACAGGGGAACCTCGATATATCGAACCTCAAGGAGAACGAGAAAACTTAGAATTATCGAGGATTTCGATATGCCGAGGTTCGATTTAATGATAACATGGGAGTGTTACGCAGGTTCAAGGGGAATGGAAAAACTTCTATATATTAAGGAATTCGATTATATCGAGGATCCACTGTGTATATATATTATATATATATATATATATATATATATATATATATATATATATATATATATAAAACAGTGCTTAGGAAACGATATTCCTAAACACTGAGTTGATAGACTTCTACAAACACGTGTTAGGGAAGACCTCGTGCTCTGAGATTTCTTCGATCGATGGACGGAGAGGAATGGTTCATTAGGTAAAAAAATCGCACGTGACATGACAGCATAGCGTTGTTGCAGCATAACTGCTCTTCTGAAAAGTTGGTGAGAAATTTCAGACGTAATTGTATCCAGTCTTACAAATTAGGAGCAGTTCACTTACCAAATATTGCGATCGATTTTCGTGCTTTAAAAGACTTTCAAGATCAGCATTTATGCTCTAAAAAAAAAGTCATCAATTAACAGAAACAAGTTTATGTTTTCGACACCCAAAACTAAATAAGGGATTAAATTTTTCACTTTAAATGTAAATGTGCAAAATAATGCTGCTGCTGCTGATGATGATGATAATAATATTAATAATAAAATAAAAGAATAAATGAAGTCGTCATACAGTATGTATTTACATAACAATTTTTTAGTCCGAATATTTTTATTCGAAAACTTGTGATCTGAATGGGGCTTTTTTCCCCAGTAGAGTAGCCGAGAAAAATTTCTTTTTCTTTTCGGGGACCCACAGTATTTGGTAAAAACACCAAAACTTATTTGGGGTTAATATATTGAAATAATCAATGAAAGACTAAAATTCCAATGGGGTAGTCGCTCTGGTCCTCCCCTTACTTACGTTCCTGTATTTGTTTGAAAAACTGGACCGAAACTTCAGCCATTACTTTTCATAAACTTGTAAATTTGGGAGGCTAATTTGTCAATTGTTGCGATCAACATTTATTGGTCTGTAAATGTCTAAAAGTATAGAAGTGCACATTCCAGACTAAATAACGACTTAAACTATACACTTTAGGCAAAAATGCGCATAAAAACCACTCTTCAATAAAGAATAAATATGTTTGACAATTTTTTTTGTGCTATATTGATATAAATCCGTGAGATTCTAGTGGTATAATTTCAGATCAAAACAATCGTTTCCTCTCCTATTTTGGGATTTTCATTGAAAGAAAGTTTCGGGTATTAAAAGATTTAACGCTTTTCATTAACATCTAAAGTCTGCTAAAACTTTATGTATACAACATACTTAGGGGTAGCTATTGTTTTGAAAGGTAGCACAGAATTCCGTATTTACTCTTTTCAGTTGCTTGAAAATGGTCATAATAAAGTTAAAAAAATATTGAGGTAAAAACTTGTGAACAATCTCGTCACAGATAGAATCTAGTACTTGAACTGAAAGCACAAATTCCTAGGTGTGGGTACGATAGATCAAAAAGAAACAAACAAATAAATAATAAATAGAACCCTTCTGTAACCGATTGAAAAGTTGATCGTAGACCTGTTGATGACCCCTCTCGTTAAATAAGATGGACGAGGAGTCATTAACCCTTTCCTTACGGGGTGGGATAGCATGTATCCCAAGAATACGGGCCCAAGAATATATATATTTTATTATTAATTAATATATATATATATATATATATATATATATATATATATATATATATATATATATATATATATATATATATATATATATATATATATATACAGTGGAATCTCGATCGATCGTTTTTGGATCCATCGTTTTTCCGTATGTGTCGTTCATTTTATCCAGTCCCAACGATCATATTGCTTTGTTATGTTTCCGCATTTATCGTTCATTTCAATCGATCCCTTGAAAAACGATAGATCGAGATTCCACTATATATATATATATATATATATATATATATATATATATATATATATACACAGTGCGTCAAATAAGTTTTAAGACTGGGTCTGTAAAAAGAAATGGAAACAAGAAATTAATACCTGTTTTGGTTTTTTATTCAAAATAGGACCCTGTGGCTTCAAT